>BLBF01000018.1:35059480-35094439 GCA_015471245.1 Laticauda colubrina
AATAACAAAATAGACAAATGCTATAAAAATTCTTTCAGAAAGATATTACAAAAAGCATAGTAACATATTCAAATAAATCCTTTTTGGATTGATTAAAGCAGCTGCAACATTTTCCAGGCTTTTTGGAATGCTTCACTGTCTCTTCTATGTTTGCACAGACACGTCATTTGTTTGACACAGGTAGTCCTCGATTAACAATCCACAACTGAATCCAAATTTTCTGTTGTTAAGCAAAGCAGTTCAGTGAGTTTTGCTGCATTTTATGACTTGTTTTGCCTCATTTGTTAAGCGAATCACTGCAGTTGTTAAATGAATCATGCCATCATTAAGCAAATCTGGTTTCTTCCATTGACTTTGCTTGTTGGAGCTGGCCAGGTAGGTTACAAATGGTGATCACATGATTCACGACAGTACAACTGTCATAAATTCATCCCAGTTGCCAAGAGCTTGAATTTTGATCACATGACCATGGGGATGCAGCAACAGTCGGGTGAAAATTGCAACCATAAGTCACTTTTTTCAGTGTTGTTGAAACTTTGGACAGTAACCAATGAATGGTTGTAAGTTGAGGACTGCCAGTACATACTCCAATGTGTTCCAGAGGATCTCTTTTAAAGAATTTGTTTAGCCCTAATAGAAGCATCAAACTATGGCCTTTATTTGTTTACTTTTTTAAAATACACTTTGATAGAATTACTTTATTGCCAGCATTTACTGGACTAAAGTGTAGTTTAGTTTAGTTTACTTTATTGTCATTGCACCTCATACAACAAAATCAAATGCCATCTTCAGTGTACATTATAAGAATAAAAATAAAACACACACATACTTCACATTCTGTACAGCTGAATTGAAAACTCCTGATATACAGTGGAATTCAATATAGTTACTGCTCTGGGAGAGAAGCTGTTTTTCAGCCTATTTATCCTTGTTTTTCTTATCCTGTACCATCTGCCAGATGGTAATAGTTCAAAAAAAAGGGTGCCCAGGAAGAGATGGATCTTTAAGAATGTTTTGAACTTTCTTAAGGCAGTGGGAGCTATAAAGCTCTTCCAAAGAGGGGAGAGGGCAACTAATGATCCTCTAGGAAATGATGTTAACCCTCTGGAGCACTGTCTTATCTGCCACTGTGCAATTGGCAAACCATACATAGGTGCAGTAAGTTAAAATACTCTCGATGGTGCAGCAGTAGGTAGTCACCAGAAGTTTTTCATCCAGATGTTGTTTCCTGAGAAGTCTCAGAGGTAGTATATTCTTTGCCCTTTTGACCAAGCACTGCAGTGTGAACACTCCAGGCAAGGTCCTGTTTTATATATATATTTTGTATATCAGAACAAATTACAAAATTATCTGAAGCTAAGGTGTATCATTTATTAGAGGAAATATAATGAAATAAATAGCAGCATAAAAATACAATACAGTATTGTATACTGTATTGTATATTATATACAATAAAATAATAAAATACAACAGACCTTAAAGAGGTTATTACTGCTTGATGTTATAGTGTGAAGATTATCTTTTAAGGACTGAATTTATAAAGGACACTGGTTACCTATAAATGGAAGTTAAATGGCAGTGGCCTTCTGATTAATAGATGAATATCTCCAGAGCTATGAACAAATAAATAAAGACAAACTGTGGATCTCATGCTATATAACAAATTTTATACTATTATGGCACTTGGATCTTTCTTTCCATTATAGATAATTATCTTTTTATTTTAGCTTTTCACAATCTTCCCTTCCATTTTCCTTTCTTGTATGCTTAAACTGATAACACTGTAATTTCAAAGGAAAAAATAGCTTTTTTTAGATTTTTGGATAATATCTAATGTATTATTTTTGTTTCTTTGAGTCAGTTTTTACTACTAGCATCTGCCAGACAAATCCCTGCAATTTCCTTGGCAAGATTTTTCAGAAGTGGTTTGCCACTGCTTCTTTCCTAGGGTTGAGAGTGAGTGGTCACCTAGCTGGCTTTATGTCTAAAATAGGACTAGAACTCAATAATCTCCTAGTTTCAGCCTGATATCTTAACTACTATATTAATTAATAATCCAACTTGTAGATAAAGTGTGCATGGCACATGTTGCTGCCACCACCTTGAGATAGATCTGACAAAATTATCTAGATGTTGAGACTCTAGAAACAGTGTAGAGAAGAGCAATAAAAATGATTAGGAGGGAACTAGACACTACTGCGTACAATGAATGGTTGTGGGAACTGGGTGATATGTCTTATCTAACAAAGGGAAGCACTAAGGGCGATATAATAGCAGTCTTCCAATATTTGATGGGCTGACACAGAGGAGTCAAAACTATTCTCTAAAGCACCTGAGGGAAGGATAAGAAGTAACAGGCGGAAACTTATCAAGGAGAGATCCAGCATAGAACTAAAGAGAAATTTTCTGACAGTGAGAACAACTAGCCACTGGCTTTCTTCCTGAAGTTATGGATGCTTCATCACTGAAGGTTTTTAAGCAGAGATTGGATTGGCATTTGTCTTGAATGGTATAGGGTTCTATGTTTGAGAAGGAAGATAGACTAGAAGACCTTCAAACCCTTCAAACTCTGTTATTTTGTAAATATTATGTGTGTGAACCTTTTAACTATTAAAATGTCAGTCAGTTTCATTTGTAGGTCCTGCTTAACGTGTTTGTATCCTGCCAATTTTAAATTTATTTCAAAACAACTCCATTTGTTACATCCGCTTCTACTTTTTTCTTTTAAGCCCACTTTATGTCAGTCTAAAGAGTAAGTTCTGGGTACATTGTTGCCAAATATCCTTAAATTCTTCCAGAGTTAAAATATATTTCTCCATTCTCTACTCATGGGAATTCTCCTTTAATTATAATTTTAAATATTTCTGGCTGCCTCTAGTAACCAGCCTTCAAAATCTCCTCTTATTCAGAACTTCTTCGCCTGGAAGGGATTTCTTAAACTTACACTCAATTGTCATTTATTTCAATAAGATTTTAAATAAATTGCTGGAAATATTCTTATAACTTTTTCAAAATCTTGTTTCCAGTCAATCTAGCCCTCTAGTACATTTTAAAACTTTACAAAACCACTCTTTTGTAACTTATTTCAAGTTTTAAAAGAGGTTTAACATTTTTTTTTAATGTTAAACTTACCTAAATCTTTCACTTCAGGTTGGAGGAAAATCACTCAATTTAATAAAACTGGACATTCTTAATGTCCAAAAAGCAATTTATAAGCTACTTCTAATAAAAGTGATTAAGAAGGGAAGTGAGCAAACTGTCTTTTTGAAAGGCAAACCACGGCTTGGGCATTACTGTCCCTTCCAACTCTAAAATCTGTTGGAGATTATGGAACTATCTGTAAGGACACCCAAGTTTAACAGATAATCAGAGTTGGAAGGGACCTTGTAGGTCATCTAGTCCAACCCCCTGCCCAAGCGGGAGACCCTACACCATTTCTGACAAATGGTAGTCCAATCTCTTCTTGAAAGCCTCAAGTGATGGCCCTCCCATAACAAGTGATCCCAAGTTTCTTTCCTTCATCCAGAGAAGAATTTGGAAAGCTGCTTCCTCCACTGGTTCCAATTTCCACCACGATTATTGCCTATGTTAATAGTGAAGCTGTCTTAGTCGGCCATTGCTTCCCCAGAAATGGGATATTTTGTCTTTCAATATCATTCTAGCACTGATGATGCTATCTGGTTTGGCTAATGAAACATTGGCAAGAAAACAACCAAGGTCAGAGAACACCAAGGATCCCTCCTTTCAATATTTAGCAGACTGTGTTACTTGGAAAATGAAAAAAAATACATAGTAACCAATTTAAGGCATTCAATCTCTCCTAAACATTTGATTAAAGAATCATATTGTCAGGATTCCGGCAGATACTCTAATTAAATCATGAGCCTCGAGCCACACTCCCAAAACTTGAAAGGACATCCAATTGGTCAGGCTGACTGTGGAGGGGGGGTGTCCCTTGGATACTCAGGCATTGGGACGAAGTCCATGCCGCTAACTACCTTGAAGGGGGTAGTCCCATGCTACTGTGAACAGCATTATTGTACGCGACCTCTGCGAAAGGCAGGAGGTCCACCCAATTGGACTGCTGATAATTCACGTAGCAACTCAGATACTGCTCTACCATGGCATTCAATCTCTCTGCCCCCCCATTGGTGCTTGGATGAAAGGCTGAGCTAAGACCCTGGGGCGACCTAATAGATCCCAGGAACTCCCTCCAAAATTTGGCTGTAAATTGGACCCCTCTGAGATAATTCTCCGTGGTACTCCATGCAAGGCGACAGATGTGCTTCAGGAACAGCTTGACTAACTGGTGGGCTGAGGATAGTCCTTTGCAAGATATGAAATGTGCCTGTTTGGAAAATAAGTCTATTACAGTCCAGATCACTGTGTTTCCTCCACTTTTCAGCAATTCCACCATGAAGTCCATTGCAATCTCCTCCCATGGCCTCGGCGACTCTGCTACCGTTTGCAGCAGTCCAGGGGGTTTTCTTGGTGGTTTTTTTCATCATGGCGCAGATGGCGCAATTTCTCACATAACTATCCATGTCTTTCTTTCTGCCAGGCCACCAGAACTGCCTCTGAGCCAAGTATAAAGTCTTTAAGAACCTGACGTGGGCTGCCAGTTTGGTGTCATGGCTCCTCTGAAGAACTAGAGTGCGTAGGGATTCCAGGACATAGAGTTTTGTCCCTTTCCATGCCAGGTTACCTCTTTTTGTCAAGGTGTGTTGATTGTCCCAGAACCAGAATCTGCTGGCAGTTTGGTTTTGAGTTTCATAGTTAGGTCATCTGTGGATTGGTCTTGCTGATCACGGCATTGTCGTCTGGTGGTTACTTGAGCAGCTATTTGGGTAGGGGGGATGATGGTGTTTACAACCTCCTCCCTTTTGCATTTGTACTGTGGCATGTGGGAGAGGGTGTCAGCCAGAAAGTTCCTGTCCCCCCCCCTTTGTGTTTTAGCATGAAGTCAAATCGGTTGAAGTATTGAGCCCATTGGACTTGTTTGGGTGATAGTTTTTGCGGGGTCCTAAGGGCTTCCAGGTTTTTATGGTTGATCCAGACTTCGAATGGTCTCTGCCCCCCTTCCAGCAGGTGGCGCCAGGATCAAGGTTGACAGTGAATTCCCTATCTCAGAGTCGGCTTTCTGTCAGGATTCTGGCAGTTATTTCAATTAAATCATGAGCCTTGAGCCACACTCCCAAAACTTGAAAGGATTTATTAGAAGTTAACATGCCGGCATGAGTCTAGGCATAGCCGACTCTGAGATACGTAATTCACTGTCACTCTTGATCCTGCTTTTCCCCTCACCCCTCTGGGTGTATCATCCAATGAAACACATCGATAGCCAAGAGTCATCAATCCTGCTCTCCAATTAGATTTTTGTGCAACAGAAGCTTCAGTCATCTAATCAGTCTTTGAAGAAAATATGAATGGAATGTACTTTCAATTCCACAGTTTCCTGCTCTTTGAAACCCCCTCTTTCTTTGACAATTATAAAATGTGGATACAAAATGTTTTATGAGTTGACACATATATCAAGAACTGCTTTATTCCAACTTTGTTTTCTTAAGGAGACAGATAAAATTTTAAACACCTTTATGCAATAGATCTGTTTAAAGTTTGATAGAAGATAGATTCCAAAATAATTTATCTCAGTATTAGCCAGGTTCAGGTATACCATTAAACTATGATTTTAACATGCTTTGGCTACATTGTAATAGCTCTTTGTACATTATTAAACCATAAATCATGATTTATAAACCAAAGACTCAGTTCAGATATTATTTTAGCCAAAACCAAGCAAACCACAGTAAGGCTTAGTGCAAATTATAGCTCCAGCAACTATTATCCTAAAACAAATTATAGTCTATTCTGAAAATGTATTTCATATGTTATATATCTTGTACTGCATTAATTTATCATGCTACATTATGACTATGTATCAGTGATGTTATTCTACCGGTTCTGCCTGGTTCTGCCGAGCCAGTAGTGGTGATGAGCAGCGGAGACCGAACCAGTTCTCTCCGACGCTCCGTGTTGGGTCACCCAAGCTCCCATACTAACCTTTATGTCCTACTTTTGGAGCACAGCTGCTTTCTGTGTCACAACAATTGCCGCGCACCAGCTTCTGAAGTAACAGGAAGAGTATAGGATTGCAGGAGGTGAGTCAAAATGCCTCTGCGCCTGTGCAAAGTGCGCACATGCGTGCAAAGTGTGCCCACCAAGCCACGCCCACTGAACTGGTAGTAACAATTTTCAAAATGCACCATTGCTATGTATGATTACTTTCTCTTCCAGATATTGAAGCTCAGAAAAAACCTAACCCAGAATTTTCATGCAAATCGCTAGGTACAAAGAAAATAGGTTGAGTGTGTTTGGTTGCTTAGCTACATCTGTTTGATGTCTGTAAAACATAAATACTTACTTTGGCAAATCAAAAGGATTGATTTTTTTATTTTACAATCACCTAGAGACCAAATTTAACTTCCTTATAATGCTTTCATAGTGTTCATAGCCTAATTTTAAATATCATAATTGTCAATGAAACATAATAATACTCTGAGTTTTTTCAAAGCAAGGATCAAGCTACATCAATTCTAATAACATCAAGTCTGCAATCCTAAAGTTAATTACCTGAAAGGAAACCCCAATAAATGCAGCTAAACTTGTTTCTGAGAGAAAAATGCATAAGACTGAGCGACAATAAGTCTGGATTTCAGAACTGATCAGAGGGATGCAGCACAAAAGCAATGCCGCACATTCTATTTTATAAGCCATTAAATTCTAACCAGGAGACATTTTGTGAGGTTCCTAAGATATCTAAACATGTGTCTATTTTTAAAGAGCTGCAGTCTGCTTGATGCAGAGGTAAGAGACAATAAAAACTGCAAGCTAAAAATTGAGTTTATAATTGAATACATTTTCTCAGCTCTAACACTGCCTAACTCCTTATTCTTCTGAGCACATGCCATACTGTTCTAACAAAACAGACAAAATTCTGTGGTTAATAATAAACTGTCACATAATACTGAATAGCCTTTATAGCAAAAGCAATTATAATTTATTTTAAAACTCAACTACATGATTCTTCACATAGAAGTATCTTACATACATTTCCAAGTAAAGCAGCCCTACTCTCAAATATTTTGGCATTAATTTGTCTGCATATTCGATTTTTAACTTATGCATAGGATTAGACAGTTGGTTCTTTAGTTGCAAGAACAAAACCATATTCTCTACAGTAATATCAAGAAAAAATGTTCTGTACTTTTTGAATCTGTAGGTACATACAAAAATAAGGCAACTGACTCTAGTCTTTCCCATATAGAGGCCTGCAAGTTTTAGACAATAACCTCCCTCAGTCCCAGCCACACTCTGTAGGATGATGGAGGTTGTTGCCCCATACTTATTGAAAGTTATTATGACCATGCTTAAATGGTAATAAGATTTGATTTTATTTTCAGAAAATATTTATAGGAAGAGCAAACTACAATCATTTTCAGCAGTGCTATTTTTTACTATTTGTTACCCTGAGTTATTTAGAAAAATAATAAATATAAAAAAAATATCTTATGACATAAAGCACAATAATTTAACAAGAATGTTGTATACACGTGACTATTAGATTATTTTCCCACTTAATTATATTCAAGCACCTTTTATTTTATCTTAATTCTTGTTCTCCTACCAAAATACTTTAAAAGATACAACAAAGACACTTCTACACATTTCTTTCCCTTTTCATTAATCCCAGACATTTTTTGCATCTGGACTAATGGGAGTTCTTCAAAATATCGGTCTTTATCATGTTTCTAATGCTTGTAAAGCAGATGCTTATTACTTAAAAAGTATTAATATCCTCCTATGTTCCAAATATACAGTGTATTACCCATATGTTTCCTGTAGATACCCTAAAGAGAGAACTAATTCTGCATGAGGAAATCTCATCCGGGCAGAGAGAAGCAGTTGTGGAAACGGCGATGTAGTAAAGACCTGAGGAAGAAGCATTTTAAAGCAATTCGAAAGATAAGAGGTGGGTGGAGAAGATGAATGCCGGCACGACAGGAATCCAAATAAAATGGAGAACCTGAACGGTTCCTTTCCGTCATAAAGACAAATCATGGGATCCTCAAACCGGGGATCCCTTCTCCTAAAAAGTACACTAGACCTTTTCATCCAAGCAATGCTTCAAGGAAAGAGGCCCTAGAGGTCATCCACTCGGACTCCAACTTCGGCCACACTGCCTCCACCACCCCCACGACCGCAACAAACTCCAGGGCATTTCCAAGGAGCTAATTTTGGAGATTGGGGGAAAGAAAAATACACACTTCGATTCGGTGTTGCCTGAGAGGAAATACTTAGCGACCCGCAACACTGGTCGGGAAGGTGGAAGACAGAAAGCCGCCCCCATGGGTCCCCAAATCTCCACCCAGCCGAGACCGAGCGCCTCCTCTTCGCGAGCCCCCCTTTCGATCCCACCGCAACTTAGCTCCTCACCAAGCGGAGCTGGCTGGTCTCGTCGTAGGACAGGAAGCCGAAGATGCTCTCGATGGCCACAATGGGCAGCCCCACCAGCGTGTTGCTCTGCAGGAGCTGCTCCAGGGCCGGTGCTTCCCCCCGGGGCTGTGGCAGTGGAGGTGGGGAGAGCCGCGCCGAATCCATGGCGCCTCCTTCCCCTTCCGACAGGAGCCGCTCAGCCGCTAAAACTGCCGCCATCTTGGGGCCTATTCCCTTCCTCGGCTCCGGGAGGGGGCACTTCCTGTGGCAACGTTACCGCCTCCTTCTTCGGCGAGACAATTGGAGACAGGAGGCCCCTCGCTTTCTCCTGCAGCTTCGGGGACGAATTGTTCATTGAGTGTCAGTCTTACGAATTCCGCAGTCTCAGGTTTAAGCTCCTAGAGACTTCTCTGCAAGCCCGTTCCAGACACTTTTCGGCTACTAGTGGCTGTCGAAGTATTCACATTTGCAGGAATATATGCCAGCACAATTTCTCTTCTCTTCTGTTCACTTGCCCAAAGTCAGCCGAATTGGGCAGGACGACCCGTAAAATGCAACTCAATCCCGCCTTCTAAATATGTGACTCTCGACGTAAAGAACTTACTACAGTAACATCAGGGAAGTCTAAATTCTCTCGGTTTGGAATGGACTCCTTTTACGGTTACCAAACCTTGCAAGCCCTGTACAGATTCCCTCATGCTAGGTGGGCGAGTGAGCACGAGAAATGTCAAGACAGTAAGTTCAGTCCAAGTTGAAAAAAACAAAACCTCTTCACCGATGCCTTATAATAATCTTTCGCTTGGTTGTCACTGAGAGGTCTTCAACTTTTCTGGTTGAACTGGTTTGCAAGTCAAATTACAAGAGTTTGCAAGCAGAATGCCCTAGGTATGTCATAGTTCTTAGTGAAACTGTGTGACAGATACTCGTGAATGACTGCATTCTTTGGATATATAATCACTGTGTGGCTAATTATAGTACTGTATTACTTAGACAAATGGATGCAGAGCTGTACCTGTAAAAGTAAAACGTGCTATTAAAATGCCAAGAAGAAAAACTCAATATGGAAAAGTATTAATTTTAGCTATTAATTAGAAATAGTTGACAGGGTTTATAAGTCCTAATGGATTAAAGATGTATATACATTCTCTCATTGTTCTATTGACTTGGCAAAAGGTACTTTATGGGAATTTAATATAACTCTTTACATTTGGGGTTGGATTCACACGTCACTCTAAGCAATAGTGGATTTGGGTTTTTTTTAATGTGGGTGAACCAAATCTGATTTTAATAATGTATATGGGATAGTGCAATGACAGTTACACCGTGTTTTGTAAAATGTTATTAAACTGGTTTATATCATAAGCCTAATTTTTGAGGAAACTGAGAGCAAATTCAAATATCTTGCTTACAGATACTAGCTTGTCCATTTCTGACATGGCAGTTCTGTCAAATATGTACTTATTCAAATATTTTTCTGACCTTGTATTTATAATTATTCTTCCCTTTAATTTTCAGGTAAAACGGGTGTTTATTCCATTCTTCCCTCTCTGAATCTCAGATGGGTTGCAGTGAGAGGGATAAACTGTAGCCTAGTTGGTGAAGCAGCAACAAGAATAATGGTACTGGTATTGTTGGTTTACAAATGTTACTAATTTACATTTGCAATGTAAATACTCACCAACACTAGGCACCAATAAATGAAAAACAATAGGGTGTGTCTGCATGCTTCCATTTCAAAAGCAAGTATTACTTTAAATTAGCCACATATAATTTATTTTATTTATTGATTAGAAAATTTATATTGCCACCTATTCGCACATAGCAACTCAAGGCAGCTTACAGGGGTATAAAAACATATAAAAACAAAGCTAATAAAAGAAAATAATAAAATAATATAATAGCCCCTCACCCCAGCGATAGCAAATCACACCATCCATTTAATGGACTCCCTGCTCTGGATTCCACAGGCCTGCTAGCAGAACCAGGTCTTCAGCAACTCCCAGAAGAGTGTTAGTGTGGGGACCATTCTCATCCCTGAAGGCATGATGTTCCAGAGAAAGGGAGCCATGGAAAAGGCCCTTCTTCTGGATCCCACTAGGTGTATCTCCCTAGGGGGTGAGACCTGCAACATTTCTTGCCTCTCTGCTCTAGTGGCTCAGGTAGATGTGACTGACAAGAGACAATCCTTCAGATAACCTGGTTCAAGCCATGAGAGGCTTTAAAGTTGACAGCCAGCACTTGAATTGTACCTGGAAGCAATTTGGTGACCAGTGCAGCTCCCGCAGGAGAGGCAATACACATGCACACCGAGGTCTGCACAAAACCATGTGGGCCATTGCATTTTGCATCAACTGGAGCTTCTGGATGTTCTTCAAGGGCAGCCCCATGTAGATTTGCAATACAATGTATAGTTAGCGATTTTTTTGTCCTGCCAAGTTCTCAAGACAGCTTACATTAAAAAATAAGGAACACATTCCAATCAGACTCTTAAAATTTCAGTTGATACTTTTTTACAGCTCTCTGGATAATGAAAGATAAATCTGATAGAACATTTCAGTTCTTGAATCATATTAAATCAAAAATATAATTTTGACTTATCACAATGGAGATTTCTGCTTTCATTTGTGATTTCTTTCTTGGGGTTATTGTATATATGTTAAATTCTAAATATGTGACATTGCTTAATATATATCAGGCAGAAGTTGAATGGAACCATATTTTAAAATCAGCAAAGTGCAATAATGACAATGCACACACAATAATACAAATTATATAAGCAGCCATTGCATAGTGTCATCATAATAGGTTATGCAAGCATGAAAATTATACTTGCATCACCTATTTTATTTGATGATGTCAAATGCATGGGTGATATTTGCAATCCTGTTGTTGCCTAGGGACCTAAAGAGCTAACATGTTTGTAAATCCAATTGTTCATCATTACTTCTTAGTATCTTGAAATGAGTTATCTGTAACTGGCTAATCCCAAAAATCTAAACAGTACTAGTAACTGGGTAGGAGACCACTAAGAAATACTATGGCTGTAGTTGTTTTTTTTTTTTAAAGAAACTTATTTTTATCACTTCAATTTAAATAGCTACCTTGGAATATGACTCAGGACAGCATAAATAACCCACAGTTGAGTCCAACACAATGAACATTTTTTAAAAAAACCTAAGGATATAAAGTAATTAAAATAAATCCTGGGATATTAAATTCTATTCCATTGTCCACATAATTTAGATGTGCTGCATCTGATTTATATAGTTTCTTTAGGCTAAAAGAGGACAAAAGCCTCAGTAAAGTGACCTCCAGTATTCCTTATAATCTCCTTCAATAGGGACAGACAACAGTTCTACCTGGATAATACAGCTGCGATTATGATTCCCTCCTATGCTCTGAGACAGTGTTTCTCAAGTTTGGCAGCTGAAGTGTGACTGAACTTTAACTTCTAGAATTCCCCAGCAACACATCTTCAAGCTGCCACAGTTGAGAAACACTGATCTAAAGCATTGTGGGAAATTTTAAGTAAGGGCTGGACACAGAACCTGGCATTGCTTGAAGCAGATTAATATGGCATCCTGAGAGCTTGCCAAAGATACTAGGTGCTGATACCTGTCTCAAACTTTTATTACTAAGGCAGTCCTAGAGTAATTTGCGGTTTTGACACATCTGCAGTTTAAGATAATGATTGGAGTTACCATTATGCTAACAATTATAATTAGAGCCTTTTAAACCACATGAAGGGTGTGTATGGCATCTTACAAGAAAAAATCATGGTATGTAAGAAAAAATCTGAGTGGAAAGGAAAAGGAAGAAGAGGATATCTAAGGGCCAGCATGGGAAAAGATTAATAAATGGGTCTCTTGAATCTTTATTAGCTTGTTATGGGTACATTTCTCCGGGACCCCAAAAAGAGTTACAGGTATGTTGTAAGTTAATTGGCTAATTCTATTTAAATTGAGAGTCATCACTATCAGAAATGTATCTGAGAAATCACTGTAGTCATACTAATGAATGTAAATCCTTTACTGTACCTATGACTTTGATCCTTTTTTATTCTTTCCTTCAAGTTAACTCCTAGCTTACTCAAGCCCATAATTGAACGTTTAGATTTTCATGCAAATTCTGAGGATGATCAGTTAAACTATGGAATGACTTCAGGCAAGCTTTAGCATAGTAAGCTCTCCTTGTTATATAAGCAGGGATTATAGTTTTTCAAATGAGATCTGATATGACCAATAACTGAATGGATTTTATTTTTCCTTCCTAGTATATTGATTTGCCTTTTTAAACCCTAAATAGCCTATAAGGAAGCTATCTCAAGGATATTGCTCTATTTACATAAGTGTCAGAAGCATGCTGTAACCTGAAGTGCATATGGCGTGTACAGAGATTTTATCTCTTTCATGCTCACTTTTTGAGAGATATCAGGCTGAAAAATGCAGAGGCTTTTGTTTATATTCATGAGTTATCTACTGTAAATCTGTGCTGTGTTATGTTTTCAAAGTCATAATTGAATAACAGAACACAAATATTTTAAAATCCTATTATAAAAAACACATAAACAGAAGCAAAACATCACTGAGATGTGTTCATCCTAGTCCATGCGACTTTAAAGTGCTCTCTAAATATTTCTAAAATCCATTTGGAGGCAATCTGTGGTTGTATGAAGACAATGTGAATTGTTTAGATGCATAAAATCAGAAAGACTGAGATGAAAAAGGATAAGGTATGATAAAGCATACCTCATTAAAAAGAACCCATGGTTTTTTTTCACATAGCATACTAAACCAAACTTACAGCTTGGTGCAATTTGTAAATGGAGCTTATGTGGACATCCATCTGAGAAAGGTCGTGAAAAATGACACTTAAGGTATTGTAATTTAGTTCATTTGGATATTTTGGATGTCTTCATGGAAATGGAGTAGAAAGGAGAAATACAAAAAATATTCATAAACATTATATAGCACTATATATATATATATTCCCCCCCCCCAATTATTTTATTTTACTCTTCTGGGCGAGAGTGTTGTTGAGAATAGGTTTGAATGGTCATAACTGGAATTTTAAGGCAGGAGTATCAGTTAGAAATGTTAAGCAATAGGACTTATCCTTCTCATTGTAAAATTTTAATCATAAGGAAGACTAATAAAACAAAGCCTAAATTTCTGTGATTTTAGTTGTGGTTTTCCTGTGTTAGATTTATATATTGTTAGTGGTATGATTTGATTAAGTGTCAAGTTTCATAATATCTTATATTCTGGATATGGTACCACTTCCCCATACAAGAACAGAATGCAATCTAGGTGAGCTCCTGCTTGATAAGCAGATGGCAACTTGGCCAAGAAGACCTTTGCATAACTTTAGCTCATGTGTCAGTTGTGGCTGTTCCTACCTGGGAGGCTTTTCAGTCAATCATGCCTTGGTGATCATCCAACTTGATTACTGCAATGTGTTCCGTATGGGGTCATCCTTGTAGACTCATGGAAAGACTCAACTGGTTCTGAATATGGCAGTGTATAGCAATGCAATACCTCTCCTCTGAAAGCTGCACTGATTGCCAGTTTCCTTCCAAGTGTGACTCAAGGTGCTGGTCGCTGCCTATAAAGCCCTACGTGGCATAGGATCCAGTTGCTTGTAGGACTGCCTGTTTCCCTTAGTACCTGCCCACCACTTTGATCTGACAGGGTTGGCATACTCTGGGATTCTTCAATTAAACAATGTTATCTACCAGGAGCTCAGGAGTGGAATGAAGTCCACTCAAGATCTAGATAGCCTACATCCTAAGGATATTTTCGAAGATTTAGCCGTTTGCCCAGGCCTTTGGCTAGGATGAGTGTAGTCTCTTTCCAAGGAGCAGGTGTAGGTTTGTTTGCCTGATTTTGCCATTCTTTGCTGGTTCTTTAAGCTATAACAAATATATATAGCTATACTGTTTTGTAATTTTTATAGCTTTTTCTGAACTGTCCAGAGATGTTGGGAGTGGTATACACATTGAATTATTATGGTTGGTCATATAGTCAACCAGATGTTTACACTAGATTTGGCATTTTTATCAACCAGTCAAGTTTTTTCCAAGGACATCAGATAGAATATGTTGAGGTTTCATGGAATCAAAGGTATTGTCACAGGATGTAAGATGTTCTGAGTAAAGCTGCCTTTTGCAATTGACAAATCGTGATTTTGTCAGTTCCAATTATGTTCAAGTGGTGCTCCAGCTGTTTCGGGATTGCACCCAAGGCACTATATCTATTGCTATTGATACTATCTTTGCTTTATTTTGCCACAGTCATTCTATTTCTATTTGCAGGTCTTGCTATTTTGTTATATTTTCTACTTCTTTCTCTTCTCTTCTACTGTCTCTAAGTACTGCCATGTCCACGACCCAAATTTTTTTGTCTGTCTTGTTGACTATTCCCTGTTTAACATTATAGTAACTGTTTGCATTCACCACTATATTAGACACTTAATTAAAAAATAACCTAAGCAACAATATACAAATATTCAGTGTAAAAAGAACATACAAGTAATTGTCTCTAATCAGTACATCCAATCTCTCTCACATTGTTGCTAATGATTTCACAATAACACATACTATATGCTTGATGTAACATAATAATCCTTAGTATCTTAAAAGTAAATCTACCATTTTCTTTAAAACCTCTTAATAACCAAACAATAATTATTGCAACACCAAAACTTAAAGCAATTAACCATTATTACTCAAACTATTGATAGGACATGGCAAAGTAATTATAGGATTATAATTAGAATTATAGCCCAAAATAAAGCTTAAATTAACATTCTTGGTAATATTTTTAAAGAATACTACAGAGTTTATATATTATTATAAAACTAATAACACTGGTAATCTCTAGCCATAACAATTTTAGTGTGCACTGCACAGAAAATGAAATGATTAGTTGTAACATTTTAGATCTGCTGGTTTTAAGTTCCCAGCAAGAAGAATATTATTTGATCCTTTTCCAAAGTGAAACAATTCTGGCAACATAAAAAAGCAATCAAGAGTACATGGCTGAACTGATGCCCATAATGAGATTTGTATTTGCTGCACACTCCTGAAGTGTGAGATTTCTAGTGGAAAGCAGAAATTTTTAAAAAGGACACATTTCAGCTTTTATTGGCAGTGAAAATTTAGTTTTCCCGATTAATGTAATCTATCAAATTCTCACTGAATTTTTGATGTAGACTGTTAAAAGTATAGCAACACTATTATGTCATCGGTGGTGCTTTTCATTGGCTAACTAAGCTCAACAGTGTCTCTTAGCAACATGTTGGAACAGCAAACAGTACAATTAACTCTTTCATACTTATTATATAAGTTTCACTTCAGGTTTATTTTAGAATTACAATTATATTTTTCCCCTTCTCGGTCATGGTAATGACTAAAGAAAACACTTCAAAATAGTAACTTGAGTATTAAGATATGATTACTAGAGCAACAAATTAGATTACTAAAACAACTAATTTAAAATTCACAGCTGGCAATGCCAAACTAATCTGAAAAGGTGGGACAAGCTCTGATCTGTTATTTTAAACAATTTTTCCATGGACCAACTAGCCTAAGATTGCTTTTTGATACAATTGTTGGCATTTTTCTCAAGCAAATAGACTTTTATGAAAAGTTCTAAATTTTAGTGAATTACAACTGTCTTATACAGCTTACAAAGGTTATGCTTTTTAATAATATGTATTAGTTTGAAAAGATTGAACTAGACTTTTCCTGATTTTTGACTATCATACATCTGACTCTCATCCTGCAACATAATTGTTTCATTTGTTGTTAATAAAAATTAAAAAGTTCTCTTAAACCCTCAGAATATTAGGAGCTTGGGGGAGAAAGATGAAGAGAAACAAAAATTATAGCTTGTCTGACTCAAAATATCCTATATATTTAAAAAAAAAATCCATCACATATGTTCTTATCTATTTTGGTTTTACATATCTTAAATGCAATATTAATTAACTAACATTTAAGTGATATAGTTTTAGTTTGAATTGGGCAGTACACTATATGCTAAAAGTATACAAACTAAAGGCTAGGTCCCACTGGCTGATGGATGCAAAACGTATGCAAAAAGGACACAGCGGACGAGCAAAATTTCGGGGGTGTTCCATCCGTTGTCATCCGCTCCAAAAAATGGCAAAAATTTGCATAAACAGAACAGAAAAGAAAGGAAAAGAACGGACATGGGTAGTATGTAGCGGGGATGTTAAAGGGATGTTCATAGGAAGCCTAGAGGATGTATATAGGATGCAAACCGTTCACTGTTCATCCTTTCTATTTCTGTGCTACTAACGCTGTGTAGACGTTCCGTGTACCTTTTGTTTCCTCCCTCTTTCCGTTTTCAGCTGCAGCGGATGTGAGTTGAGGGGATGCCCAGAGGATGCAGAGAGGATACAGCGGATGTTTAATGGATGATAATGGACATAGAACGTTTGTTGCTCGTATGTCACGGATTTACATCATACACAGCGGAAAGTTCATGTGCAGCTCAAAACTTCTTGAGCGGATTAAATCTCAGTGGACAGATGCTCAAAGGATAGAGCGTATGAAACACGTATGAAATGAGTACACAACGGATGCATAGCATTTTCCAACGTTTTACATCCTCTTTGCATCCGTTGGTGCAGTGGGACAGGACCTTAAGGCTCCAATCTATAAATAGTTCCTGAAAACTGTTAGAACAATCCTGGTTTTATCTCAAAATTTTCACATTTTCAATTTGATGGAAGTAGACATACTGGCAATAGTAATATCAACAGCACTTAACATGTTAACTAAGCTTTAATTAAATTTAATTAAATCAACTTTCATTTTGCCTTTGCCACACCTACCACTTTGTCCTAGCTCAGCTACTTTCTGGAGTGTGGGTGCAGCATGTCTTTTAAATGCTATCAATTGTCTTCAGCCTTCCCCCACATCCTCATTTGTTCATCTCTCTTTATTTATAGTTTGTAAGTTGTTGATTTAGACAAGCACTTCATATTTGAAATGAATTTTAAAATTTCCAATATGATTTTATTTCTTTAAAACTTCCTTGGCAGACTATGTTAGTTGAATATGAATAGGATACAAATTCTAAATGGTTTGATGCTCAATATCACAATGGATTTTTGAAAAATAAGTAAAAATGCAGTCAGTTTTTTGAAAGAAAATCCACTGAATTCAATATAACTGATTTTTTACAAGAACCATACTGTTTAAGTATGAAAAGTATGAATATGAAAAGATATTCAGAAATAATATACAATGGTAAAAAATCAGATCTCTGATCTGAGAAGCTTCTACTTGTTACTTGTAACTGGTTTTGTACTTCTTTCATAGATTATGAGTCACTGAATCTATTACAGTAGTGATTCAGTTTCAGTGCCTTGTATTGATGTAATTGCGTTTACTAAGTTTAGATGATACTGAAAACAAGGGAATCATCCTGTAGACTAGCAGGGTTTATTTCATAACCAAAAAGAGTGACAATATAAAGGAAAAAACAAATTCATATCAACAATTATAATACTACAAACCTATACAGAAAAAAATCATCTTTCACTGCTATTTTAATTGTTTTCTCAGGTTAGTTCAGCAATATCTTAATAGCATTTATATGGCTGCCCATCTCAAAGGGATTTTGGGTGATTACCAAAACTCAGTAAAAATACAAAGCCAAAACACAATTCACCCAAAGTTTACTAGTGTATTATATTTATCTCTTTTATCAAATTGATTGAAGGCTATTGAGAACTGGGACATTAAATTTATAAAGAATAATCTTGTTACATGAAAATGCCAAAATTAATAAAGTTTACTTGGAACTGAATCCCACTTTACTGGATTAAACTTTTTTTCAGGGAAACGTATACATAAGTGTAATTTGAGTTTTGTAAATGGACATGTATTAAGTGAAGGTATTATCATAGAAATGTGATTAATTTTAACGATCTGTAAAGTAGCTCCTCATCAACTACTAAAATAAAGGGGAAAATCCCATTTGAACCATGATCATTTCATAATGATGATCATTTAAGAGTGATGGGAGGTTATACTGTATATCAATGTTTCTGAAACATTTAAAGTATTGAAAAATAGCATTCTTTCAATGGACTCAATTTACAACCTTTGAATACATGGCAAATATTTGTTTACTTTTATAACAAACTTCCTTTTGCAATATGAAGTTGTTTTCACATGTGGTTCTTTAGAATTTAACAAATCTCTTATCTCGAAAAATAAACTGCTACACTAGCCAAAACAAGAATCACTCCATTTTATGCAAAAGAAAGCGTGGAATTGCCCGCACAAGGATCAAACAAAGATAAAATACTTCAACCGCGATAGATGACTTGTGAGCTACCCCTTCGTGCAGCCCTGGAGAGCCAGGGAAAGAGTATTCCTGAACCGTCTCCAGGCAACGTTTCGGAGAAGGTGGAAAGCGACGCTGTTCCGAAGGTAATGGCGGGAATTTCGCTTGAGGCCCCAGGGCACTAATTCTCCTCCACCCTGAGCGAGGAGAGAAGCGCGGAGTTTACCGAGGATCTGCCCAGCCCAATTTGGGGGTGGGACTCAGGCGGGGCTCCAACTTCTCCGCCTCGCCGAGCCAGCGGGGAATAGTTTCGGAGTGGGCTCGAGGGCTTGCGGCCGCCTGGGCTGAAGCAGAACCGCGGAGGGGCTTCGACCAGACAAAAGCCCGGAGCTGCGAGAGCGGCGGAGGTTTTGTGGGAATCGCAGGCCAGGAAGCGCTCGGCTGTTTGGAAAGCGTCGCGATTCGGACCGCCTCTTGCAACAGGTTCCTAAGGAAAGACGGCAGGCCGCTCCGCCTCCCCAGGCCCCAGTCATTGGTCCCGGTCCCGGAACCTGCACACCCGCCTCAATGCGGTTCGGAGCCAAGATGATGCCGGTAAGTGTACATGAACCTGTGTAGGGTGTGTGTGTGTGTGTGGAAGAAGGCACCTCTTTCCTGATCCAAAGTAGAGGGTTAAGCCCGACCCCCAGGTCGCTGTAGTTTCGGCTCGAGATGGGAACGCGGATCAGGCTTACGGCTGCCGCTCCTCCTCTTCCTTTTTCTTCAAGCAACTTCATGCAGTGGGGATATTTTTTTTTTTTGGGGGGGGGGGGAGTTCGACCACGAGAGGTTAGTGTGGAAACGTGTATTACAGACGCGTGTAAGTGCCTCTTATGGGCAGCGGTTGCCGCCTAAGGAAGAAGGTCGATCGTCTCGGATGATTTAACGTGGGGAAACTTGGGAGAAGGAGAGAATCGGCAAATGGAGCGGCTGTTCCTGCTTTTCGCAACCTTTGAGAAAATGGAGAAAAAGAGCCATTCTGGGCTTCGAAGACCCTCAAGAACACTTTTACTAATCTGCCGACTCCACATCGTATTCCGATGTGTGCAAGTCTTGTTCCAAAGAAATAGCTTCCTAGCATTTAAAGAGAAAGTCAGAGATGTTTCTTGTAAGCAAGATTTATAACGACTGGTTTACAGCTGTTGAATCTGATGTACCGTAGCTGCAGAAGAGGCAAAGTGCAATTTTAGGTTACATTAGCAGAAGCTTTTTTTTTCCAAATCACGGGAAGTAATGGTTATATTTTTCAGACCACATCTTGTTTATTGTGTTCAGTTCTGGGCACATTTTAGGGATGATTCAGACCCTGTTTTAAAAAAGTTCAAAGAAAGGCAATTTGGATGATGAAAGGACTAGAACTACATAGCCTGTTAATAGAGATTAAGGGAATGGTGGAAGCTTAGCTTTGAGAAAAAGGCAATTAAAGATGTTTATGTGGAAAATATATAAATACTGACAAAAATAAGACTGGCACCCATTCTTTATCTTCCAGTGTAAGGGACATGAAATAAAGTTACAGGAGTAATTCAAACTTGATATTAGAAAACACATTGTAACATTAACAATATTTAGCAGTAAGATTAATTACCAAAGAGGTGGGCAGTTGCCATTCTTTGACTGGGTTCAGGTAGAACTTCTATAATCATTGATTATGTTTAAATTTGAAATCCTGTACTAAGCAGAGTTGACTAGTGACTTCAATATTTTATTGCATCTGTATGATTCCATAATATGTGCCTACTATAATGTGAACAATTACATGGTTTATTTTCTAAAAGTTTTGCCATGTTTCTTGGTACATAGTTTTGTTTATGTGTTCAAATATAAGAGTCAAAAGAATCACCATGATAATTTTAGGTTTATAAGAATAATGAATTCTGTTCATGGTTATATTTATGTTAAACACTGAACTACTAATTAATCAATTATTTTAGTCTTGTATGTTTTAAGGAGTGCGCATGACATGGAAAATAGGTTTCACATTTTAGAGTTCTATTGTCCCAAAGATGCTTCTTTCAAGAGGCAACTGGACTGAAAAAGCACCTTTGGAACAACCATGACCTTGATGACTGAGAATCTCCATAGATGTAAAGGTTCTATGGAACAATTTTGGAATTAACTACAGGTCAACAGAAGTCAAACATAGAATGCTGTGGTACTTCTGAATTAATGCAGACCATAAGTCGTTTGCTGGCAGCTCAACTATCTCCCAACTTTCCTGTGTGTTTCCTTCTTCTCTTTGACCTGCTGCCTCTACTGATGTCCTAGCATGACACTTCTCACTGCCTCCCTATCTTCCAGTGCTTGGTTCACCATAATTATATCTAACTTGAGAATGGTATCAGACTCTTGATTTTAAGCTATGCTGTGAATCTCACACCCTTGTGCTTTGTAAACTATTATTTTAAGTTAACTTTTTAATAAATATATTGTAGCAATTTGTCATGTATTCAGTAAAACCAATAATGGCTTAGCACAATATATGAACCCCACTGGAAAAATCTGTAAATGGTTTATCACTGCTTTCTTCAGGGAAAATTTTTGTTTTACATTTTGATATAAAGTCCTTAGATTCCTTGGAGTTCTGTCCAAATTGTAACCAAGGCTAATCCTGCATGTCTTCTAGCTGTAAACTCCAGCAAAGTTGCTTTCCTGTCTTGTGTTCATTATATTCTGCTTCCTTAGGGCTGGAATGTTTATACATTTTTTTAAAAAAGAAAAAAGTAGTTTCTGCAAATGCTATCAACCCTTCCATTGAGTAGAATAGGATATATTATGTTGGGCTAGCATCTGATTTCTCTCAGCAAACTGTATTACAATACTATTGAAAAGTTTGCATTAATGAAATAACCACATTAGGAGACTTTCAGTATTCAGTAGGTTGTTGTGGGACATAATTTTATACTGGTTAATAGATCAATTTTATAATTGGAAACAGATTTTTAAGTGCTCTTGGTTATTCTTTTATATTTCATATTTTTAAACATCTTAACTGAATATTTCATTTTTAGAGAGGCTAAAGACTAACTATTGAGAGGAGGTGAATGCTTCTTTTGATGATGGTGGTAATCATTATAATGCTTTACAAGAAAACATCAAGAAGCATATATATTATTGAAGTATCTAATAGAGTAATATTACAGATATGGCCCTTGGAAAAATGAATAAACATAATAATGTGTTTGTTTTAAAAGAGTACAGTATCATAATTAAAGTAAGCAAGTGGTTCTGTTGCCTTAAAAAGCCTTTCTTATAAAGTAACCTTTTATTTTTAAGGGAAATTTCCTCAAATAATTTCACATTAGTTCATGTTAACATATATTTGTATATACAGTCATGATTATTAAAATCTAGATGTTCCTCATTTTTAAGTAATAAGTTGGATCCAGAGTTTGCCGTTAAGAATAGACCCAGTTGTTTTTAATCTAATGTTATTTATCAGTACCAATCTAATGCCATATAAGGTTGCTGTGAATGGTAAAGAACCATACTGTAAGTGTGTTTCAGTGATATATATTTTTTTTTAATCATCTTTAATTTCATCTGGGTTTCAGTAATAGTTTTGTTTTTGTGCTGTTCAAATATAAGAGTAAAAAGAATCATCATGATAATTTTAGGTTTATAAGAATAATGAATTCTGTTCATGGTTATATTTACGTTATACACTGAATTATTAATTAATTATTTTAATTTATTTTCCATGGGTTGTCTCTGGGCCAGTGTATCTTCTGATATAATTCTGTCATATATTTACATTTGTTAATGCTCCATAGATTATGCTTGACAATTTTCTGTTTGAGCTTTTGCTGATATTTTATTAGCTTCTAATTACATTATCAGCATCTAATTGCATAATTGTCAGATAGTAAAAAAAATAATACATTTCAAGAAGAATATGTTTATAGCATTATAGCTATATCTTGAACTTTTCAGATGGTTATAGTAGAACCTTGATATGCTAACTGGTAAATAAGAAAGTAAGAATATAATTCTTAACTAATTAAGTCTTAATTAAGATTAGAGGTAATATATTTGGACAAATTGTATTTTAATTTTTTAAGAAATTATAATAGTCTTACATTTCCAGATTATGTTTTCTAATTGGTTTCATCAGTTGCTATAAAATTGTTAATAAAAGGAGGTTGCTAACCTATTAATTACTGGATAATCAATTTGGTGATTACTTATTTATTCCCATCCTCCAAGGGGCTTTTATGCTCTGTGTTTGTGTGTGTGTGTGTGAGAGAGAGAGGGGGGGGGGAGTATATTTCTTCACACTGACCTTGGGCTATTGAGACTATTTTCTATAGGGACTATTTTCTTCACCAATAAAAGATAATGGTTAGCCCAAGGTCACTGATTGCCTTTATAGCTTAGGAATTATTTGATCCTAAAACTCTCTGGACAAGTCAGACATTCTGTGGCACTGTCTTTTAATACAAAAGATGTTTTTCTGTGACAAACTTAAGGAAATCTATGCAATTAAAAAAAATAGGAATGCTGACATGGAAGGTCAAACAGGCAGTCAAATAATTAGTTAAACAGATTTATAGAGAATTGACATTTAAAGTATTGGTGTGGAAATATATTCTGATTAATGATGCTAAGGAAGCATTTTCAAGATTAAATGATTTTTAACCTCCTTGAAACAAAAGCAAATAGAGAAAAGCAAACAAGTATTGTCCAGTTGTAGAAACCAAACTAGTCCTACAATCCTGCTCCAACAAACATGGTAAATCATATAAGAGGGACAGTATAGTGTAATACAGCTATGAAGATATGGAGTGATCAAAAATTCTCACTCTTTCATATGTGTGCATTAGATGTACATTAATGGTGGTGATGGGCTAAAATACATTTAAAAAATCTAGTTTCTCGACCTCGAATTATTTTTGCCTTGATAGCAAAAATAAAGTATTAGATTTTAACATTTGTAACATACCACAGTATGTAATTGCAAAAGGAAAAAATATGTGAAAGACAATGCATTTCCAGATATGATATGACTATTTCAGCAACTAAATTTTGCATGCTTATTATTTATTGTTGTTATAGATCTTGAATAACACAAACAACATAGTGTTTTGTAACTGAAACATAATCAAGTTATGGCCTATGCATGATGATGATGTTGATGGATAATATGTTATCAAGTTTCTCCCAAATTTCCAGACAGAATTTGGAGTTAGAGAAAGTATTGCAAAGGGTAACATGGATCCATTTTGCTAGCAGATGCCATTCTACTTACGGATCAGATTATTGGAGGTAACTTCCAATATACAGTGTAAAGTGTCTATAATTTAAATCAGGGATAGCCAGTGTGATGCCCTTCAGTTGGATTCATGCTTAATCCATGATCTTTAGTTAACTTGGCATAGGTTTATGAGAATTGGAACTAAAAACTTCTAAATTGCCCCAGGTTGTTGAAACCTGTGATAGAAATATTAGAAGGTTTATTGTCAAGACATTTTAAGTTTGCCAAAGCTAACATTTTTCTCAAATGGAAAATATTCTATTATTTACTATACTTTCCTTCCAGATATAAAGGTTGATACATAAAGATATAAGGTTGATACATTGTGTTGGTTGGTGATAGTAAATGCTCTTCCACTATCATCTGTGCTACACCCCGTGCAACACAAGCAATATCCCCAACCTTCAGAAGAAACTTTGGGTGGGTGGGGGGAGTCAGTAGGAAGGAGATAAAGTCAGGTATCTTATCTTTTGTAGATGTAAACTTCCAGTTGACAGAATATAAATGGAAGTATTATTAACCTCTTCTTACATCAAAATTAAAAGGATGGGAGCCAATATGCAGCCCTGGTGGACACTTTGTGGTTTCCATCTACTTTGTTTACCTAGTTGAATTAATCCAGTTTAAAAGAAAACAATCAACTTCCTGCTGACTAATATAGATGAATATGCTGTGGCCACAAAGAAGATATCAAAGCAGATCTTGACAAAGAGTGCTTATATTAGAGGGGATGTATCACGCTGATATGAATTGTTGCAATTTTATATGAAATAAATGTATATACTATGCAACTTTGTACTTTAGAGAACTAGATATAGTGAATATCTATAGAGAACTGGATATAGTGAAGCTTCTATCCGAACTTCACAAAATTGATTTTAATAATAGCCATTGATGAGTAATATTCCATGAAAAATGAAGCTAGTGGGTGAAAGACTTCAAGATGTATAGAAATTCTTAATAAAAGGAGTTACTAACAATTTCAAGAAGGAAAAGCAATATAAAGCAGCAATAGAAGCCAATGTAGCCGCACAAAACAATCTTCATGAAATGCCAAAAATAAAAAAAATATGTGTAGAACTAGAAAGACAGCTAAATCAACAAAATAAGAACACAAATAGTTTGGAACTCTGGAAATAGTATCTGGAAAGCAAAAGTTCAAAATGAGATTTTATTGCTGAGAGATATGAAGAGCCACACTTATTTAAGATACATATCCACAGCAAAAAGAGATGAGTCAATCTGTTATGTGTTCAATGAAGGCAACAAAAAACTGACAATTACAAAGAGAAAACAGGATTACCCAAGTGTTATAGGTTTTATTCATCTCCAACCAAGATATTCCATCAAGCAGTTGTGAAAAGCAGAATGCAGAATTTATTCCCAGTAAGCGGGCAGGCAGTAGTTTTTCTGTTGACACAAGAGAAATGAAAGTTTGAATTTGAAGAAACAGAATAAAAAGACTAATGACGCTTTGAATGTCAGTGTTGGAGAAGACTCTTGAGAATATCATGAGCCAAGAACAGAATCAGATTATAGAACATATCCAGTAAATCCAGAATTATCACTTGAGGTGCAAATGACTCAGCTCAACTTGTCACATTTGAATATATTATGCAATCACCCAGTTCTCTAGATAAACCATAATACTGGAAAAGAATATTAAGATTGGGATAAAAGCAGCTAGGTTTATGGAGTTAATAACAGTAGCAGCACTCATGGGAGTCTTGATAGAGCAGATTGGGGACAGATCATCCTGGTCATTAAGAGTTGACCCTATTTGAAGGCATGTAATCAAACTAATTGACATAAATTAGTTAAATTGTAGAATTAGTATATGTTGATTATGGCTATTGATTCAATTTATAAAACCGCACATCTCAAATACATGGCTCTGGGTAGCTTAAGTTCAATGCAAAAGTATGCAATATAAAAGTATATAAAACATTAAAAATCATATAATTGGCACTCAAAGTATAAAAACAATCAAAAGCATTTCACATAGCCATTCCACAGACTGTACTGCCCATCTGGATTCCCAAGTTCAGTGGCAAAGCCATTTGTTTACAAAAAGTCAGTAGGTCAGGACCAGTTTGACCAGTTTGAGATAATATTCTGAAGGTTGGGTGCTATAACAGAATAGGCTCTCTTTCTAAGGCCCACAAGATGGCACTCACTATGAGATGGGACCCACAGTATGCCTCCCTTGTTAAATCTAATGGGACAAAGAGATCTAACTGGGGAGAGTTAGACCCTCAATTCTCAAAGACCTCATGACATTCTAAGTAATATGTTAGACTGAATGACGTGACAATTAGGTAAGCACATAGCTTGTTTGAATTTTATGGTCACTGAGTGTTCATTAGTGCCTCATAAAAATGGAGTAAAGCATAAAGTTCAGTAGTACAGATTTCTTTGTGGGCTCTATTCAGCATTTTTATTGATGACTTGCATTAAGAAATGATGGGAATGATTTGCACTTTGCAGATGGCACAAAATTGGATGAGATAGTTAACAGTCTTGAAAATAAATAAAATTAAAAGTGTTTGGTAAGATAGATAAATGGCCTGGGAAAAAAAATGAAATTTAATATCCCATGCTTCCCCCAAAATAAGATCAGGTCTTATCTAAATTTTTGCTCCAAAAGACAATTGAGGCTTATTTTCTGGTTAGGTCTTAGTTTTGGGGAAATGTAATATTAAATGTCCGTCTGGCTGATAATTATAACATGGCTTATTTTGGGGGTAGGGTTTATATTACAAGCATCCTAAAAAATCATGCTTGGGCTTATTTTCCTATTGGGTCTTATTTTTTTGGGAAATGGCACAAAATGCACAAGTATAAAATAGGATTACCTGTTGATAAACATTATTATAAAAAAGTTGAATATGAATCAAATTGAATGTGAAATCCAAAGAGAACATAGTTTGACATAGCTACTGTATATAAAGAAAGTACAATTATAAGTTGCATTGACAAGTGCATAGTATCCAGATCCCTGGAATGCTGATCCCACTTCTGATATTGTTTCAAGTTCAAGACACTATACTTAAAGAACAATCAGAGAATATGGAACAGATTTGGAGAAGGATAAAAAAGATTATCAAGATTTTAGAAATGTAATCACTTAAAGAAAGATTGAAGAAATTGCTAATGTTTAGCTTTGCGAAGATCCGGAAGAGAAATATGATAGCACTTTTCAGACACCTGCAAAGGCTTGTTTTCTATCCTTCCATTGGACAGACAACAGAATAAAGGATTTCAATTACAAAATGGAAATTCTGGTTGAATACTGTAAAAGAATTATTAGCAGTAAGAACACTGTGAAAATAAGAACAATTTCCCAGTGAGATAGTAGCTTACTGTTTACTGAATGTATTAATGCAGAGACTGCACAGTGGTGTTTGGAAAATGCTTTAGCTTTAAATTCTTGTACCGCGGAAGAGATTGGATTTGATAATGATATGCCTTCTATAATTCTGTGGTATGATTTGACATTGATTTGGGGGAAGTGAGCTTTGCAATAATGATTCATGTGTCTGCCTGGTTCAGTAGATATAGGATCCCAACCTTAAATGCCTTTTTATTATGAAATTATTTTATTATTTTTTCATTCATTTATTTATTGTCGAGCATCTGTGAACAGAAAAGCAATTCTGAAAAAAAAATGTTAAAAAAATAGCTCGAATATAGTCTGGTGTACAAGTAGATGCATATTGAAGCATTGTCTTAAAGCTTTAAATTTGCAAGGCTGGTAAATAAGCAAATAATTAGCATCTAAATTTAGATCACTGTTCTTTTTTGAGGGAGGGGGCAGACCTTAAGTGTTACTGTTATTGTTATTTTGAGACTGAGGCTGAAGTTTTGAGTTTTCATATTTTTTGATTATTTGAGTACAGGTGTTGAACATAAGAATTATTTCTGTGTTTATACTTACAGGCTTGAGAGGGGTTAGTTCTTTTTTTTTTCTTCCCCAGAACAGAATGTTTCCATTAGTATTAAGAAAAGAATAAAACTGTGTATGTTAAACTGCGGCTGTCTTGAAAAATCTGTTTAGTGAGTAAGAAAGCTAAAAATAGTTAGAAGTAATACATATAATAATATTGAAAAATGATTGCCATGGGTTGCAGGAAGGTGGAGTAAATTGAATTAGGTCTGAGCCAACAGGAACCTTGAATGTACTGGATATCCTAGGATAGATAGGATCACAGGATTATATCTCCTTGAAGATAGAAAAGCACATTTCTAATGAGTACTGTTGCTCCAATAAGATATATTTCAGTCAAGCTCATAATTTATATTAAGGCATGCTTTGCTAATAATGTTTGTTAAATAAGCTGTGTTTGTTAACTTTATCAAGAATAACAAATGATATGGCTTATTGCAGTTTTTGCACTTTGTTATTGATTCTGAACATGAATATTCCCTATAGCTATTATTGTTAGGCCTACTATTTTTTGCTGGTCCAATTTCTTCCACAAGCCATTTAAATTGCTTAGAGCAAATTTAGCAATTTTATACACTATTTTCTAAATGCCCATAATCTACGGGATTTAAATGTAAGAAGCCCACATTGTATTTGCTATTTGTTATTTTATATATACAAGTTATAATTTTATAACATTATGATGTTCCTTTACCATAATTTCTATTTTAGATACCTTTGATCTTTTGACACTTAACCTGTAGAACTAGCAACCTTCTACAGTTTTCTCAGTTCTACAGTAGCCCCATCATAAGTGGAGAGGTATTCTTTATACTGACCTGTAAATAAAACAATATTAAAAATTAGGTTAATTACCATTTTATTTCATTTCCTAGACATGACATTTTCATAAAAGAAAAATGAGTTTTCTTAGCATAATTTGTAAAAACAAGAAGATGAGTACATTAATTACCACTGTTTAAAAACATTTCAAAAGCTTCAGAATTTAACTGGCTTATGCTAACCTGTAAATAATTTTAAATAAATAGACACCAGCCATCTTGTACAACTTATTTTAAAATTATGAATTTGGGATGCATGTTTTATTTTTCTGTAAATCATGGATTTTGTACCAGTGACTTTAGTTTAGCAATACATTACATATTTATATAAAAGTACTTTTCCTCCCAATGACCCACACAACTAGTTTTACTTTTTCATTGCCTGACAAAAAGAGAAAGGGAAGTGCTGTAGGATTACAGTACATGGTCTTTTTCTTTCTTTTACAGAGAGAAAAGAATAAATTTGTATTATTATGTCCAAGATCTCAAAATGAAGCAATACTCCTTTCAGTAGTCTGGCTAATAAATTGAAAAGTAATAAAATTGTGATATCATGTGCCTGCCTTGCTTAGCAATGGCAATCTCAGCACTCCCTATAGCGGTCATTGACTGAATCCTACTGTTTGTTATGGGGAGGACCTATTCTGATCCAAGCTATTCCTGGCTTGGTCCCTCCTAAATCCAAACATCAGTGAAAGTAAGGGACTACCTTCTCTGCACTGCCTGTCTCCTCTCATCACTGTCCTTTTGGTAGGCCTGCGCTTTGCTGTCTCTGCAGATCATGGGCTCTGCTTGCCCTGTCAACCCTGAACCCCCAGATGACCTTTGCCATCTCCTAAGTTCTACTGCAACGGAGGGGGACCAGCCTGGCTCTTTGCAAGGCAGCTGCTTGCAGAGCCAGGCCTTCTTCCCAAGGCTACATGTAGCTTTGTCCAAATTATGTGCTGCTTTCTTGGGCAGCTTTGGAAGGGCAGCAGGGACAATGGAGTGCAAGAAAGCCAAAAGGGCAAAGATGAGAGAGAGCTAAGGAGCATGGGGAATTGAAGTACCCGATGATGGTAAGTGCAAGTGAGCTGTCAAGTGCCCTGATTTTGATCATGTGGCACTGGAGGCGCTGCAGTCGTCTTAAATTATAGGGACCAGACATAACTAAAATTAACTCAGTGTCACCATAACTTTGAAAGGCCACTGAATTAATGGTTGTCAAGAAAGGACTACCTGTGCTAGCATTGAATGACCATGAAATGATCACATTCACTTAGGGCAGGGCAGCCTGTGGGCTGAATGCATCACATGCAGGCCACGCTTACCTCAGCTCTACTAAGGGGAAAAACATGAGACATCATGTGACGGCAACATGATGCCACCAGTTTGACACCTGTGACTTAGGATAATTGCAAATAGTGGTTTCTATAGTGAGCATCTTTATATAGATTTGATAAGAGCTGCTGGAATAATAACATTTGAACCAACATCATTTTTTCTTCTTATAGGATTGAACATTTGAGGTTCTCTTAATAGAATGCATTAAACCCTCTATGAATATAGTTTTACTAGTTAAGTCATTCATTTGGCTAGAAAGCCAGCATGTCCTGCTTTCAGAGGGGCAGTGCATTGGAATATGGAACCTTTTTAAAGTAAACTTAAAGTACAACGCTGGTTGATAATCAAAATATCATTTTGATTGACTGACAAACCATGTTTAAATTTAGGCACCCCCCCCTCCAGTATAGTAGAGTGACTTTTGTCTCCTTCACCATGTTGATGACTCCTCAGAAGTTTGTATTTATTGCAAAATTTTGCTTATTTGACCTTATTCTATTTGACAGTATTGATTTTTTTTAATGCTGACTGTGTTTTTAATCACGTATCAGACATGAAGGTCGCCATCTGAAGTATAGTTTTAATTCTGGTATATTAAGTTTGAAATGTGAGGTAAATTATATAATACACATTCTACTGACAATTTTAATTCTTATGTAACATTCATTTAAATAAAATCAGTTTAATTATTAAATCATTGGACAAGATAACCATTTAAAGAATTAAATTGCAATATCTTTACCAGTCAAAAACATAGTTTTATTGAAAATATATTTTTCTTGTTCAGTGAGAATTTTTCTTCAAGAAACCTTCTAAGAGAAACTTCTTAACAGTGAGGACAATTAACCAGTGAAACAGCTTGCCTGCAGAAATCATGGGTGCTCCATCACTGGACATTTTTAAGAAGAGTCTAGACCAATGGTCACCAACCGGTGGGCCATGGCCAATGGGGGTCCACAAGAAAATTTTGGTAGTCTGCAGAGAAATGTCACCCCCCCCCCAGAGCACCCCTCAAAGCAATTAATCCAGGCTGTGTGGGAACACAAAGCTGTGCCACCCTGCGGGAACCCTCCCCACCCACTCACTCCTTACCTGGCAAACTTGCCTGGTAAGTTGCTATTTTTCCTTTCCCCCCTGACCATCAGCTGTTCTGCTGTGCCAGGAGATTTAGATTAGCTAGAAAGCAGAAAACAATTGGATTTCTTGCTTTCTAGCTAATCCTTAGATCTCTGGCTCTGCTTTTAAGCAGAACCGAACCTTCTTTAGGACCGAAGCTTCTACTATTCAGTGCAGTCTCAGATAGCCAATTTCAGAATGATAGATTTCTGAATGAATCTTTGATTTTGTGAGCAACTCAATCTGCCTGCCTGCTTTGCCTGATTTTGGGTAAAAGTTGCTTTTTTAATAAAAAAATAAATATTTACATAAATATTTATTATATTTACACAAATATTTATAATATTTACATAAATATTTATAATATTTACATAAATATTTATAATATTTACATAAATATTTATAATATTTACATACAAGGCAAGCCCAGCCAGTCACATAACCACCAAGCTGCACCTACAAATAAGGCCACGCCCACAGAACTGGTTACAAAATTTGAATCCCACCCCTGCCTCTGTGTGTTTGTAAGAGAGAGAGGGAGAGAGAGAAGTTAGATCAGATCTCTCTCTCTCTCTCTCTCCACCAACGTCATCAAGCCACCATCAGTCAAAATTCAAATTTGTGGTCCCCGAGATTTAAAATTATGAGTTTGATGGTCGTTGAGGTCCAAAAGTTGACAAACCCTGGTCTAGACAGTCACTTATCTCAAATGGTATAGGTTCTCCTGCTTGAGCAGGGGGCTGGACTAGAAGACCTCCAAGGTCCCTTCCAGTTTATTCTATTCTATTGTATATTCTATAGAATAGAATATTGGATGCCTCTGGAAATGAAAGACTGGATTGGAAGCTCTCAGGCATTAAACTGCTTCCCAGGGGCCTTGCTACTGCTTACTTTTTTTCCTCTCCAAAAAATAGATCTAGAGATGAGATTTCACTCTATTTATGTAGTAGAATCAAGTTCCAGTGTATGTGCTCTGCATATGCTGTTTAGCAGTCTATTGTTGAGTCTTTTGAGGGGTGTTATATGCACATCTGTCATAAGATGTCATACATTTGCTTTCTCCTTTCCTTTGAACACACATGAAACTGGATGTTTCAAATAGATCATTAGTCAATTTTCGGGGAGATGAAGGCCAAGCTGATTTATGTTTTTTTGCAAACAATATATAGACTTGTTTGGGATATATGTGCACAACTTTATTTGTAGGCCTGCGTAATTTTATATTGGCCATAGTCACTTTAAAATTCATTCCATAACTTCCCTGGTTATGGTCAGTGGCTACAGCGAACAGGACATTAATATAATTATATTGCCATTTGGATTGGAATTTAGAATTATTCTTTCTCGGGATGGAAAACTTACCCAATTGCCACACAATTCTTTAAAATTTTCTGCAAAAGAAATTTAGTTACCTTATATGGAACTTCTGAAGAAGACAACATGATTATACCAGAAAATGTGAAATGGCATCTTCATGACCAATTTTTTCTCTTAAAACATGCAGTTGTTGTGTAAGGCTGTACTTGAAAATTATGTATTTTAACTTTGATTTGGAACATGAGACATGTTAATAAATGAATTATAATTAATCAAGAGCAGTGTAATAATTTACTGTTAATAATAATTAATAACCTTAACATTTGATCACAGTGACACTTGGTTTTATTCAATACTTTTGTTCTGTCAATGGAATTTATTTTTCCTCATCCCCCTTTTGCAATCAGTTGAATTTGAGGCATAGTTGGTGGAGGCAAGCAGCAATAGGAAATAGCAAATTAAGATATAGAAGTATCCTTCCTTAACGCTCACTTTCTAAAAACATGTTCATGCTGATCTGTATTATGTGCCATCAAATTAGTGTTAAACATTAATGACCTTATAGAGGAGGAGCCTTGGTGGCGCAGTGGTTAAATGCTGCCCACAGTCTGGAGTTCAATCCTGATGAGGCTTAAGGTTGACTCAGCCTTCCATCCTTCTGAGATCCGTAAAAAGCCATCCATTGAGTGCCATGAAGCACTTTGGGCAGTATATAAGTCTAAATGCTGTTGCTACGGCTATATAGGTAGACCTCTTTCAAGATGTTCAGTTACGACTATGAGTCATAGACTATGAGTCTATGGTGCTCTCACTTCAACTGAGTTGAACACTTCAACTCACTCAACTGAGTTCATCTGCTTTGTTGCTGATTGCCCTCTTTTATTCTCATATGAGCTGGTCAGAGCATCCAGTAGTGGGAGGTGCTTCGTCTCTGCATTCACAGGCTGAGCTTGATTTGTGGAACACTCCTCCTTCACCACGTGACTCCTCAGGGTTCCCCAGTTTTTGCTCAGCCTCGTGCGAGACAGGCAGTGCTTTGGATACTTCCATGACTGAAACAGGAATATTAGCAGGTTTGATTGCAGTTCAATTTTCCTTTGATTTTCTAATTTGTCTTTAGCCTTCAATCCTGATCAGTTTGAGAGTCCAGTTTAAGGGAAGCGCTGTTCATGCCCCCCTCAAAAAAAAGAGGTGGTGGGAGGCTTTTGGAGCTGCTCTACTCCACCTCCTCACAGATAAAATTTTCTTACCTCTGCCAGTTTTGATTGCCGCTGTGTCTTTATTCCGTTTGCTTGCTAGCGGCTTGATATTTCATTTTAAAAGTCGTATCGCCTTTACCCCCCCTCCGCCGTTTTCTTCAGTGGGGAAGTTAATTAGGATTAATTCCCCTTTCTTCTCCGCCATTCTGTTGTTTGAGAGCTCAGGCTTTGTTTGAGCTCTGGCTTAGTTTGCAAGGCGGGAAGCTGCTGCTGAGAAGCGCGCGAAAAGACTTTAACTGCTGGAGGCCATCTTGAGTGCCACCTCGTGGCTGCATGCCTTGTCTGTATTCCCTGAGCTGTGTGAGGTATTTTCTGCTTGAAGCAACAGAATTCCTTCAGGAATCTGAGAGTTGTTTTACCCTCATTTTGGCGACCTGCACTCGAGGATAATTAATTCGCTTTTAAAATTGTTGGCTTAACCCTCACTTATTCTCAGTGGCACAGCAGCAAGCACCTAGGCCAGTGTCCGCCTGTGCAGGGAAGCTGCTGAAGGCCCTTACAATCATCAATCCAGACCTTAGGCGTTCGCTATTTGGCTAATTGGATTACTCATTAATATTGGTTGTTCTATTATTAATATTGGAATATACATATATCACTACTCATAGGAGCAATTACAAAGCAATTATAGCAATAATATTATAATAATTATTACAATCATAATAATCACTCATGGTAACAAACTACTTAACAGTATAATATTTTAGTTTTCAATAAAATATTATTACTGAGATACGACTTACTATATATATATATTTGTTTTTTTAAGTTTTTGCGGTACTTACATGTGTGCTGTTCAGCTTCCTTCGGGTATTATCCCACGTCATTGTAGTGCTTTTAAAGTTGTAGCAACGTTTCAGCAGAATCTCATCTGCCATCATCAGGCTTCTGTATTGAGTTTGTATGTTTGTATGTACATACAGAAGCCTGGTGATGGCAGATGAGATTCTGCTGAAACGTTAATAGAACTTTAAAAGCACTACAGTGACATGGGATAATATCCTCAGGCTTCTGTATAGAGTTAGTTCCTGGTTTCAAATTTGAGGCTGGTCCATTCTGATTGGCT
>BLBF01000018.1:35109439-35131481 GCA_015471245.1 Laticauda colubrina
CCAATCAGGTTTGTAGATTTGGAGTCATCCACTTTACATATAGAACAAATGGACATTAATTAAAGATGTTTTTGAAAATATTTTCTTTATATAACCTTCTGCTGTTCATGTTTTTTTTTTAATATTCTGTGCCACTCTAAAAGAAAAAAAACCAAAATCATCTTTTTCTAAATAATAGTTTCTATGATATTTTAAATATAGGATACAAGAGATGTCATTGTAATGCTGCATTTCAGAGTTAGCTATTGTTTGTATCTGAAATGTCTATTTTGAATTGGAATCTTGAGTAGGTTTTGTGTTTGTAAAGAACTTAGAACTTTGTAGAACTAAGAAGCATTTTAATCTTTGTGTGTTCCCACTATCTTTAAAGTGTAGAAATTTACTCATCCTATAAACAAGGATCTCCAACCTTTTTGGTTCCATGGACTTTGGCGATTTTGGTGGCAGTGGGAAATGGTTTCACATGCACAACCTAAATCATGTACATGAACAAATGAAACTTTGTGTGCTTGTCCGCCAGTCTATAGCAAGGATCACCAATCTCTGGGCCATGCCCCAGTAGCGGATCACAGCTCAGAGATTGGGGACCCTTGCTATAGAGTTCCTCAACAGCAACATTGCCTGGAAGTATTCCCTATATCAGGGGTCTCCAACCTTGGCAATTTTAAGACTTGTGGACTTCAACTCCCAGAGTTCCTCAGCCAACTTGCTGGCTGAGGAATGCTGGGAGTTGAAGTCCACAAGTTCTAAAGTTGCTAAGGTTGGAGACCTCTGCCCTATATCCATTAAATTTCTTTCTTACTTACCAGATTCAGTCGGACTTGATCTTATTTTATTTTGTTTTCCTTTCCTTTGATAATATCTCTTGTGAGACTCTTCTCTGGTTCTTTTTCACAAGTGTCTGATTCATGGGAATAATCTCCTCTCAACATGTTTTCACCAAACAGGCTCAATGGAATTAGTTACTATTTTTTCATATACTACTACTGGAGCAGATATTAAAAGACACTGATAATATTGCTAGAAATTTACCATCAAATCTTTCCCTATGTCCTAAATTGGCTCCAGAATGTTACAATAAGCTTCTGTTTGGACCTTAATGTTAATGATGCAACATGGTGCCTTTTTTTAGTGCTGAGGTATGGATATCTCTTGCCTAGTTTTAATGTTTGTTTCTATTCTCAATCATTGATTTCCATGCTGACTGCTCTCTCTGGACCTTAATAACAAACTTGAATAAAGTAGTTCAAGTTACCTTTTTGATGTGGTTTGCCGGCAGCAAGTGCGGATGGCATAGGTCTCTGACAGCGAGGACAAAAGGCAACTAGTCAGGGAGGCTGGTGAGGACTCAGATGAGGGTCCTGTGTGTGATGCAGGGATGGGGCCAGGACTATCAGACAGTGGGGTGGTGCCTTCAGAGCTTTTGGAATCTGGCAGCAGTGACGCAGAGGACCCCGGGGAGCCTGTTCCCAGTTCACATGTGTGCAGGGCTGCTCGAAGGAGAGAGCAGCTGAAGCAGCAAGGGCGACTCGGTAGTAAGGTTGGAAGGTGATGGCCACTCCCATAAGGGATATAAACCAGCCCTCGGGGATGTATTCTTTGCAGGAAGCAAAGAAGTTCTTTAGATTCAGAGTCCTCGTTGAAGCCCTGCTTACTCTGATTTGTTTTTAAAACTTCTGTCATTGGATATTTATCAGCAATTAGACGTCTGTTCTTGGTAGTCTTTCGCAACCTTGAAAAGGCTTGCTTTTATCTCAGACAATTAGGTTTAAATGTCTTTTAGCTGGGAATGCACTAATTCCCAGTGCCAATTTAAAAAAGGTTTGTTTTTATACACAGTTTGTGTTTGTTTAATTTGAACAAGGCTTGGGTCAGAACACTTTTTCAGATTTCAGTATCTTCCTATAGTGTTAAAAAATCAAAGATGCATAGAAGATTAATCTAAATTCTGTAGAACATAATGATCCAGAAGAAAAGAAGGATAGCAAAGGCATTCAGTGGGATTTTTGATGCCAACAACCTTTGTTATCTGAGTATTGCCCCATTTTACGACTTTCCTTGCCATATTTGTTAAGTAAATCATTGAAGTCATTAAATTAGTAACATGGCTGTTAAGTGAATCTGGTTTCCTCATTGACTTTGTTTGTCAGAAGGTTGCAAAAGGTTATCACATGACCCTGGGACATTGCAACTGTCATACATGTGAGTCCGTTGTTAAGCATCTGAATGTAAGTCATGTGACCATGGGGATGCTGCAATGGTTGTAAGTGTGTCATAAGTCACTTTTTTCAGGTGCCATTGTAACTTCAAATGGTCACTAAGTGAAGTGTTGTACGTCGAGGACTACCCGTACAAGCTATTAAATCCACTGCTGAAAGGGAAAGATATGACCAGTTATTAATACAAAGACCACAGCATAATGGGCGCTTTCCCTATGGGTGACCATTATTTTCATTTGCTCGGTTAAGGACAACAAGTGACATTAGTTTTACTGGGAGGCACCAAATAATATTTTACCTGGTATAGGTAATGATTGCAACCATAAGCCATTGCAACTTATGGGCTGAGCATGCCTATATGGAGAATCATCTTGATATTGGCAGGTGCAGGTTCCATTCTTCTTGGGACATAATCTCTTATAATTCAGCCTGGGGCTTATCTATACATGCTATTTGTGATGACACACAATACTATGATCCTATTCCACATATTAGGAACAGTATTGTTATATCAGTCCTTCAAGTTGGGCAGCGTATGAGTTGAAATTATAATTATTTAAATTATAATTATATGTGATTGAAATTATAATTATTAATTACAATAATAATATAACCTGGTATAACCTGGTGAAGAAACACAACACAGAATTGTCAGAGTTTGTCTGTGCCTCATCTTATACTAAACAGTGAAGTGGATCTATTTTGATTGTCTGCCTCATGCTTTCCATTTCCAGTAATGAAAGGTTGGAGAATAGGCAAAAATTATCTAAGACCACAAACCTAAGAGATGGTCTCTTCAGCAAGGGATGCATATGGCATTTTTTAAGATAGCAGGGAGAACTTTTTTTGCAATTATTTGACATTGGATTAAAGTTATGGTTATGCTGCGATTAGAAAATACTTAAGTAGGTTTCAGGCAAAAAATTACACATAGTTGAAGAGCTTCAATTAAAGAGTTTCAATTTAAGAATTTAGAAGGACATTCATTTCTTTAGGACAATGCGGTAAACTATATACCAAAATAACACGTCAGGGAAACTGGCAATACAATGTTTGCATTGAATAGCATATTTAGTCTCAACATATGTTAACACTTAGCGTGTTTTTTATTGATTTGGAAACTTCAGCAGGGTTGGCTTGGTTAGGAGATGGAAGTCGCAAGACCTCCAACAAATATCAAAGTTGTAATGTAAACAAGAAAACTGAAAAAAATATCCCAGAAAAAAACTCTTACAAACTAATTTTACAGCTGGCAGGAAGATCACATTAATCTGCAAGACCTCGATATGACCTTGATTTGAAGGAAAAGTTACCTTTTTAGCTCACATATCTTTAATGTAGATGTCTCCCATTTTAATTTCTACTTTCCTATAGCCACTTGTTTTTCCTGTTATACTCTTTATTCAAGTCCTACAGACTCCTCTTTACTGAGGTCTATACAAGTTGTCTTCAACTTACGGTCACAATTGAGCCCATAATTTATGTTGCTAGATGAGAAATTTGTTAAGTGAATTTTGTCCCATTTTACGACTTTTCTTGCAACATTTATTAAGTGAATCACTGCAGTTGTTAAATTAGTAACACGGTTGTTAGGTGAATCTGGGTTCCCCATTGACTTTGCAATTGTCATAAATACGAGTCAGTTGCCAAGCATCTTCATGTAAATCACGTGACCATGGGGATGCTGTAATGGTCATAAATGTGAAAAATGGTCATAAGTACTTTTTCAGTAATGTTGTACCTTTGATCAGTCACTAAGTGAACTGTTGTAAGTCGAGGACTATCTGTATTCAACAGTGATGCAATTGGCACATGGACAGGCAAGTATTTAGGCAATGTGAAAACAAGCATTTATGTGCATTTTTAATAATGTAGATTTAGGTAAGGAACATAAATGCCAAACTGAATATGATCAAATCTAATAAAATAGTGATTTCATAATGTGGATGTATGTACTTAATAGAACCTTACAAGCAGAACATGAACACACATCTCTGTCTTGTATTCCCAACTATTGACGTGTGCTATATACTGAAGTCAATAGTTAAGCATTGTGACTAGAATTGGTCTTAATTTTTTAAAACATCAAAACAAGATGTAGTTTCTATTAATTAACTGTTTTCAAATGTAAAAATTTACTGTTCACCTACCCTCTAAATATTATTGATCAGTGGCAAATCTAGTAAAGTAGAAGATACAAGACTTGGCAGAAGTTACCGTATAGTTGGTTTATTATTACTATATAGAGAGATGCAGTTGTAAAGATCCATAACTTTATAACTAACCCATGATATGCTGATTGGTTGATGGGAAGATGATTATAAGATGGATATATACTCACTCAACATGCCGCACAGTTAAAAACAAGCTGCTGTGAAAAACTCCCCATGTTTATTTAGAAGACTCTTAGTCTAGATACCAATAATATGGTAGCTTGTTTAAAAAGAAACATTTTTTTCTCTCTCTCTTTCTTGAATTAATGGATTCTAACGGAATAAACTGTGAATTCATGTGTTGCTTAGAGTAATCTTCCCTAGCCTAATACTTTGTAGATTGGAGCTATTGGATATAAGCAGCATAAAACTGAATGAACAATTGGTGATTGAAGAAGCATATATTGCATTCAAACACTTTGCTGACAATCTAGTGGTTATCTGAATTTTTGTAGGCTAGAACCAGTATCCATATTCCATATATATTGTAGAACTTTGGTTAGCATATCAAAAGGATATCTTCTATATATTTCAAAGTTTAAAATGCATATTTAAAATATTACTGTATAGAATTTGTGTTTTGTACTCTCACTTGAAAAGGTAGTGAGAGGAGTGAAATCAAGGGGCTGTGTGTACATGACAATTTGGTAGAGAAATTAATGTTTAGTAAAATGAGGTGACTGATTTTTGCAACATCATCAATGTGCTGCAAGATATATATTTAATGGGAAATGTTTTATATATGAACAAAACATTGGAACCTCTATAATTTAGGATATAAATGTTACTGATGAACACAACTGTTCTCTTCCAGATGTTTCTTACAGTGTACCTCACTAACAACGAACAACACTTCACAGAGGTACCAGTCACTCCAGAAACTACTTGCAAAGATGTTGTAGATTTATGCAAAGAGCCCGGTGAGACTGAATGTCATCTGGCAGAAGTATGGTGCGGGTTAGGTATGTATATCATGGTTGCTTTCATTTGTGTGGCCATTTATAGAATTATCTTTATTATGAAATCACTTTTAATTAAATAGGATCATAAACTGTTCAATATTTGTAACACTTTTAGAAAGATTGCTTTCTTGGTTGTGAATAACCTGTTTCCATATTATGGTAGTCTGGATGATCCATTAGCAGTCTGAGTTGAAATCCTAGCTTTATTTTAGCTACATTCTTCTACATTCTTCTCCTACATTCTACATTCTTCTCCTAACAAAGTTTCTGTGCATCTTTGATGCAAATATAAAGCACTCTCTCCTCTTTTTCTGTTTCTCATTGGCAACATTTATCCTTATTCACAAACAGAGCTAGAGAAACTACAGTACACGTAGCACCTCACTCTGAGGTTTTGTAATATTGGAGAACTTTTTCTTTCTAGAAATAAATAAATGGTACATGTCTTAAACTACCAAAATAGGTAGGGTGTTGTTTTTTTGCCTAATATATCTTAGATGTAAAATGCATCAACCTCTCTAAGAAGATCCACAACTACGAGACAAACTTCCTTCTCTACCCATAAAGCTCATGTCCAATAAGGATTATTAGGGTGCTACAAAGCAAATGTGATGATGAAAAGCTTGCCTTTAATCCAGATGAATGCTAAACCAAATAGAAAATACAATTTAATTGATAAGTACAGAGTAATGTTTATTTTGACAAAAAATCCACCCCTCTAACTTCATATACTGTACAATATATGCTGATGGGGCTTAGGTTTTCTGTAGACAATGGATAAGTTCATAAACGATGCAAGAAAGATTGAAAGTAAAGATAAATGTGCTGGTGTAGTGGTTAGAGTGCAGTATTGCAGGCTACTTCTGCTTATTGCCGGCTTCCTGCAATTTGGCAGTTCAAATCTCACCAGGCTTCAGGTTGACTCAGCCTCCCATCCTTCCAAGGTGGGTAAAACGAGGACCCAGTTTTTTGGGGGCAATATGCTGACTCTGTAAACTGCTTAGAGAAGGCTGTAAAGCACAGTGAAGCAGCATATAAGTCTAAGTGCTATTGCTATTGCTAAACATTGCAAACTTTTGTAATATATGTAAATCTATAGATAGTCCTCGACTTGCTAGCACAATTGAGCCCCACATTTCTGTTGTTAAACATTTGTTAAGTGAGTTTTGCCCCATTTTACGACCTTTCTTGCCACAATTGTTAAATGAATCACTGCGCTTGATAAGTTAGTAAACGGTTGTTAGGTGAACCTGGCTTCCCCATTGACTTTGCTTGTCAAAAGGTCACCAAAGGTGATCATATGACCTTGGGACACAGCAACAGTCATAAATATAAACCAGTTGCCAAGCACCTGAACTTTGATCATATGATGATGGGGATACTGCAAAGGTCATAACCACGAAAAATGGTCATGTCACTCTTTTCAGTGCTGTTGCAATTCTGAAGAGTCACTAAATGAGTGACTTGTAAGTCTCGGACTACTTGTCTAATGTCCATATCTAGAATACTATGTACAGTTTTGGTCCTAGATTTGAAAAAGCTATAATAGACCTGGAAAAATTGCACAGGAGAACAACCAGAATGGTCTTCAACACCTGTTTTATGAGAAAAGATTAGATTTGGGTGTTTGTAGTTTAAAAAAAGAGTCAGGTGGTGGAAGGTAAGGATTCAACCAACTATGACATGGAAAAAGTGGGCAGGGAGATTTTTTTTCCCCCACCACCTTTCAAAACGCTGGGACCAGGAATCAGAAATAACTGCAAAATGATGGCCACTAATTTGGGTAGCTTTAAAAATTGATTGCACAAATGCATGGAGAACAAATATTTCAAGTCCTGGAATTGTGGTTGTCAAACGAAGTGATCACTTAATCACCTCAACAATTTATAATCACAACCACATTCTGGGCTCAATTGTGGTCATAATTTGAGGAGTACCTATGTATCTTATGTGAAGTAAGTAGAGAAAACATCATTTCATACTTTTTGTATCTGTTGCGAATCTTTAAAATAACTCAGAAGAAAATATTTAGCATACATTTCCAGTCTGGAACTTTTAAACTATATTGTAGTGTGCTAATGAATGAAGGCTATTTGAGCATAATGTTGTGCTGGGCATGCTGACTTATTCAGCTTGTCACAGCAGAACAGGTTAGTTTGTCTTGTCAAAACACCAATTTCATTGTACAAGAATCGATAGGAGCAGGCGTAGTTGTTATGAAATTTTAAATTAATAGTATCAGCAGCAGAATATTCAGAATAAGCCTGACCTTGTATCTTGATTGTCATTTGTAATCATGCTAGACTATTGGTTTTTGATAGTAGAAAGCCATGATGTGACCATGACTGTTATGTAGAGTGAATCTTTAGAATATAGGCATTCTTTAACTTCAATTAATTTTACAAAGTATATTAAAACTTAATGTCCCATAAGTTAAACTTTCCCTTTACCAAAGAACTATAAGCCCCCATGGAAATATATATTCTTGCTTGAGCTATAGACCTAACATTATGTCTTAAGATTTACAATAGACTTTTTTCTTTCCAGTTAACATTTCTAAATATCTATTTAGTAAAATTAACTCTACTACTCTATTCTTCTTTTTTGGTTTACTAGAAATATTACATTCAGAAAATATGCTTCAGGGATCAGTTCTAGTCCTGTTCTATTTCATCTATGCACTAGTGAAACCAACTCTTGAAAAAAAATGGCTATGCCGATGATATGGCAATAGCTATCCAAACCAAGGATTTTGAGGAAGTGGAATACATTCTTACTAAGAATCTGAGGTCACTAAGCAAATATTATGAGAAATGGAGGCTATGCCCTAGCTCCCCAAAAATGCACTTTCTGTCTAAGCAGAAAATGAGTTAAATGTATCTTTTTGTAGAAAGAGGATAAAACACTACTGCCATCTAAAATATTTCAGAATAACCCTTGACCAATTCCTTACATTTGGAAAACACTTCAAAGTAATTGGACAAAAATTGAAAACCAGGAACAACCTGATTAGGAAAACCGTGGGAACAGACTGGAAACACAAGCATTGTATATGGTGGCAAATCATTAGTATACTCTGTTGCAGAACACGGCACACCTGTATGGAGAAGAAGTTGTCATACTACCAAGATTGATGTTCAACTTAATGACACAATGAAAATAATATCTGAAACCCTTAAATCCACACAACTTTCATAGTTCCATGTTCTTTCTAACAATGCCCCTACTGATCAACAGACAGTCCAAGAGTGGAATAAGGTCAACATGCCATTGTATCCTTCATACATAAAATATTAGACTCTCTACATCCTTCAGTGGGGAATGGCCAAGAGCCCACAATGCAACTGTAGTACTCTGGAACAAACTGTAACATATATAATTCAAGAATGTGTCCTCAGGAAATTTTAAGGCAATTTAGGGCTGGTTTCATTGCACCCAGACCAGGAGCACTTAGATGGTTAGATTCCTTAGATATTGAATGGAAGCATTCCATTTCAATTCTTATAGCTCCATATTATGATGATTTTATTATGGTTTTATCTTAATTTAATATTTTATTTTCTATATTGTATTGTCCACACATACATATTTGCTGATGTTTATTTAAACAAAAATTGTATATTAGTGATTGCATGACCTCTGTAGATGCCATAGCCATACGCAAAATAAATAAATCCAGAAAATATTATTTGATGAATAATATTGCTTTGGGGACTATTTTTGGCATTTTATAAGAGTTAATGGGGAGAAAATAAAGTATTAAAAGAAGATAGTAGATCCTAATAGATATGCTAATAAAGTTACATTAGTCTTTCTAATTGGGATATATCTTGCTTTAATTTCAGTAATAGAAAGGCTTTTGTTGTGCCTTTGACTGACTGGAATGAAGTATGTTTTCACTTACAGATTACTCATAAAATGTTGGATTTTTCTAATAATGCTGTGAATGTTTATATTTGACAAATATGTCACAGCTGTTAAATGTCTCCATGTTACCTATTTCTTTGGCTTTGGAACATCAGTTTGGTTTTATAGAACTTTCTGCAGAACTTGATCTGTACGGCTCAGGTTTGTTCCCCATATTCTTTTTTACTGTCCTTTTGAGGGACATTCTTCTGGCATCTGTATTTGCAGGATGAAGCATTTTGCAGATGAACATTTTAAACATAAAAATGTCATGGACAATGTGCAAATGCATTTTGATAAATCAATTAAATAATTAATGGTGACTGAACATGTGTTGATGAAACAGGAAATACATGCTTAGCATGGATTGAGAATTGAGAAAATATGTCAGAGTTGATTTCTATTTTTCAGAACGCCCTGTAGCTGATAATGAGCGCATGTTGGATCTTCTGCAGCGCTATGGAGTCCAAAGAAATGAGGTTCGCTTTTTTCTTCGCCATGAACGACCTCCTATTCGAGAAACAGGTAAGAGCTAAAATGATGGAGACTATCCTATCTTGAAAGATTGAGAGAGAGTGAGTACACTCCAGGTATTTTTGATCAAACAGTACCTTCAATCTGGAGCTAGGAAGCGTAACTTCTTGGTTACAGTGCCTGCCCTTTGGAGCAGTATTTTCCAGAGAACCATGCCGCTTCCCATCCTCATGATCTTCAAAAAGTGCATTGGCTTATACTCATAGGCCTTTGGATAAAGTGATTTACTTTAAAATAAATTTATTTTAAAATACTTAAAGAGTAAAATAAATGACTACACAAGCAAAAAGAAAACAAAAAAAGATATAATGGATCGGAAGTAACGTACTAGTAAATAAACAGAATTTACAGTTGTTAAAATTTAAAATTCATGTCCATTCTTTTATTTACCAGGCAACTGCAGATAGTCCTTGATTTACAACAGTTCATTTAGTGATTGTTCAAAGTCACAATACTGGGAAAAGTGACTTATGATCATTTTTCAAACTTACAACAGTTGCAGCATTCCCATGGTCATGTAATCAAAATCCAGATGTTTGGCAACTGATTCATATTTATGACAGTTTCAGTGTCCAGGGGGGTGTCATGTGATCCCCTTTTGCAACTTTCTGACAAGCAAACTCAGTGGGGAAGCCAGATTCACTTAACAACTATAGCAAGAAAGATGGTAAAATGGGGCAAAACTTACTTAACAAATGTCTCACTTTACAACAAAAATTTGGGCTCAATTGTAGTTGTAAGTCAAGGACCCCCTGTAATTGAATATATAAAATTAAAGAGCTAGAATAATGTTTAGAATATGGCTCAATTAAGTATTTTTTCTTTTGATTGTCAATCTTCATTCTCATTAATTTATTGTTTTCTTTCTCAGTAAGCTGCACTGAGTCATTTGGAGTTGAATGGCCTCTAAATTGACTGACTGAATAAATGAATGAATTAGTCAGAGAAGGGTTTTTTTTTGGAATTTGGTTGATAAGCAAATATCTTTGAATTCTTGTCCCAGCTGCAAAATTGTTATGTTATAATGACATGAGTGTCCCAATTTTTTATAAGCAGTTCTTTTGTTTTATTATATATATATAATTGCTGGGTTGTTTATTCTGTAGCTTGAATATTGTAATTTTCATAAAAAAACATTTTCTTATTTAAAAGTGATATTTTCTGTGTTTTACCTAATAAAGGGAGTGGGTCATGGATGCAAGATCCAAGTTTAAAGAGAAATGGCATTAAAATGCCAGGTGAAAGGAGAATGGAAAATGGAGTAAGTATTTTCAGTTAGCACTCTCAAATAAAACTAAGCACATAATTTATTCTAGTAAATTTACAGATATCTTCAGAACATTTCACACAGTGTTTTAAGGCAATCAGTCAAACAGGTGGTAGCATCTGGCCAACCTTGTTGAAGCAGGTTGAATGGAATTCACAGAGAATCTGAGGACTGTAATCAAGATTGGTTGGCATTTTGAAAAAAAAAGATAATGGCAAATGATATCCATATTATTACCAAGAAAATTTCAGGGCTGTATCTATGTTGTCACCTTGGAGTTTTGCTTACCTTAAGGGAGTCTAATTTTACCAATTTTACCAGCAGACAAAGAGATGGATCTTTCAATTATAACTATGTAATTAGTTCCTTCTCCAGACAAGTGTGCCATAACCTTAAGGAAAGTTGTGCTGTGCAGTGCTTGGGATTCTAGGACAACAATATTTTGAAACTTTTTGTTTTTATGTTTTAGTCCACCCATCATTTTTAGTTCTTTTGATTTTTTTTAGTTTTTTTCCTTTTAATATTTCTTTTTTTAAGTATAAGCCACCCAGCATCAGGCAGTCTTTAATAATAAATAAAATGAAGGTTACAAATATAAAGAAAAATGATTATTAGGTCTTCAGTATCTTTGTAAAGACTGGCAGGTTTAAGTTCATGCTAAAAATACCTTCACACTAGATCTACATTAGGGGTGTCAAACTCACAACGACATGTCGTCACCTGACCTATCATAACTTTTTCTCCCTTCATTCAACCAGAGGTGGCCGTGGTCAGTGCTTGACGCATTTGGCCCACTGGCCAGAGTTTGACACCCCTGATCTAAATAAACAAGTGTCAATATTTGTATAGCAATATGAAGTACAGTAAATAGACATTATTTTTCTTTAATTTGAAGAGTCGAGGAAAATAATTTTAAGAAAAGTGTCAGCAATCTGGCTTCTTTAATCTTTGAGGATGAGGGTAAATCTCTGTGTGTAAAATGTTCTTCCTGGTTTTGTTTTCTACTTGCTATATTTGGGATGAGAGAATAATTATTTTTTAGCCTCCAGTGAAATTGGCAAGCAGCCCCTGTTTGCATTGTGCATTTCGATTCTCCCATAATTTGTATGTTGGGTGGTTCATTTACTCTTGGCTTCTGGTATTCAGTCAGTCAAGATAGTTGATAGCTGGATGCTAGTAGACATGGCAATTTCTGGAGAGTTTCTCTTTCATTATTTTATTCTGTGTCCATGGATAAAAGAGCTATCAGTAACTTAATGGTCTTTTTCATCAGGAAACTATCATTCCACATACAATTCCTTCTTTACAACAAACCCCAAATATAAAAGCAGCCTTTTCCATTGGAAACCTAGTGGCAAATTTATTGTGTGAGTTTCAACAAAATATCATTTATGTATCATTTTTTAAAAAATGAAGGTCATTGTGCCTCGGATGGACATGACACTGGCAGAGCTGCAGGAAATGGCTGCGCGACAACAGCAGCAAATAGAAGAACAGCAGCAATTGCTAGCGAACAAGGTTTGTTGAAATATGTTTTGCATCTGTGTTTTGTGAGTGTGTATAGTTTCCGATTTTTTAAAAAAAAAGCATAACAAAGTAACTTTTTTTGAATGAGTATTGTAATGTGTGTATATCTTTAAAAGTGGATTGGAATTCTTTAGAATCTAAACTGTGTGGATAAAACAATATGTTAAGGTGAATTAAGACTCTGACAGGGACGCCCATTAAGTTGATAGCAAAGCTGGGATATGGAATCAGGCACCATTGATGTCAAATATGCTGTCCATTTAAATTAATTGAACAGACAAGATACAAGATATTAAGCCCATGTCACACTGTACCAACGGATGGAAAGAGGATGTAAAACGGAGAGAAACACTTGCCATCTGTTGGTTAACGCGATTCATCTGTTCTGTACTCACTGCCTCCGTTTTTCATCCTCTCTATCCGTCCAGCATCCGTCGACTGAGGTTCCATCTGCTCAAAAAGTTTTGAGCTGCTCAAAACTTTTTGAGCTGCTCAAAACTTTTTGAGCAGAAAATGTATCCAACATGTCCATTCTGCATCCTCAATGCATACGGGGAACATCCGTTCTGCATCCGTCGGCATCCGTTACGTGTCCGCTACATCCGCGAGGCATCCACTGCGCATCTGCGCAACCCAAATCCGCTCCAGCGGAAAGTGGACACAGGGAGGAAGCGAAACGGACGCGGAACGGACGTGTAGCGTTAGTAGCACGGACGGAGAAAGGATGAAAGCGGATGCAGCTCGCAAAGAAAGCATTTAAAACAAAAAACGTTCGCAGAGGGGACCTATCTCGGATATTAAGGATGTCTAGAGGATGCCTAGAGGATGCAAAAGGACACCTAGTGGAAAACCTATATTGCCTATAAAAAGGGGGAGCAACTCACCTGGATCTCACTTTCAGTCCAGCAGCCCTGCTGTGCAGACCTCTGCAGCCTTCATCTGGCTCTTGCTCTTCCACAGCATCCATTGATGTCCACCATGGATCATAACACAGTCCTTTTGGTAGCCACCATCGTTGGTGCGAAGTGCGAAGCCATCTACAGGCTCTTTCAACTGTTCTACAGGAAGAAAAGGAGGCAGCCAAGAAGTGTCTGGGTCCGAAGATGGATCGGGAGAAGAGCAGAGTACGGACTGTACAACCAGCTGATGGTGGAGCTGAGGAACGAAGACACTCGTGCATTCCAGAACTTCATGAGGATGCCTCCAGCCACCTGGCCTCAGGGACCACCTACAGGAGCATGCAGTATGGCTGGAGGGTGCCACACAACACCATCAGCATTGTGGTCAGAGAAGTGGAGCAGGCCATCATCGAAGAATATCTGGAGGAGCTCCTCCAGTGCCCCTCCACTGAAGAAGGCTGGAAGAAAGTTGCAGAGCAGTGGTATCAGAAGTGGAACTTCCCACACACTGTTGGAGCCATCAATGGCAAGCACGTGGCCTGCAAAGCTCCAGCCAAATCAGGGTCCACTTATTTCAACTACAAGGGCTTCTTCAGCATCATCCTCTTCGCCATGGTCAATGCTAACTACAAGTTCATGTACATCGATGCTTCAGGCAATGGGTCAGCTTCAGATGCCCAGGTATACAACGCCAGTGACCTCAAGGAGGGGCTGGAACGCAACCTCATCATGGGCTTCCCAGATCCAGACCCCCTGCCCAACGATACGCAAGATGTGCCCTACTTCATTGTGGGGGATGACACCTTCTCCCTCAGAACCTACCTCATGAAGCCCTACACTTCCAGACTCCTCACCTGTGAAGAGAAGATCTTCAACTACAGCCTGTCCAGGGCAAGGTGGGTGGTGGACTACGTCTTTGGCATCCTGGCCAACAGGTTCCAGGTACTTCTCACCACCATGCAGCATCACCCAGAGACCATGAGGAACATCGTGGAAGCTTGCTGCATCCTGCACAATCTCATGCGCACCCGCTACCCAATGTTGCAGAACAGGCTCGTGGACCTGCAACAAGGCAATGGGGACATGGAGCCTGGTGAATGGAGGCAAGGGCGAAACCTGATAGACACTAAGGATGTGCAAGGCCCCAACAGAGCTTCACGTGAAGGGAAGAAGCAGCACAACCTCCTGAAACACTTGTGCAACTCTCCAGCGAGAGCAGTGGAGTGGCAAGACAGGATGATAGATGATTAATGGATGCTTCCTTCAGCCTGTCTCATCACACTGATGAGATTGGGCCATGTATGTTGGGTGGGCCTACAATGAACAGGGCATTTAATAAAGAGTTGTGTTTATGTTGACATGTGTGGATGAATGATTACATTATTATTGATAATAAAGGGCCATAGGTGTGGCACCTGGGAGGGTGGACCATACAGTCCCACTGTGCTTGCACTGGAGGTTTATCTATCCCACAACTATTACCCATCCCAAAGGTATCCCTGCCCATCCCACAGCTGTTACCCATCCCAAAGGTATCCATGCCCATCCCACAGCTGTTACCCATCCCAAAGATATCCATGCCCATCCCTCTGCTATCTTTACCCATCCCACAAGCATGCAAAGGCTTAAACCATTTCTGAAAGTTCCCACCAAGACTTTATTGACAAAAATAAATGAAGCAAGTGTGTGAAGCAGAGATAATCTTTATTAATAACAAGCTGTAAAAGAAAAATGACCCAAGTCAAGTGTCCAAAGCAAAAATAAAGTCAACAGGTAGCCACCCAGTCTCTGGCACTCTTCTTGGTCACTCTGAGGCGTGCCCAGTCTCAGGGGTGAAGGGTCCAGGTGCTGTGGAGGTGGCTGCTGCTGGAGTGCTGGTCTGAAGCGCCACTGGCGTGCCTGGCCCCGAGAGGACAACAGGGGACGGTGTGTGGAGGAAGCTCTCAGACAGCTGGCTCAGCCCCGTGATGTTGAGAGCCCCTTCCTCCATGACATGGGTGTCAGCCCCAATACCGATGACAGATGTACTGAGGCCGGGCTTGGCTGTGGGGTGGAGGAAGGAGCAGTGTAGTGGGGCTGTCTGGTCTGCAGCTGGGTGAGGACTGGTGTCGGTGGCATCTGTGGCGTGGCTGGCATTGGTGGCGTGGCTGGCATCTGTGACATCAGTGGCATCCGATGTACCTGTGCCTGGACTGGGAAGGGCTGCCTGTGTTGCTGGACCTTGGTAGGGGAGGGCCTGTGGAAAGCCTTGGAAGGACAGTGACATCACCTGGGGTGGAGGAGCAGGCCTGAACTGGGTGGGAACAGGTTCATTTTGGTCTGGAGGGTTGTGAAGAAGATCAGTGATCCTCTCCTTCACCACCTGGTACTGGGGTTCCGACATGTTCATGAGGGTCTGGTTGATGTAGGTGAGGAAGGGCTTGCGGTTGGAGGATGGGGTGTCGATGTGTACCAGCTGAGAGAGGAGATCTACGCTGCTCCTGATGGTGTCTCTTATCTCCAGCAGGACAGTGTGGCTCTGCCCCTCCGGTCTGCCTCTCTGCCTTTCTGTGGAGGTGGAGCTGGGGGTGGATGCGGGTTGGGCTGTGGTGGAAGTGCCATCTCCTTTCTCCCACTGCATCAGGGGGTCCTCCACGCTGTCCACCAGGGGTAGTACAGCTGTCGGGGGTCTCCATCGTGGCACGCTCCACAGATACCTGCCTGGACACAGGAGCTGACTCTTTGCCAGAAGAAGACTGGCTCTCAGCAGGCTGCCTGAGAGAGAAGGTTGTGAGAAGGCTGCTCCTCGGTGGCGGATCTCACCCTCCAAGAAGCTGCACTTGGCCATCACATAGGCCTCCCAGTCCGTCAGCTTGACCGCGGCCTGGCCAGATTTTTTGAGGTGCAGCTTCCCATACCAGGTGTGCATGTGCTTCCACCAGCTGAGGAGCACCTCTGAAGTGTAGCCCAGGCTCTCCGCCTTCTCTCTCCAAGCAGCCTGCTTCCTCTTGGTGTCTCGATAGAGCCTGTGTCCCTTCCGCCAAAGATATTCATTCTCCCTCAGCCACTCCAGCACCTCCTCCTCATGTTCCTCTTTGATTGTGTATTGCCTCCTCTCCTGTTCACGCATCTGCCTCTTCCTCCCTTTGGTAGGGCCATATGGGCCCTCATCAGAAGGGCTTCGAGGTTGTAGGGGCTGCTCCTCCACACCACCAGTAGCAGCAGCAGCAGCAGTAGCAACAGTAGCAGCAAAAGCAGCACCAGCAGCACCAGCAGGACCAGGAGCAGGACCAGGAGCACCAGCAGGACTAGGAGCACCAGCAGGACCAGGAGCATGAGCAAGACCAGGAGCACAAGCAGGACAAGCAGGATGAGCAGGACCAGGAGCAGCGCCAGCAGAGTAAGCACCAGCAAGACCAGCAGGACCAGGAGCAGTGCCAGCAGAGTAAGCATCAGCAGAAGCACCAGCACCAGGAGCAGTGCCAGCAGAGTAAGCACCAGCAGGATCAGCAGGACCAGGAGCAGTGCCAGCAGAGTAAGCACCAGCAGAAGCACCAGCACCAGGAGCAGTGCCAGCAGGGTAAGCACCAGCAGGACCAGGAGAGTGCCAGCAGAGTAAGCACCAGCAGAAGCACCACCACCAGGAGCAGTGCCAGCAGAGTAAGCACCAGCAGAAGTACCACCACCAGAAGCAGCATCAGCAGAAGCACCACCTCCAGAAGCATCATCATCAGAAGCCCCAGCACCAGAAGAGCGAGCCCGGGCAGCAGAAGCCCCAGCAGAAGCAGAGTCAGGGCCAGGGGGTGGGAGGGTGGGGTGGCCCTGTCCCTCTTGCCAGGGCTGGCAGCAGATGGCAGAGGCTTCTGTTTCTTCCCCATGGTTGTTGGGTTGCTGGCTGGCTGGCTGGCTGGTTGGCAAGCTGTGTCTGGAAGCAGGTCTTTCCTCTGAATGGTGACCTGCTTGCGAGCTGCTTCCCTTTATATCCACGGGGCTGACGCAATGCATCCTCCCCGCATGCGCAGTGAACGGTAGGCATCCGCTAGGCTTCCGCTCTGCATCCGCTTCATCCGCTTGGCATCCGCTCTGCATCTGCTCTTTCCATTCCGTGTTCGCTTTGCTGTGCTCCCCCGGAAGCCTTGCGGATGTGCCATCCGCTCCCATCTGCTTCCATCCGATAGGCTTCCGTGGAGCATCCGCTTTCCATCCGCCCTATGTCCTCCCCCCGTCCGTTCCTTTTCGTGTTGTCCGCTCTGGTTATGCAAATTCGGGGCACTTTTGAGAGCGGATAACAACGGATGGAACATTTTGCTCGTCCGCTGTGTCCTTTTTACAAACGTTTTGCATCCGTCGGCCAGTGTGACAGGGCCTTTAAATATCAATGGATAAAGTATGTTTATAATCCAAGAATCAGTCCTGTTGTATTGGAATCCTCTAGGATTCTTCAGCTGGGAACATTAATAAGGAAATGAAATCTTCCCCCACAAGTGTAAGAATTACAAAAGTGTGCCTGTGTATACTTAACCTTTTCCTTGAATGTAATTTTGATTATTAAAATGGGCACAGCTCTTTTCCAGGTATATTGATAATTGGGAGACCTTGGGTAACCTAAACTATAGGTTTAATTTAATATGATTGTCTTTCTTTGGTGAGTAACATGTTGCTGCTGGCTTGTGTTTAATAACAGAAATAATCAAATGAATTATGTTCACTGGATGTACTGCAGAGAGTTTGCTTATTTTAGAATAATAGATCAGTGTTTACAAATAGTCCTTGACTTATACCCACAATTGGGACTAGAATTTCCATTGCTAAGCAAGGCAGTTGTAAAGTGAGTTGTGCTCAATTTTATGATCTTTTTTGCCATGGCTGTTAAGCAAATCACAGCAGTTTTTAAGTGAATCATTTGGTCATTAAGCAAATCTGCTTTCCTACCTCAACTTTGCTTGTCAAAAGCCAGCTGAGAAGTCACAAATAGTGATCATGTGATGCTAGGATGCTGTGACATTTGGAAGTGCAAGGGCCAAGCATAAGTTACTTTTTTTCAGGGCTACTGTAACTTTGAATTGACACTAAACAAATGGTTGTTAAGTCAAAGACTATCTGTAATATATTTAAAGTTGGGTTAATACTTACATTGTATACCTGTAGGAGCAGCGTTTAAAATTTCTGAAACAGCAGGATCAACGACAACAGCAACAAGCTGCAGAGCAGGAGAAACTCAAAAGATTAAAAGAAATTGCTGAGAATCAGGAAGCCAAGCTGAAAAAAGTGAGAGCGCTTAAAGGCCATGTAGAGCAGAAACGGCTCAGTAATGGGAAATTAGGTGAGCTATAATTCAATTTTGAAATTCTGATTTGTTGAAAAGTTAATATTTAAATATTTATAATTAGTGCTGTGCTGGAATATTTTTCAGGGTTACATTTCATAAAAGTTTTCTGCTTCCTCTAGGAAAATATCCTGTAAAACCATCTTTATTTACTTATTATATTGTATTATATTATATTATATTGTATTGTATATTATATTTCAAATTATATTCCTCATAAGGCAGTACATTTTCATTTTATAACTCCTTGACTTCAGTTTTGCTTCGGATTGATCAAAAATGTATTTTTCCTTTAAAACTTTATGCTTAGTTTTTTTTTTTTTCCCCCAGCTCTGTTCTGGAGAGCAATACAGGGTATCTGTCCCTTTAATAGCTATCTTGGGAGCAGCCAACATTTGGTCATTTCTCCACTATTGCTATTGTATTCTGTTTTCCTCTTTAGTGGAGGAGATTGAGCAGATGAACAGTTTGTTCCAGCAAAAACAACGAGAACTGGTACTGGCTGTGTCAAAGGTAGAGGAACTTACTAGGCAATTGGAGATGCTGAAGAATGGCCGGGTTGATGGTTACCATGACAACCAGTCTGCTGTGGCTGAGCTTGACCGCCTGTATAAAGAGCTTCAGGTAACTGGAATTCTACCTTGAAGACCTGCAAGAAGGGCTAAATGAGATGTATCTCCAACTGTCTCAGGGAAAAAAAAACCTTAGTAAACAAGAATTATATAACCTCTAACAATATACACAATTATGTTATCTTCTAGATTATTTTTTGTATATAATTATAATTAGTGGCCATTTTGTAGAAATAAAATCAAGTTAGAGCTACTTTTCCAGACTTCTTTCTCCAAAACTTTTGCATAATGTTCTGCTAATTGTCAAGTGCATTCTGGCATCATCCTGAAAAAGTTGTTTCTTTTGCATTCAGCTGAGGAACAAGCTAAACCAGGAGCAGAATGCCAGGCTTCAGCAACAGAGGGACTCTTTAAACAAACGCAACTCGGAGGTGGCAGTTATGGATAAGCGTGTTAATGAGCTGAGGGAACGGCTGTGGAAAAAGAAAGCTGCGCTGCAGCAGAAAGAGAATGTACCAGTGAGTGCCAGAAAAGAAAACAAAAATCCCATTCTGCTATGGAAGCTTATTTAGCTGGATGAGTGTGCATGTGACATTTGTTGAGGGTCTCTCTGCTGTATTCCTAGCATTTTTCTTATATCACAGAAACATTTGAAATGACACATTGGCATTAATCTACATAGTTTGTAAATCAGGAATGCTTTTGGCCCTTTCGTGCTTTCTGTAGAATGAATACTTGGCTTTTTTTGTACTGAGTTTTTTCCTGGACAAGTTTTGAGATACAGCATTTAATTTCTTTTTTAATCTGCAATTTTAATCTTGCCTAGGTATCTTCAGATGGGAACCAGCCTCAACCAGTTGTATCTGCTCCAAGTCGAGTGGCAGCTGTTGGTCCTTATATCCAGTCTTCCACCATGCCACGTATTGCCTCAAGGAATGAACTGTTAGTCAAACCGGCCTTTCCAGATGGGAATCCAACCTTACAAGTTGCTGATGGTCCATTAAAAACTCAGACATTGCCAAACATGAGATCTGGTGTTCTTTCACAGACAAAAGCTCCTAGTGGTAAATGCTTTCTACTTGTATGAAATGTTTTGACATTTCCTCCTCTCAGCTTATGTTCTATCAGTTTGTCATGCAGATTGCTAAATAAGGCAATTAGCTTAATTAATCCCACAGGATGTCTAAAGAATAATGTATCTATATGTTTTGTTCAATTAGGTGAATTAGGTGAAATTCTGTTTCTAAATTTAGAATTTTCAAACCATATATTAGTAATACATCATATATATATATATATATGTATATGTATATATATGTATATGTATATTTGTTTTTTTAAGCTTTCGCGGGTACTTACATGTGTGCTGTTTAGCTTCCTTCGGGTATTATCCCACGTCATTGTAGTGCTGTTAAAGTTGTAGCAACGTTTCAGCAGAATCTCATCTGCCATCATCAGGCTTCTGTATAGATGTGGGTCTCGTAGCTTCTGGTTTCAAATTCGAGGCTGGTCTATTCTGATTGGCTAGGAGCCTGGGTCTGTGTTCACTGGACTTGGAGTTTGATTGATTGGTGTTTCTGGTTTCTTCTGTCTGTTTTGTGGCTTTGATTGGCTGGCAACACTCTGTTCCTGTGTTGGAGGCTTTCAGTGCAGCTTGGCTTCGTGTGAAAGGACGGCTGCTATCCATTAGTAAGATAGGTTTCACCTGGGTGCCTGGTAGGGGGGTGTTTGAGTTGGAGGCATCAGAGGGAGTCTCTTTGTGCTCAGATGTTTGTCTGTTTTGTGGCGTGGAGATCTTTCTATTTGAGAGTGCAGGCTTCCAAATGATTGACAGTCTGCTGGAATCATCTCTTCTATTCATGCTTTCAGGTCTTTTTTCAATCTCTATGGCTTCTCTGATGATTCTGTGGTTGGGGTTTTCTATAGTGGCTAGGGTTTTAGTGCCATTGAAGTTGATGTTGTGACCTGTGGTTTTCATGTGTTGGACTAGTGAGGAGGTGTGTTCCAGCTTTTTTACTGCATTTTTGTGTTCATCCAGGCGGGTACTTATTCTTCTATTGGTCTGTCCAATGTATGTGGCCGGGCATGATGTACAGGGAATTTCGTATATGCCTTGGTTTTCCAGGTCAATTTTGTCTTTGGGGTTCCTCAGGATGGCTGCTATTTTTTTGTCTGTTTTGAAGGCAGTCTTGATGTGATGTCTGTGTAGTATCTTACTGATTTTATCTGTTGTACCTCTTATGTAGGGCAAGACAGCTGTTCCATAGGTCTGTTGATCTTCTAGGTCTCTGTTATGTCTTGGTGTGTTTTTGTGGATCAAGTTGGTGATTTTGTTTTTTTGGAAGCCATTGGCTGTCAATACTTCGATCAGGGTGCATAGTTCAGTCTTTATATGTGTCTTATCTGCCAGGCGTTTGGTTCTGGTAATTAGTGTTTTAGCCACGGAATTTATATGTGCTGGGTGGTGGTGGGATTGGGCGTTGAGGTAGCGGTTGGTGTGTATTTTCTTTTGGTATATGGTGTGTCCCAGTGTGCCATCTGTTCTTTTGTAGATTAGTACATCAAGGAATGGTAGTTGTTTGTTTATTTCTGTTTCCATGGTGAACTTGATTTTGGGGTGTGTGTTGTTTAGGTGTGT
>BLBF01000018.1:35131881-35147818 GCA_015471245.1 Laticauda colubrina
GTTTGCAATGACGGGTGACAGTGGTGATCCCATAGGGGCTCCTTCAAAGGACAAAGATACAAGCAAATTGAAGGAGCCTGGCACAGAGTGTTGCCAGCCAATCAAAGCCACAAAACAGACAGAAGAAACCAGAAACACCAATCAATCAAACTCCAAGTCCAATGAACACAGATCCAAGCTCAATGGACCAGCCTCAAATTTGAAACCAGGAAATAACTCTATACAGAAGCCTGAGGATGGCAGATGAGATTCTGCTGAAACGTTGCTACAACTTTAACAGAACTACAATGACGTGGGATAATACCCGAAGGAAGCTAAACAGCACACACACACACACACACACACACACACACATATATATACACATATATAAATATCAATGCAAAACATTGATAGTTGTTTCTAGGTAATTTATTTAGAATTCTCATTTTGTAAAAACTGATGATCTAATTTTTTTTCCTTGAATTATATTCCATTAAAATTATTTGGAAATATTGTAAGTTATGTTGACATTATTGTGGACATAAAATCATGGAAGTAAAAGTATTACAACTATAGTTTTAGTTGGAAACATAAAAGATCCTAATAATTGGAAAATTAATTGTGCTTTCAGTAGGACTTCGGCTTTGTTACTGATAAAATATTTTGGGTGGAAAAAGATGTAGTATAAAATTCATACTGTATCACGTTAGAAGTGCTTATTATAACATAGTTTAAAATGCTCATACTTTATTTTTGTTGATAATTTTGTGAAATTATTTAACATTTGCTTTATCTGGAAAATTTTATTGTCAAAAATCATTAAGTAAAAGCTCATTCAAGGAACTGGGTGAATGTTAGAAAAGTTTGATACATCTCCCTGTTTTTATGCGAACTAAGCTAATAGCTCTGGGTGAGTGAATTTTAATCTGCAAATTAAAAACAGATGTTTTCTGCAGATGCTACAACGGAGGTAAAGAATGTAAAATATTGTCTTACAAAGTTATACCTTTGTTTCAGAAACAAAGATTGAACAGAGATTTGTTATAGGATTTGTCCAGCATTCATTCATGAACTTTATTTGTACAGTTTTTTTGAAATAAACTGTTTGTTGCCATTGTCAATATGTAAAGCAGGTAGCAGTTTTATTTCGATTTGCTGTGTCTGAATATTTCTACTAGGATATTTGTGGTTAACAGTCATGTACTATACTAAATGAATCCTATAATCGGGTATGTATAGTTAGGAAATTTGTGTTGGTTCTGCATTTTTCTCATCACATATTGGAAATACTATAAAAAACAAGCTATTTGATAAATACAAGAACAGCCTAATTTATTTTCTTGATTTATAACAGCCAAACTTATCTTTTAGATGTGAGTTGACCATAAATGGGCATCTTCTATTTGGGACCTAGCATTAATTCCATTATTATATATATTTTATTTTATTAGCTACTAATATTGATCAGAATAAGATAATGTTTTGGCCAAAATGGATAAATTGGTTAATGAACAAAGTAGTATGTGAAATTGATACATTACCCAGGAGCCTTTTATATATACATCGATAAAAAGAAACGATAATATTAAACTTTTCAAGTTTAACATTAATTTTTCTGTTCTTCATCTCTACTACAGGAACTACAACTGCTGTTTCAAAACCCCAACTTGCTATCAGTGATTGGAATAACTTATGTGCTGATAGCTTTATCAATCAAGGCTCAACTTCCTCAGTGATAAATGTCAGTAGCAACATTGATGGGAAAGGTAAATTAAATTACCTCTGTGGGGATTTCAGTAATTTATTTCATTGATGGTTTGTTAATACTTTTTAAGTTAATATTTCAAATCTTTCCAAAATAAGGATAAAAGACAAATGTTCAGACTTGTGCCAGATTGTGATTTTTTTAAAAAATGTAGCAAGTGTCATGAGATATATGATTTTTTTTTTATAGACTAATGTATGTAGAAACACCTAAAGTACTAAGTAGGCCCCATTTCTACAAATGTTCACTGAGCTTCCTTTAGACACTGGAATGGTCAGTATAAGGGAGATCCTTTGTGCGTTTTGAGCTTGGTTGTTTTCTTGCAGACATGTCATTGTCCAAACTAGACAACATCATTAATGCATTTCAGTCCTCCTTTATTGGTACCACATATGGATGACAAATGCTTCAGAAAGCATGCAAATGGGAAACATTTGCCTGTAGGCACACTTCCATTAGCACTGATGATGCCACCTAGTTTGGGTAATGAAACATCTGCAAGAAAAGAACCAAACTCAGAGAGCACCCTCCCTGCATTTCAACCCTGAGCTACAAATATTGTCCTGTTTTAGCTAGTATAATTTTTCTTGGTTAACAATGCATGTTTTATTTATATATGCTTACATTTCATGGTACTGTTGACATTTGTCAAACCTCTTCAGCAAGAAGCCCTCCTGTTCTTTCAAACCTAATGCTTGTTTCTTCATAAAGGATCTTATGCCTATGTTATAATACAAGTATGTTCTACATTTCATATTTGCAAGGGTTTTCTAAAAATGTTATAGATAATAATGAATGACTTCATTGTGTCTTGTTTGTCCTTGAAATACAAGTTTAATGCTGTTTTTCTTAAATTAAACAAGCCCAATTGTGTTTATTTAACTGAATATTATATCTAGTTTAAAAGCTCTAAAAATCCTGATAATTTCTTAGTTTGTGTTTGTAATGTAGATATCAAATATCTATTTAATTTAACTCCGTCTGTCTTTTTATAGTTGGTGAAGGAGATGTTCCTTTTAGAGAAAGAGAAAAGAAAGTGCGCCCCCTTTCTATGTTTGATTCTGTTGAATCAAATGGAAGTACTTCTGTGCCTACAACAACTACACTAAGAAAAAATCAGAGTAGTGAAGACCTCCTGCGCGATGGCCAGGTATTTTTAAGTGGTTTTTTTAAAATCTTGATTTCTCTACATGCCAAGAGAAGTATCTAAATCCATTTGATACAATAGGCATTGATAAAAAAAAAATCCTATTGACTTTTAATTAATATTTGAGATGACAATAAAGGGAAATTGCTCCAATTCCTGGAAAAAAATGCGCAAATAACAGGGGTTATACTCTGATGTACGCACCCAAATGCAAGTGGCAGATTTTCACCATCACAGAAGAAAGGGACTCTCCATCTCTAGAGGAGCTCTTATATACATTCTATGCTTTATCTTGTTTTTCCTTCTCTTTTTAATCACATTTCTTAGTGGTGGAGGGAAAATAAAGAATAGTCCTTTCAGATGCTGTTGAGGAAGAGAACCTCTAGGAGCAGTTAAAAGTACCAGAAACTGGGATAAAAATTGCAAATTGCAGTCATGTGACCCCAGAATTTTGCAACCAGTCGTAAATGTGAGCTGGTTGCCAAATACCTAAAATGCGGTCATATGGGTGGGGGTGGGGGCATTTCTGAGGCCATCTTAACTCCCAAAGATCATTTAATGACTGGTCGTAAGCCAAGGACTACCTGCATATTTTTCCTGATCACACAGATACAAGCATAAGATTTGTCACTTGCCTCTTTTATGCTGGTGGAATTATGGCAGAAAAGATTCAGCATTTGCTCAATTTAAATAATGGTATTTACATAATGGTATATTCTTTCTCATTTGATTGTGTATTTTGTTCTCTGGTAGGTGGTTATCAGCTTTTTGGGATAAACCAGATAGGAATCACAACCCTACTCATTCTACTTTATTGTAAACTTAAATTGACAGATTCTTACATTCTGAAAGTACAGTCCTCCTCCCCATTTTATAGACTGAGAAACTAGGAAGAGTCTCTTCTCTTGAAGCGTCTCTTTGCCATGTTGTTCCCACCTATCATGACAGAGGCACTCTGCAACTTTCACAGTTGGAAACTTATTTCCAGTGAAGTAAGCATTTAGATTTGAGTCTGTGGAGTATGTTTCACATTGCTATGAAACATTTGGAACTGATGCCTCTACAACTGCTCATTGGCTGTGTTCTGCCAGGGAAAAGCAAAACTAGAGATGGCAGTGAACAGCCCAACTATCAGTAACTCTGCTGTAGCAGCATTGTCACATATCATAATTTGGAGGTTGTGGAGGTCATCTTTGGGTTCTTTGGTTCTCTGCTTTCTCCATGATCTCAAGTCATGGAGAATCACCAGGTCCCAGCAAAACATTGTAATAGTTGGACCTTTATATTTTCGTGATTCTGTGGTGGTCAAGAAAGCTTCAGTTGCTGATTGTCTCAGTTTGACAGTGGATTTGCAGCCTCACTTTTTTCTTCACAAATATTTATTTGAAGTGCTTGCACATTTACATAAATACATCCTAAACTTGGAACATAAATATTCCAAGTTCCACATAAATATTCCACATAAATATTCCAAGTTTAGGATTAATTTATCCAAATGTGCAAACACATCACCTTGATGACAAGTGCCTGTCATATCTTCTTGGCTCTGTGCAGGATGTTCAAGGCACTTAACAAAATATTCTATCAATATATTCTTAGAAGATTAAGTGGTCAATTTTAAAAGCTTCATAAACAAGTCTTCTGTCCCAGTCAGCATACTATGCAATTTCTTTTACCTCTGAAGACCAAACTTTTGTTTGTTTCTTTATGGAGTGTATATTTACTTATTATTTCTGTGTTCTGTCAATTGAAGGTTTCTCGCTGTTTTACAATTATTTCTTCTTGTTCCTGTGATGGCCTTCCCAGAAACCTGGTAGCTTAAATAGCCCTTTCTTACTCTGTTGGTTGTATTCTGTTATCCTATATAACCAATACGCCTTTCCCTGGTGCAGATGTCCCTTTCAGCCATCTCTTTCCATTAGATCACTGAGCTGTCCAAACCCTGGAGATTTTTGACAGCTTAATACTACACAGATGGAAAGAAGGTTGAGCTTCTGTTGAAAGAGCTCAGTAGATAATATTCTGAGATTTTGGACTACTTAGAGTCAGACAATTCCTCTTGGCCTAAGTTACTTCATAACTATTAATTCTGTAAGGCGGGAGTTCTTTGTATGCTGTCTAATGAATAATAATACTCTGTAATTTCCTAAGCAAGGGGTCAGCAATATTTTTCAAGCAGTGGGAGCCATGATTTTGCAAGAAATTGTAGATGCCAAAGGTATAAACATGGGAGAGGAACTCTTTTTTGTTTATCTTCTTGATTAAACATGTTCCAAATATGAGGATTCTTGTGAGAACACCGACATTTTGCAATATTTGACTGTCTTGTGAGATTTCCACCTTTTAATAATTATGTATTTTATGTTTTGGAAATTGGTGACTACCATCTAATCCCAAACCTAATACAGTATATGAGCAAGGTAAAATAAATAGCGTTATCTTGTGTACTATTTATCTTTTGCTATTATACTTGTAAAATAACATTTCTTTTAAAAGTCTTATTTTCTTGGTTGTTTTGACTCACAGATGGGCACTAAAAGTGTCACAAAAATACCACCACCTGTTCCTACCAAGCCAAAACAAATCAACTTACCTTATTTTGGCCAAACTGGTCAGCTTCCTTCATCAGATGCTAAGCCTGAATGTAATATCCAGAAGCTGCCTCTGGCAATTGCCAGTGCAGGAAGTAAGCAGAAGCCACCAGCCACACTGACACCATCAGCATCTCAATATGCTCAACAAAAAATATGTGTTTCCCCAAGTGGCCCTCCTCCTAGTCTGGATCTAGCTCTTCCCAAACAAGAGAGTCCTCCTGCAGCAGCTGTGAGGCCTTTCACTCCTCAACCAACCAAAGAAGCCCCTCCACCACCTTTTCGAAAGCCACAGACTGTGACTACAAGTTCCATCTACAGCATGTATACAAAGCAGCAAACCCCTGGGAAGAACTTTCAACAGGCAGTACAGAGTGCTCTGACAAGAGCCCAAACTAGAGGACCTCATTTCCCAAGTGGTGAGCATTTAAAGATATTTTGCTTTGCTATGTCATGCTCTGTTTTATTAAAGGCTGTTTTTAAAGGGAACAGCAGTTGAACTCTGGTGAGAATTCAAGGAATTACTCTGTTTAAAGCAAGGGTTAATAACTTGCAAGTTGCTTAGAGTCCCCTCATCCTCCCTAGAAAAGTTTGAGCTGGAAAGACTAGTCCTTTATTTGCAGGTCGCTTAAAGAGAAAAATTAAGTCAGTAGTTTGTAGTAACATGAGCCCTAAAATTACAAATACATCTGTGTCAGCTGTTATTAAAAAAAGCCTAGTTATTTTGTTTGAATTAAGATTGCTCAAGAAATAAAAATGCCACTTACATTTAATAATTACATGTTCATCTGTATTACAAAGGGATTCTCAGATTTGACGATATCACAGCTGCTCATAGCAGTTTGCATGGGCAAAATCGGGGGTAGATTTTGTCCATGCTTCTGCTTTGCTTTTGTAACCTTGAGTTTTTTTAAGTTTAAAAAAAATACTGATAAGCCACACTCCCCTCTTCCAAACTGCTCATGATTTCTATGTTTGAGAACAGCTGCCTTAAATATTGAAGGTAAAAAATCCTCCAATCATTTTGGGCCTGCCACAGTAATTAAAAGAAATTGTGGGATCAAATTCCATTTATCTACCCTATTTTAAGATACCTCTTTTTATATATTATTACTTACATATTGAGTTGAATCCAAATAGATTCTATTTAGATACAGTGACCTCGATGAAGTATGAAGAACTAACTAACCACAAACTGAGGAGGTGGAGGGCTGAAGAGCTCGGTGTGCTATCAAATACACAAACCTCAAATTCCTTCAGAATGACAATGAAGGAATAGGAAGCTGCAACTTATATTAAATTGCTCCTTTTCTGGACTAAGGCAGACTAGAAAAATATGTGTTCTCTTCTAACCTAGAACTGACTAAGCTGTGTTTTTGTGGAACACATGGTTGTTAATCGTCAATATTGAAATTTTTAATTGAAGTTCATTCAGATTTTGATCTTCAGATGTTGAATTGGAATAGTAATTTTCTTAAGTGCAATACATTCAATATTATGGATCTGGATTTAATTGTGCTTAAGTACCCCTTGTAATCAGCGGGCTATTTCAATCATAATTACATTCCAGAAGTTACAGTGGGTCTGCATTAAACATAAATAAGTTTGGCCAAGCCCAATGTTGAAGACTATTAATTCTGACTGTTGCTTCAGATTTTGTTTGGCAACTGTCTAATTAAACCATGTACACAATGTGTTGACATTTCCAGTGCAAGTACTTACACTGCTTACATTGTATTAAAAGTCACGTTGTAGTGGAATTGTCAAAAAATCTCCATACCTCATTTTTCCTTTATTTCAGTTGTGTTCTACACTGCCAGTGCTTAAACTTAAAAAAAAAAAAAACTGTAAAAAAAGATCCCTCATGCTCCATTATATTTCCTAAGGATATAATGAATGAAATCTCCGCATAGCTGATTGGAGTAGTTATTCGTGTTACCAGTTTTTGGTATAAATTGAATTGGTTGAATATATGCCTAGTTCATTTGTTTGGGGTTCTTTTGCTAAGTGTTTATGGTTTTCTTTCTGAATTGCTCCTTAGTATATGGAAAGCCAGTTATTGCTGCAGCTGGTGTCCCAAACCAACAGCAGCAGATAGACAATAATTATTCAAATACACAAGGCAAGCCAGCTAGTCCAGAACCTGAAATGGAATCTACAACTTCAACCAATGAAAATAATGAAACAGAACGTATTCCTCGCCCTCTCAGCCCAACCAAGCTTTTGCCTTTCTTGTCAAATCCGTACCGAAATCAAAGTGATGCTGATCTGGAGGCCCTTCGGAAGAAGCTGTCTAATGCACCAAGGCCACTGAAGAAACGTAGTTCTATTACTGAGCCAGAAGGTCCTAATGGGCCCAACATTCAGAAATTATTGTACCAGAGGACAACTCTGGCTGCTATGGAGACCATTTCTGCCCCATCATATCCACCAAAGCAAACTTCAGCTACAGTTACTGAAATCTCAACAGAAATCCCAAATTCTTATTTAAACTCAGAAATGGTTAAAGAAGTGATTCCTACTCCACCTGAGCCAACTATTTCAGAGGAAGCAGAAAGTCCAAATTCTGATTCCAATACGCATTCTCTGCCTTCATCAGGACTAGATAGTGTTCTTGAGGGGACCTCTGACATCTCTACTCTCATTCAGCCTGAAATGGAAGAACCAAGTTTAGATGTGCCTTTGCCTATTGACATATACATGGAAGAGTATCCTCCCTATCCACCACCCCCGTATCCTTCAGGAGAACCAGAGAACTTGGGAGAGGACTCATTCAATATGCAACCTCCTGAAATCACGGGACAATTTTCTTTACCACCTGTAAGTAAAAATACACTGCTTTAATAATTTTGACATTTATCAATTGAGATAATTTATTGTGCCACTTCTGCAGTGTATAACTCTAAGGTAATTCAGCTGTATTGATTGCTAGACATACTTTGCTGCTGTGCAATATCTTTAGACTTTGTTTATTGAAAACCCTGTTCAAATTGAAATGACAGATGAATGTCTTTGGTAAAGTCGTGGATAGTGGCTATTATGCTAGAGTTGCAATAGCAGTAGCACTTAGACTTATATACTTCTTCACAGTGCTTTACAGCCCTCTCTAAGTGGTTTACAGAGTCAGCCTATTGCCCCCAACAATCTGAGTCCTCGTTTTACAGACCTCAGAAAGATGGAAGGCTGAGTCAATCTTGAACCTAGTGAGATTCAAACTGCTGGCAGTCAGCAGAAGTAGTCTGCAGTACTGCATTCTGTGGAATAGATTTCAGTTAAATATCTCTGATGTAAAAAGTAATGTGGTAACACCTCGTTTTGAAATGATTATGAAGCTTGTGATAATCAGGTGCCTTTATGATATACATGATATGCCTTCATGTTGTACAATAAGAAGTAGACAGCCAGTTTGGTATAGTGGTTAGGACATCAGGCTAGAAACGAGAAGACTGTAGTCCCGCTTTAGACATAAAACCTGCTGGTGACTTCGGGCTAGTCACATTCTCTCAGCCTAGGAAGCAGGCAATATCAAACTGTTTCTGAAATCTTGCCAAGAATGCTACAGGAACTTCTCCAGGAGTCAACACTGTCTTGAAAGCACACAAACATAGTAAGAAGTACTGTACAAGTTGGCTTGAGAATACTGATATGTCGATAGTCTGCCAATTTGTAGCATTAAATGCTACCATTGTAGCATTTAAAAATCAAAGCAGTTTCCTAAATTTTCTCCTCTCTGATAGTCTAGGGCATCCATTCTCTTGCTCTCTCTTCACCGATGCTTCAATTTGCCATCATCTTAACAATGTTTAAAAATTCACCATGGAATAGTTTTGTACAATATGTGCTATAACATACATTACACTTTAGAAAAAGGATAAAGTCTTTCCAATTTCAGCTTATCATACAAAATTGGGTTAACTTCCTGACTTACTGCGATCATAGGATATACTTAATACTTATCTGTCACAATGCTTTAGTTTAATTTTTAATTGCATACTTTTGCTTTGTTGCAAACTCTGTTAAGATATTCCAAATCTTAACATTCTATTGATTCTAAAACAAAACGAAGTGAAGGAGACAAGGCTATTCATTCATTGTTCTACCTTTTTGATGTACTCTGATGTCACTGGTGTTTATATAGTTTTGAATTATTGTTATTTGCTCAGTGGCAGCTATTCATTCCTTTTATCTAAATGGTACATATTCTGTTTGTCTTCCAGGCTCAAATATTTGAATTTTTAAAATTGCTGAGCCCTTCCCTCATGTTAGCCTTCTTCAGTCTTTACTTATCAGAGTAGTCATTTAAAGTATTGATTTAACCTCCCTTAAAAAAAAAAAATTCCTGGAGGTTACTCTATGAAGATAATATTGCTTTCCTGCTTCCATTCTTAAATGAATTACTACTTTTTGCTTTAGTGATGATGTTTAGTAACAAATATTTGAGTATGATCATGTATTGGGCTGAAATTTTTACCACTTGGGGAATAACTAATGCATATTATGCTAGTAATTGTGTTACTTGCTTCTTATGTAGCACCATGCTATCTTTCAAGCCAGACACTAGTTCTGACACTAAAAAGATCCTATCCTTTGGAGATTTTATATACATTAAGATCTTATTTAAGTGGCCATTGGGACATTCCAGAATTTACTGCTTCTTAGCTCCTTTATTTCTAGCCCTTGGTTGCCTCATCCTATCCTGCATCATCTCTGAAAAACTTTTCACTGACTGCACTGTTAAATTCCAATGATTTACAAACATGCTTCAAAGAAGTAGCCTCTTTTTAACTTCTCTTAAGCTGTTTCTTAAAGAAGCTGCAGTGGTTTCTGGGCTCATGTGTAGCCATATAGGCTCAGGAAAATGCTTGTATGGTTAAATAAATATTATGGAGGCAACACCTGATCCTTTCTGAAATTAATCATGTCTTAAGACAACAGGAGACAGATTTTGAGATGATCTATTTTTAGGGCTTACTAGAATGAAATATATATTGCTTAGTCTATTCAAAGTTTTTTTTATTTGAGTACATCAATTTAAAAATTGTAACTTTTAATATAATGCAAATAATTGGTCATATTAAATCATTTTTTCAATTTCCATAACATTGAAATTAACTTATTTACTAAGATTGTATTATTATTATTCCTCCACTACTAGATTATAATAACACTTCCTAGTACCTATCTCTTCCCATTTATGACTATAACCGTGTTGCTTGTATCTTTACAATTTATATTGTTTTATTTGTTTCCTAGTATGCTTTGATTGCTTATTAGTAACCTATGACTGTCACATATGCACCAAAGACAAATTCCCTGTGTGTCCAATCATACTTGGCCAATGAAGAATTCCTTTCCATTCCCATTCTATTCTATTCTATTCTATTCTATTCTATTCTATTCTATTCTAAAATTGTTTTTATTTTTAGTGAAAAAGCTCCTATGTACCATTGTTTTCTTTTCTCTAGGGTAAACGGACAAACCTGCGCAAAATTGGCTCAGACAGGATTGGTCACGGAATGCGAGTAAAATTCAATCCACTTGCTTTGCTTCTAGATTCATCCCTTGAGGGGGAATTTGACCTTGTACAGCGGATTATTTATGAGGTACAAATTCCATGTTCCTTTATTAAGAACTTAGACTTGACCTACATTTAGCACTGCAGTGTGTTATAGCGACTTTCAGGGATGGAATATGAAATCAGTATTCCTAAAGAGTTTCAGATGTTATTCAATCCAAGAAATTGTAGAATACTGCATATGATACTTGGCATAATGGAAAGCATATTTAGCATTACCTTTTCTTTTTGCTGCACAGGTTGAAGATCCCAGTTTGCCCAATGATGAAGGCATTACAGCACTTCACAATGCTGTCTGTGCTGGTCACTCAGAGATTGTGAAATTTTTGGTACAGTTTGGTGTAAACGTAAATGCTGCAGATAGTGATGGATGGTAAGGATGCTCTTTGGCATTTTGAATTAGCATAAGTAACTTAACCTTAGTGGGACTGTCCACCATGCTATGGTATCTAGTAAATACATGGATAGTCTATATCCATTTCAATATCTCTGCCTGAGAAAAGAAATAATTATCTTCCTGTTTCTTAGGGATGAGGATAGGTGAGTGGGAATTGGCTCATTAGAATAGCTGGTGATTTCAATCTCTTTGAAACATAAAGCAAAAGATTTTAGTTACTTGTTAGGATAACAACAGTGGTACAGTCTTCAATAAAAGAGGAATTTGGGTGTAGAGATGAAACTGGCTTTCAGAAAGCAACTTTGGGAAAATGCAGTTGTTAGTAATAAAGGTTTCAGAAGCCATAACAACCATTAACATTTAATGCTAATGTTAATGTTTCATATCAACTGACTTATTTAAATTTATATAGCACTCATTTTAACCTTGTGACTTATGAAAAGGGAACAGCAGTTAAAACATACAGTAGTAGTAATAATAATCACAATGAATACCACTTTGCATTCAATGTAAAAAAAAAGTCTCAGCCATCAATACAACCTTCTCATGGATTCTCATATATTCCAATCTCCATACCGAGTGGCATAGCCATATCCAAAAGATTATTGTGGCTTTAATGTCCAGGAAGAGGACATTCCAAAGAGCAGGCAGTACTAGTAACCATCGGGTATTTGTAAAAAGTGATTCAAAACATTATGTTACTTTTTTCTTTTCTTTTGTGATGTACAGGACTCCACTGCATTGTGCAGCATCTTGCAATAATGTCCAGGTTTGCAAATTTCTAGTGGAATCGGGTGCTGCTGTATTTGCCACAACATATAGTGATATGCAGACCGCAGCAGACAAGTGTGAAGAAATGGAAGAAGGCTATACTCAGTGTTCCCAGTTTCTTTATGGTATGTGCCCAAAATGGGGTTCCTTAGTGTAGTATTTCCCCCCCAGGTTTCCTTTATGTCTAAGATGACTAAGGGATTGAAGAGAATTGTACAATATAAGAGAGAGGATTATAAGGTTGTAATCTGTTGAAAAGAAGGTTGAAAGTCATTATGCTATATTTCATAACATTAGTTTTATTTTTCTTTGGATTTTAGCTTACTTTAAAATTCTCATTTTTTTAAAAAAAATGTAACTTCACATGCATTGCAGGTAGAATGATTTTTCCGCTTCATATCACTTTTATATCCATCCACAGATCCATAATTTATGTTAATGCTGCTCCTATAATGGCTTGAACATTCTTACACAAACTATATTTGCTGTAGTTCTGTGACTTTTGGCTTTACTTAGTTAAGAATTTATGTGATAGCATTATTATAGAATAATTTTTTGTTATGATGACTTGGTCTGATTTTGTGTGTGTGTATTGCAGGAGTGCAAGAAAAAATGGGTATCATGAACAAAGGAGTAGTTTATGCTCTCTGGGATTACGAGGCCCAGAATGAGGATGAGCTATCCATTAAAGGAGGGGATTGCATGACAGTCCTTCGCCGGGAAGATGAAGAAGAAATAGAATGGTGGTGGGCTCAGCTAAGTGACAGAGAAGGCTATGTGCCACGGAACCTGCTTGGGGTAGGTTGAAATAGTTGCAATTGTTTCTTAGTGTAAGTTGATATCAGTATATCTTTTACACAAATGATTTGACTGTGTTAATGGCCTCCCTCACTTTCTAAATTGTTGGGGTTTCCTGCAAGTTAAATTAGAATGCAAGCATGATTTATTCTGAAGTCATGGATGTTCAATATTTAGCGATGTTGTAAAACCAGCAATTTCTACCTTATGAAGCTCCTCTTCTATAGCTGAAATTGATATTTTCAAGTCAGCGTTCATAAAGAAGTTTGCTAATGGTCTATTTGGCTTCTTGGAATATAGGTAGGATGAATTCCAGAACTACCTTATAGTGTTTTAAAGCACTGGGGACCCTATGAGAGGAACAAACAGTATATATTTAAAATAATCCTGATCCAGAAATGCAGGACTTGAATCAAATCTATTCACTGAGATCTTAAATAATCCTCAAAATAGATAATTGTAGAGTCTCTCTAGTTCATTCTTCCCCCCCCTCGCCTTGACTTATGGCAATTCCACACAAGATTTTGGTAGTCTATATGATGGCTCAAGAATTAAAGATGCTGAGCTTGTCAGTGTAAAGATGACAGCCTAGGTTTGAGACCCGAGTGCTGTACAATGAGGTGAGCTCCTGTCACTTGTTCCAGTTCCTGCCAACAAAGCAACTCCAAAGCATGCAAATGTAAATAGAAAAATAGGTACCACTTAGGTGGGAAGGTAACAGCATTCCGTGCACCTTGGTGTATAGGTACACTGGCCACAGGACCATGGAAATTTTTAGACAACGCTGACTCTCTCGGCTAAGAAACGGAAATGAGCACTACCTCCGAGAGTCAGATACAACTAGACAGGGGAAACATTTACCTTTATGTGTGTCTGTATTTACAGCACATACTCCTCTTAAAAAGAGCTTCAAGCAGAGCATCTTAGGTATTTTTTAAAGTAATTACTGTGTGTCTTGACTTGTGTACCTGAGAGAACAACCTCTCTTTTCTCTTTTTCCAGCTATACCCAAGGATTAAGCCAAGGCAAAGAAGCTTAGCATGAAAATGTTAAGAGAAGCAATTTTATGAAGTATTAACTGCAGGATGTTTTCCTTTTCATTTGCAGAAATGCATCTGTGAGACTTCCTTTGGTAATAATGTGATTAAAAAGCAAGGCTGAATATACCTTGAAAACATATGAAGGATAAAAATTATAGAAGAAATTCTACAATGCTATTTTCTCAACCAATGAATTAGTTTCCCCTTTAGGCAAATTAGGCCTGAATTAGGCCTTTTCTGCTTCTACAGTAGCTTTCTTTCCACCCCCTTTTGTAACTTACTAGTAAGATAGAACCCAACTATTGCTCCAGACAGTCTCTTTTAAACCTTTTTCATTCCAAACTGTAGAAATAGAACAATGTTAAGTCAGGTAACCTTTTCATATAGAAACTAGTAATATTGTGCTTTTAAAATGTCTTAGTAGCAGAGCTAATGGGAAGAAATATCTTAATTAAAATCTGTTGAATTAAGAAATCTAAAGCAGTTCTTTGAGCAATAATTTTAAGTGCAGTAGCATTTTAGGATTCCAAAGTATTTGAAATATGTCACATGTGATGTAGCTTATGTGGGGTGTTTTTTTCTTCCTTACAAACAATATTAAATGTAGAAAAGCCAGTTTTTGCATCTCACAAATTTTGTTACAACTATCTTTTCCTTAACTGTGATTAAACATTTGCTTCAGAAAATACCAGTTTGTTTTTACTCTTTGAAGACACAGTGTTCCTGTCATTGAACTGTTCTCATGTGCTGATGTGAGCACAATAAAGATTAAAATTTGTGACTCCCAATGTTGTCAGCATTTCTTGGTTATCAGGGATATTTTTCTGTGACCCATAAAGTATAAAATGACATTGCTCGACATTTAAGTTCTATTACTTTATCCTGATGAATTAGATTGTATAGAGGATTACGTGGGGATATAAGAGAAAGAAGATATCTGAAAGGAAATGGTTTGTTTTAAAATTGCTTTATATCTATTATTGACAAGATCATACCTTCTTGAATTATGGTAATCTTCCCAGCTGTATCAAGCATCCTGTGGCCCTCACTCCTTTGGACATTCAATGTTTCATTCAGCTTTAGAGACAAAAATGTGTGTTGACAGTGACAAAGATGAAGTCTGATAAGTTTGTACAACAACCGTGTGTAAACACACATGCATACAATAAGCCTCTTTATGGAAATATTCAGATCCAGAAAATGCATTCTGACACTTACTGATTAATCATTCTGTTAATTAGTGTGTTGTAGTCCTCATTTCACAGTCATTTGAAGTTACAGCGTCAAAAGAGTGAATGGTATTGATGTCCAGAACCCGAAGTTACAGCCATTGCAACACCCCTATAGTCACATGATCAAAATTTGGGCACTTGGCAGCCTGCCCCTTTGACAACAGCAGGGGTGCTTCAGTTCCATTCACCTCCAGAATAGTGTGTACAGGCCCAGAAAGAAGGCCTAGCACACCCAGAAGTTCTCCTATGAGCTGTGAAGAGCATCCAGTAGTGGGAGGTGCTTAGTCTCCGCATTCACAGGCTGAGCTTGATTTGTGGAATGCTCCTCCTCCACCATGTGACTCCTCAGCGTTCCCCAGTTTTTGCTCAGCCTCGTGCGAGACAGGCAGTGCTTTGGATACTTCCTTGACTGAAACAGGAATATTAGCAGGTTTGATTGCAATTCGGTTTTCCTTTGGTTTTTTCCTTTGTCTTTAGCCTTCAATCCTTATCAGTCTGAGAGTCCGGTTTAAGGGAAGCGCTGTTCGCGCCACCCCCTCCCCCCCAAAAAAAAAGAGGTGGTGGGAGGCTTTTGGAGCTGCTCTGCTCCACCTCCCCACAGATAAAATTTTCTTACCTCTGCCAGTTTTGATTGCCGCT
>BLBF01000018.1:35148218-35173730 GCA_015471245.1 Laticauda colubrina
ACAGATTATATTCAATTACTGTTATTCTAATTTTAATCAAAATGGCAGATGGTAGCACCTCTCAGGCACCTTGCTTGAAGATAAAAGCCAAAATCAAAACACTGGAAATTCTAAAGTCTCAGAAAGGGACACCTTAAGGCACCATGAGGCCTTACAAAAGCAAATAGACAGGCATTCTTGAGAGGTCCACACTATATCTCAAGGTGCCCCCTCTTCCAGTCTGTCAGTTTTTTTCACACCCTCCTCCTCCTCTAGATCTCTCCCTTTCATCCAGGTGCAGCTTAACTCCACAAGGACAACAGGGTCAAGTGTCTGGAACACCAACCAGATGGGCCTCTGAAGCCACATTCACTCCGATAGCCGCTAGTCTTCGACAGGGTGACAGCTTCATTGAGGAGGTTCCAGAAAGGATGAAAGCCTGGATGGAGATGGCTTTTAGCCAAGGGATTGCAGCGGGGCTTCAACATGCGATAATGTCCAGACCTTACCCTATAAATACTGACCAAGAGCCTCAACCTCTGAGGTCACTGACCAGGTTGGAACAACACCAGTCCCAGGTACTTTTACAGGGGGAGACCCCTGTCCAAGGGCTGGAGGAGGAAGAGGAGGAAGTAGATCAAATCTTTCAAATGGCCTAGTCTGAAGTGGGATCAATTCTCGATAGCGAGCCCCTGTCAGAGGCAGACCCCTTAGAAGGGGAAATGTCTGACGATGAAGGTCTTATTCCTGACCAGCCTGCTTTTACAGGCTTATATCGGCCACAGCTTTTCAAATCTTTCTTGTTTAAGGCAAAGAATATTGCAGGCCTAAACAAGCCCAAACCTTCTGACACACCTGACCCTTCAGGGGAAGGACCAAAGGACATGACCTTCAACCAACCGGTAGTTGAAGCAGAGGTAATTCCAGTCCCACCCATATTTCGGACCTGGTGCAGAAGCAATGGGCTTCTGCAGCGGTATACACCTCCCCAACTGGACAGGATAGGAAATACTTCAACTTGGACCCTGAATTTGCAAAGTTTCTGGGGACTTCCAAGGTAGAAGAGCCTTTAGTGGATTTCGTGTCCCTCTCTATTCTCAGTGAGGCACTGGAGTCCTTAAAGCTGGAGGAAAAACGGGTCAAACTAGCCCTACGCAGAGCTCATCAGTCTGATGTGTGGCCTATCAGATCCGCCTCCTTTCTTCACATGGTCATCTCTTAGATGGCTTCATCTTTTGAAACAATATGTTCCTTCTAACATCAGGGTGCACCAAGACATCGCCAAACTTACGGCAGCTGCTGAATTCTCTGCCGATACTACCTATCACCCAGTCAAGTTTTCAGCAAGGGCCATTACCTCGCATGTCACAGCACGTCGCTTGCTATGGTTAAGACACTGGCAAGCCGACTTCAAACACAAATCCAAGCTAGCATCATCCCTCATTGCGGTAGATAGATTGCTTGGCCCTTCCCTGGATCCGCTACTAATTGAAACATGCAACAAGAAGAAAATTTTCCCTTCCCTTTTTTCGAAAGTCAGATTCTAGAAGCCCCCAGTTCTTTCAGAGGGGATCTTTTTCGATAATTCTATCCGGGATCATTCTCTTCCAGATACCAGAGACCCCCAGCAGTTAGACCAGGACAACAACCAGATAGGTCCGTCTCAGTGGACAGAGGCAGAAGGGATGGTCAATCCAAAAGATCCTATCGGGGAACAGGGAGCAGGCCCTTCCAGCGACCAAGATAACTCCCGGGACCCAATTCGCATTGGCGGATGCCTGAAGTTATTCGCTGACCAATGGGACTCCTCTACCTCTGACAGCTGGGTCAGGGATACAGTTAGATTTGGCCTCGCGCTGGAGGTTAGATCCAATTCTCCAGATCCCTTCATGTCATACCCTCCTTCCAGAGACCCGGTCAAGCATAATCTCATGGATTCCGCTGTCCAACATTTACTGGAGATACGAGCCATCCAACCAGTAGCGACCAATCAAGGAGGATAGTTTTTATTCACATCTTTTCATTGTGCAAAAAAAAAAAAAAAAATGGGGGGCTGGAGAGCGATATTAGATTTGAAACATCTCCACTGTTTCTTAGTATATCGCAAATTTAAAATGCATACCCTCTAATTAATATTACCGGGTATCAGGAAAGGGGATGTGCTCACGCCCATAAATTGACGGAGGCATACTTGCACATTGATATTCGGCCTTCCATTATAAATTTCTGAGATTCTGCTACAATAACCACCATTTTGAATTTGTGGCCCTTCCATTCGGATTAGCCTCCGCCCCCAGGACCTTCACCAAGGTCCACGCGGTGATAGCGGCCCACCTCAGGAACATCCCGGTACGCCTCCAGCATTATCTTGACGATATTTTGATTTTATCTCCTTCCGCTCATCAAGCAGTCATAGACACTCAGAACACATTACTATCCCTACTAGAGCATGGCTTCTTAATAAATTGGAAGAAGAGTCAATTAACTCCATCGACTCAGATAATCCATCTAGGGGCGATCATCGTGAAAGTCAAGGTTTATCTGTCACAAAATAGACTAAATAGTATTCAAAAATTGGTTAAGGAGATCAGCTTGCTTAAGAAGGTGTCCTTAATGGACCTATCAAAATTGTTGGGCAAAATGATCCTCATGTATTTCTATTTTCCTTGAGGCTGCCTTCACACTAGATCCCTCCAGTGGTTCCTGCCACTGTACCAGCAATCCGGCCGAAGCAACTCCAAACACAAAGTCAGGGTTCCACCCAAGGTTCTCATTTCTCTCCTCTGGTGGTCCAAACCGATTATCAACAGAGGCTGTCTCTTCAAGGAGCCACAAAGGCTCACCATCATCACAGATGCCAGTCTGTTTGGATGGGGAGCTCACGTTCAGTCGCTCTCAACCCAAGGCAGATGGTCTGACACAGTACAGTCGTGCAGCATAAACTGGCTGGAATTTTACAATACACCTGGCCCTTCGCAACTTCTTCCCCCAGGTAACACGGTCAGCACATACTGATACTGACAGACAATGTAACAGTCAAAGCTCACATAAACAAGCAGGGGAGCACCCAATCGAAGCAGCTAATGCAGGAAGCGGAGCACCTGTGACGCTGGGCAGAGAACAACATACTTTCCATCAAGGCAAAACACATTTCGGGTCTGTCAAATGCACAAGCAGATTGGCTAAGCAGGGCCACCATAGATCAATCAGAGTGGCGTTTCCACCCATCTCTGTTTCAAGAAGCGGCACGGACATTTGGTCAGCCAGTGGTGGACCTATTTGCTTCCCCTCTCAACTCTCAGCTTCCAGGATTTTTTCCAGGTACCCATCCCAAGGGGCGGAGAATTTCAACTCGCTCCGCTGTAGTTGGCCCCAGGTCTCCTGTATGTATTCCCTCCACTTCTGCTGGATCCCAAGGTCATCCAGAAGTTACTAGACAAGAGAGTGGAATTACTTCTAGTAGCAACTTACTGGCCAGATGGCCATGGTTCGCAGACCTCCGCAGTCTCTTGGAAGCTCCCCCCTGGAGAATTCAGTCAGAATCTCATTAACTCAGGGCCCCCTTCAACATCTGGACTTTCAATGGTTACAATTGACCGTCTGGAGGTTGAGTGGAGTGGTTTGAAGGGCGGAAAGCTCTCCAATAGGATTATCGACACTATACTAGCTGCCAGATGCCCCTCAACAATTCGCATTTACAACACCACATGGTCCACCTTCTGCAAAGGATGTAGTAAGTTTCAAATTGATCCTGCCTCTCCCTCTGTCGCTCAGACTCTAGAGTTTTTACAGGAGGGACTTGATAAGGGGTCGTCACTCAAAGCAGGTGGCGTCAGTTCTCACTTGCGAGGGCCTCAGTTCTCTTTCATATCATCCATACATAAGGTTTTCCCTCGAGGAGCCTCCAATTATACACCCTCTAGCAGTGCACCGTTATCCCATCTGGGACCTTTTCAAGGTCCTTGTGGCTCTGACTAAGGGACCTTTTGAACCTTTGAAAACATAAAGTCTCCACTTCTGACGTACAAAGTAGTTTCCCTTGTAGCGATCACTTTTTCACGTCGTGTTTCGGAAATTGCAGCCTTGTCCATCAGACAAGGTCTCTGCATTTTCATGCTGATCGAGTGGTTCTTCGCCCCAATCTCACATTTATGCCCAAGGTCAATTCGGCCTTTCATAGAGCACAAGAGCTTATTCTTTCAAATTTTTGCCCCAGTCCTTCACAGGGGATGGAAAGACAATGGCATAAGTTTGATGTGAGGCGTGCATTGTGAATCTATATCAAGCGTACAGCAGTTTTTAGGAAATTGGAGGCTTTATTTGTGTCTTTCAGCCCAATACTCAAGGTTGCATAGGTCTCAACATCTACGATAGGCCTTTGGATAAGGGCTGCAATAGCAAAAATATGTCAGACCCAATCTCTACAGGTGCCTAAGGACATAACGGCTCATTCAACAAGGAGTGCAGCAACTTCGGCAGCATGGGCCACACAGGCATCAATAACTGAAATCTGTCACTCCACAGCTTGGGCTTCCCCATCGCCCTTGTAATTGTAATTAGACATTAGAAAATTGATGTGTTTGCTTCTGCTGAGGCTTCCTTCGGCAGAAGAGTTCTGCAAGGGTCCTCAGAGACCAGGAGGAGATTCCAGACCAGACGAAGTCCCTCCGATAGGACAGGCCAAGCTTTGGTATGTCCCACTACTGGATGCTCTGAACAGCTCATAGGAGAAAGGGCGTTGGTACTTACCTGCTACGCCCATTCTCTTTGAGCTGTGAAGAGCATCCAGCCCCACCCTTTTTTCCGTTTGGTGGGGTCCTGTTTCAGCCAATGAACCTTTTAGTATGAGAGGATGAGGGCACTTTTTTTCTCTCTTCGCCAAAACTGGGGAACGCTGAGGAGTCACGTGGTGGAGGAGGAGTGTTCCACAAATCAAGCTCAGCCTGTGAATGCGGAGACTAAGCACCTCCCACTACTGGATGCTCTTCACAGCTCAAAGAGAATGGGCGTATCAGGCAAGTACCAACGCCCTTTTTCTTGCATAGGGTCAATCCAGGCATACCTTGTCAACTGCAGGAGGAAGATGGCCAAAGTTTAGCAGGGCTTGCAGAGCACAAGGGCACTGGATGGCTGGGGCTTTGTACTTTGGCCCCTGGTGGCTGGCCATAGCTTGAGGCAGCACCCTCAACAACGGGATGAAGTAGAGGGGGGGGCAGTGGTGATTAGCTGAGACTGCTGAAGGCCCCAGGCATACTTCAGCCCCATCACTACTGACAAGAAATGCTGCTGTGCAGAGTGGTCAAAACAGCACAGATGGTAGGGAGATGGGTGGGAGAGTTTAAGAGCTAGCAGTCCTTTGCCTTACCAAAGCTCAGGGCTGGGAGGGACTGACTTGGAAATGACTTTGATCATGGTGATTGGTAGCTAGTGGAATTCAATTAATATCAAAAGGATTGCTGGTGCTAAGTGATATGGTCACATAATGTCAATTTTGTAACTATGTTGCTTAGCAATTGAAATTCTAATCCAATTACTGTCATTAACTGAGGACTACCTATACTGTAGAGGCAGGATAATACAATGGCAGATAATTTGGTACTTCTTAATTCCAAGCAATTATTCCATTTTATTGGTTAAAAATGTCACTGGCTCAAATGACAGACCATAAATCATTTTTTTAAAAAGATGAGAAACTCTTGGTATTGGGTAATTAGTGAAAATAAATATGTCATTATACTGCAAATAAGTGAAACAGATTGCATGAGTTTTATTGCACTACAAATAAGCATCAGCTAAGATTTACTGGAGATTTGTTCCATGATAAATGTAATTGTTTTAACTTATATTCAAGTTACACCACTAGATTAAAAAAACAACACCTTTTTCTGAAAAAGCTCAAAATTTGGAATTTATTTGAACAGTTGAGAGAAAAGAGAAAAGGAAATTTGATCTGAGAGCTTATGAACTATCTTTTATTTGAATAGCAAAAACATGGAAAAGGAAGAGTTTAAGCAAATATAGTATTACATAAAAAGTTACAGCTAACATATTGAGATTGTTTGGTAGTTGCTTTGTTTTTTTTCAATAGTTTCTCCTTTAGCAGCTTCACAATAAGTACAAAATGTACTTATAAGCCCTCAAAAATATGTTCCATGTTTATTCACAAGAACACTTTTCGCCATTTTTTCATTGCTTTCTCATATAGTAGTAAAGCACAACCACTGTGGAAGAGAAGAAAAAAACATGCAGTAAGCATCCTTAAACAAATCTATGGCAAGTGGATAAAATTTATCTGAATTATGTATTTTTTCAAAAATAAAATTCTTTGTAGAAAAAGGCTGAAGTCAACTAAGCAAACTTAATGCTTACAAATTCTGGACAAATTTGACTAGCACTGCTTTACAGGGAGAATTAAGTACTTTTCTGCCTGGATCTATAGACAATACAGCAGTAAGAAAATCTCTACATTTCATAAATTCACATGAATTCCACTGATTTATACTTACAAATGCTGATATTTTGCAGATTTTTAATTTTATATCATAGGTTAGCAATCTCTCATAATGTTTTCTTCCTGGCTAGACTAGAATGACGGATGGGATTGAAGTTTTAAACATAAAGAGGATGCTAGGTTGCATCCCCTTGCTAAGTAACATCATAGTGTTAGTTTCTTAATCTATGAAAACTCTGAACATGGCTTGGGAGGGAGCCTGAGTATATTTTTTGACTAAGCAGTAACTTTCTGATACAAAATGTTTGAGGAATGCAGCTAATAGCTACACAATTAAGTTGCTCTGGAGCTGATTTATACTATCTGCTTCATTCTTTGTCACTACTCTTTTGTGTTCAAATAGAATACATATCTTGATACTACATAATGAATTATAGCATTTTTAAAAAATCTGCAATGTTCAGGGTAATGATACGTGCTGTGTTATGCGTATTTTCAAATTAAATTAAGACTGCACAAGATATATCCATGCTATCTAATGCTGTCCTTCCTTCTCCAGAGTCTGCTGAAATGCTGCATTGTCTCTAGTGCACTTATGAACAAGACAAATAGCAGCCACTAAAACTTATTCATGGTTCTGCTTTTAGGGCTGCAGAGGGGCTGGGGGGGCTTCTATATCTGCCAAAACATTCTTTTTATCAAGTATGTGAAATACTAATGAACAAGTTTGATTTATGGAGGATTTATGTAGTTCAGAATTATTTTTATACACACAATGAGTTGTATATTAATATTTTCTTAATATAATTAATTAAAACCTGTAAGCATTATCTGTTTATGGAGTCTGTGTAGGCAAGCACAGAAAAAAAATGTGAGTTTTTATGAGTTTCTCCTTCTACAAGGCTTAATTATGGCAGTCTCCTCTCCTGAGGCATAAGCCTGTCATATATCAGCCACAGCTGCATGAAAACTGCTATCTTTTCTGCTCTGTGTTTTTAGTCTCTGGAAACTTTAATGAGCAAATAAAAAAAGGCTGCACATCTATGAACTAGATATTTAGTTAACAGAAGATTTCCAGTGACTGATTTATAAACAAGGTCATTTTAAACTTGCAAATACAAAAAGGAGCTTTTCCTCCAAAGTGACTTTGTTCCATTAGATTTTGACAGGCTTGTTAACTTACAGTGACAAGATCCATCTGAATTGTTCCTGTTTTCTCAGTATCCAGTTTCTTAAATATCTCTACAAGGGGATAAAAAACCCAAGTTTTTTAGAAACATCAGTTTCTTCCAGAAAAGAAAAAAAACAGCAAAAGCTATTTCATCAAGAAAAACAAGGGAGAAAATTACTATCCTTTCGCTATTAGACCTGCCCCTAAAAGTCTGTAATTTAAACGAAGATGTGTAATTATGGGAATGTAAAGCATTGTTCCCTTTCATAAATAATTACAACCTGTTAGTTAAAGCTAGGAAGTCAGTTTATTTATTTTGGCAAAGTGCCCTTTATATTTTAAGAATTGCGCATAATCCACACATGCACTTTATTGCTACAAATCTTATTGCAAGGAAGCCATTCATATTGCCTATCTGGAACTCAGTAAGGTTAAAAACTAAACAAAAGCATTATTTTAAGATCACCAGCCTAAATTAAAGATACTCACTGAACAAAGTCTCCAGTCGAATCAAGCACCTAACAAAGTTATCAAAATCAATAATCAGCTGCTCATCAGCAAAACGGGCCACAATGACTTGATGCAATTGGCAATCCAACTTAAATCCTGAAATACAAGTAAAAGTCTAATTGCTACAGATGCATCCTTGGTGCAGCTGAATACAAAGCAAGAAGGAGCTGCTTGTAAAAGGCTTTAAAACATTTTAATATATTAAGAAAAACATTCTGATCAGCAGAAGCTTCGATACCTTACCCAACTGTTGGAAATGGTTTTTCCAGCCTTACCCAATTAGGTGTCCTCCAATTGTGTGGATTATGATTCCTGTCATTCTTAGAAAGGGCACCCGCTGGCCTGGTGGGAGGTGTGGAGCAGGGGAGTGATTCTACTGGTTCTGTCTGGCTCTGTAGAACCAGTAGCTCTGAAGAGCAGTAGACATAGAACCGAAGAGAACTAACTTAAGAGCAGTAGACATAGAACCCACCCACCTGCCCGGGCTCTTACCCGTCCTTTATTTCCTGCTTTTTCAACCTCAACTGCTTTGTGCAGCACAGCTGTGGTTGAAAAAGCAGGAAAAAAGGGCTTTTCCAACCACTGTGCACCCACATGCACTGCTGCTCAGCTGTCCGGGCAGCTCAGCAGGTCGTAAACTGCACTCGCACGACTCGCAACAGAACAAGTAGTTATACCAGTCGGATCCCATCCCTGGTGTGGAGGTGATAAAAGAACAATTTGGAGGATATCCGGTTGGGGAAAACTGGGCTACGTTATTCTATCCATGGCATATTGCAACTTTTCAGGACCACATCTGGAAGCAGCTATGATGAGGGAGGCTATAATGTATTGGGCCTTAATCAATAGTCTTTGGTGATCTCTACTTTTGATCAAAAAGTACCTGCTTCCTCCAAGGCTTTCCGCATCTCATAGGAGTTCATGGTACCAGAACGATCTACATCCATATCCCGATAAATTTTCTACAAAATATAGGAAAAAAGGACATTTTTTCCCCCTATTCAATATACTGCATTATCTAATGGAAAAGAATCATATGCAGACAGTTCTTTTTATTTCTTCATTATTCATGCACATTTCTTCTCTTGATAAAATTAAAATAAGTATTCTTTTTCTTCTGGAGAATTAATCTTGGGCCTTATAAGTTTGATGGAATAATATTTAAGTCAGTATTTTTCAACCCTAGCAGTTTGAAGAAGTGTGAACTTCAACTCCCAGAATTCCCCAGCACACAAGAACAAATGAAAAAGTTGCACTTTCTCCTATAAAAGCCAAGGCTTCTTAAGTTTCATGTCTCAAAGCAACAATGCATCTTGCTTGATATCAATGACACTATTGGTACCAGGAAACCCATCCAAGCTACACAATCTAAGTTGCTAGAATAGATCTTAAGCAATCAAAATTACCCATATTAATTTATTTAAAGGTCCACTTTTACCTGGTATTTCTGAATCTTTGTCCAAAGTATATGGAATTCTTTCAGCCCTAGTTTACCACTTCCATCAGTCTGCTTTGGTTAAAGAAATTTCCAACTTAAACAAAAAAAAAAATCCAAATTTCTCTCACTGTAGGAGCTTTCTTTGGCTATATTTCTCCCACATCAATCTACAGATCAGAATCTTAGTTCCTCCAAGGTTCCTTTGCTACCTCCTACTAAACTCTTGCTACTTTTGTAGAAAAAAACTATTCTTGTACATGTGATATACACCTGTTCTTTTTATGTAACCTTTTTGGTACTTTCTATATTTGAGGGGTTGGGCAATTTTGGAGGAGGTAGGAGTGGACGGTACAAAGTAGATAAGGATAAGTTAGGGTGCTTTTTGTATTTGTACATTGGTATTTTTTTATTTTGTATTAAATTTTTGCATCAAGATTCGAAGTTACAACTATTTTTTACGACAGTCATTAAGGAAATTCATTTTCCCCAACAGGCATTTTTTTTAACCAGAAACTGGAAATTAATGCCAGAAAACTGCAACAAATTATAAATTACAATCATATAACTGTGGGAGGCTGCATATGATCTAGTTGTCTTATATTATTGTTTCATTGCATGTTTACCCAACATTATGCATATTCATAATGTTACAAAATGTCAATGATTAAAAAAAATCCTTCTCCGAGCATTAATCTAACATTTCATATTGTAGAAGGACAGGGAGGAGAAAAGACAATTATAATATGGTAAAAATGCAAGAAAAAGAAGGTATGAATTTATACTCAGAAAAGAAAAATTAAGTCAGCTTTTCCTAACTGGATACTTCCAGATTTGTTGAGACTGCAAATTCAAGAATTTCCAACAAGGACAGCCAAATCCTGCACAAATAAATAAGCCTGGTTGTTAAGAAGGCTTATACATTAGTTTCGGGAAGATGTTCCAAATACATCATGAAGCAAGAGGAGTTATCAAAGGCAGAAGTTTTTGGGTAGCTGAGGTAAAATTGTACGACTTAAAAACTGCAGGATGGGGTTTGTGGGAGAACAGTATAATGGAATTCCAGAAAGAACTTTGATTTTATTAGATATGCCAAATTTGGGTTTCAAAAGTCCAGACTACTAATAGATGGTGGCATCTATTTCTGTATTTCGTTACTGCCATCTAGTGATACACTTTTTAGCCAAGGTAGAATTTGCGTGATTTAAGCTTTTATATGTGGTATAGGCAAAAATATATGTTTGCACATGTGAATAAAGGCAGAGGTATAGTAACTAATTACAGCCTTCTCTGTTTATGAATGTTTAAGAATGAATTTTTCTGACCAGTTCTGGAGAACCGATAGCAGAAATTTTGTGCAGTTCGGAGAACTGGCAAATATCACCTCTGACTGACTCTGCTCCCATCTATTCTCTGCCTCCCAAGTCCCAGCTGATTGGCTGGGTCTTCTTTTGTTGCCCTGCACAGGAGAAGGGAGCTGGAAAACAGGTTAGTGGGGTGGGGAGGGAATGGAAATTTTACAGTATCCTTCTCCTGACACGCCCCACCAAGCCATGCCTACAGAACCGGTAGTAACATTTTTTGAATCCCACCATTCATCAGCATGTTCTCATCCATTTACCCAAGAGATGAGATATAGCATACTTCTATTAAATACAGAAGAATTTAACTTCTGTAAGGATTTGATTAACTGAAACACTCAAAAGGCGCGCTATAAACTGTTGACCATTCTCTTACCAGGTTCATCTTCAGCAAAGTGCTTTAATGACCACCCTTAATTCTGCTGTCCCCACTTTTCCCTACTAGAATCTTAAACAGAAAATGTACAGCATACACTGAAGGATACATCTAATAGATCAACCATGATTTTGCAAGTTTCAATACTAAAACCATCGGATTTAATATCTTGACCTGCAAAGAAAAACAGCACATTTGTTACACATAGAAATATTTTCCTAAGCCTTTAAATTTTTTTGCTACCCCTGCAATTATTCTATTCATCTAGTTCTATTTTTTAAAAGCTAATTTTAAGCACTGATAACTTCCCTCCCTTACCCACACAGCAGGTTCTATTGGTCTTTTATTGCACTAATAAATTAACAGCCATTAAAAATAAGGCTTTTTCAAGCCCAAAATCATCTCCTTTGTTTGCAAATTTTAAAAGATTTTCTTTCATAAAGTTTAATGGCTGTACTTTATTAACTATATTGCTTTTGTCTACATGCGATGTTTTGTTTTCAAACTGGCTAAATTACATTTTAATGAGGTTATAAAACTTTAATGAATTATTATCTTTTCTTACAATATTTTATTACTGGAGTGTTTTAATATTTGTATCATTACCACTGAAGGCTTTGGTCTCAGAAAGGTGGCTTTTAATATATGAATATACAATTCAATTAATAGCAAAGAAAAAAATTAATGAAGTTGCCACACCAAGAGAAGGAATGTTTTAACAATATCACTTAAAATGCCTGAAAAAAAGCTTTTGCCTAACAACCATAAAATGTCAGATGATCTCCTTCTAAGGAGTACTTCACAATCAGTAACATGACTGAGAAATTCTAAAGTCTACCATTATCTGGGCTGGGGGGGGGGGAGGAAGGACAATGATAAGATGGCAGCAAAAAGTATCTTGCACTCTACTCTTGCATTTAATGATTATCCAGATGTTTGCTGATAAACCTAAGAAGTCTCATTTCTGATTTTCATGCCTTATAACTATGAGCCAAAAAAGTCAAATACTCAGCAAAAAGGACAGATTCAGCTATAATTACTTCTGTGTGAAGCTGTACAAAGGACATTTAGACATATGAGGCTCAAATAGCAGGAAGTCTGACAATCATCCGGTATTAAAATCAAAGGGAAAAAGAAGTAAATGCTTTGATTTATTGAATCAAATCCCATGGACATACAGAACTTTGGAGATGCTTTAGTGCTTCAAATAAATGGTGAGTTTGTATATCCAGAAGGAACCAACATGGGCATTGTTGTTCAATAGCCAAGTTATGCCCAACTTTTAGTGACCCCATGGACCATAGCATGCCAGGCTCCCCATCCTCCATTTTCTCCATGAGTCTGTCCAAATTCATGCCCACTGTGTTGATGACAGTATCTAACCATTTCATCCTCTGCACTCCCACTCTTTTTTTGTCTTCAATATTTCCCAACATCAGGGTCTTTTCCAATGAGTCCTCTCTTCTCATTTGGTGGCCAAAGTATTTGAGCTTCAGCTTCAGTAACTGTCCTTCCAGAGAACAGTCAGGGTTGATTTCCTTAAAATTGACTGATTTGATCTCCTTGCAGTCCAAGGACTCCCAAGAGTCCTCTTCAACACCACAATTTGAAAGCTTCAATTATTCAGCACTTAGCCTTCCTTATGGTCCAGCTCTCACAGCCATACATTATTACTGGGAAAACCATGCATAGCCTGTCCAATTTATTTAGCTGGCTTCCTATGAAGATAAAATGTCCTCAAAATTGACTCCTTTTTTTGTCTCACAAAATTGATCCAAGGGCATAGGAACTGGATTATCTAATCAGGCCCACAGTTCACATTTTGGGATGCTCTGGATCTCCTTTGCTCTTAAGTATCTAAGCAGAAAATGTTTCCGACCTTGTGAACACATTCATGATCACTGACAGCATGTTTGCAAACTAATTTTTCTCCAGCTTATTCACCCCCGACAAATTCTGGGGTTTCAGTCCAATACAGGGGTTAATAAGAATTACAGCATAGACTCTGTGGAGAACACTCAGGCAGAAAAAACTAAAGCAAGGAAGGGAAGAAGAAACTACTTACGTTTTGCTAAGATTTTTTTCAGAATATTACACAGTTCAAAGGCTGAGATCTCAGCATCCTGGTAAAAAGTGAGATAAAGATAGCATTAAGAACAAGTGAGTTAAATATTGTTTCTGAAATGAATTAAATTATTTTTTATCAAGGTGTATTCTGCAGTGGTATTTTAGAATCTTACTTCAGCCAGATGGCTCAGACAACTGTATATTTTTCCCCATGGAACATTCATTTACTTACCTCTCCAGCTAATTGTTTAAATAATTTCTTAAAATTGGGTTCAATTTCTTCTTCAGTAAGTTCTTTCTAGGAAAGAAAAGAATTGCCAAGGAAAATGAAAGAAAATTTTAAAAGCTTCTGCTTACTGAAGTTGCTATTTCATAAAGAAGAAAATGTGCCCTAAATGTATTTAGCACATATTTCATTTTGCCTCTGAACATGCCTGTCCTTTAACATTGTGGTTTCTATGTCTCTTGAAAGTTGAAAGTTTTATAAGTAATCTTTCACAGTGTAATACTGCAGAATTAGCTTTTATAAGCCAGAGACTAATGTGGTCTCTGACCCAAGAATCAAATGTTTTTCTGAATCCATCAACATCTATCAGAAGCGAGTGTTTCTGAAGTTTGACCAATGTTTAGAGGTACAACAAATTTGAACACAAAATGTTCACAAAGCTGCCTATCCCATCTGATATACTAATATGCCAAATATACTGAGATATAAGTAAACAAGACAAGAGATGTAAGACAACTTTCAGAATTCCCAGACAGTATGACCAACTGGGAATCCTGGCTTATGCAACTTGACTACAGTTAAAACAAGTATTCATATTAGCTAACATACCTCTTCAATATTGGCCTCAATTTCATCATCAACAACTCTACAAATAAACATAGTTAGATAAGTTAACACAAAAAAGATTATGATTCACTTTCAGATAGGAAGAGGAACACAACTGGGATGAAGCTATGAATGCACCAAGCCATCTGTGGAAAAGTATTCTGAAAACTATCCACAAAAAAGGCACATACTTGTAACATTGATATTTTTGGTTATCTGGACAATCACACAGAAAAATACTAAAACAATTAAAAAAATAAGATGACAAAATAGAGAATGAAATGAATGGATGAATATTCTTATGCACAGCCACGTTATGTGTGGCTTTCAATGGACACAAGCATTTGTATACAGATGACCTTACAGAATCTAGTGTTCAGAAATGATTACAAAAACAAAAGCATCTCTTAAGCCTGGAGAACAGAGAAGCCCCTAGAAAAAAGTTCAGTGTAATGGTCAGGCCTTCAAGACTCTATGTTGTACCCAGTCAAATTTATGGACTCTGTTTTTTGGCTTGGCCTACTTTAAAAGGCTAGAGTATACTCCAGAGGTGCCCTCAAATGTTGGATGTCAAGTCCCAAAAGTTGAACTAGTGAAACTGACCACCTTCCCATCTTCTCCTTGGCTTCCCAGGATGCTTTCAATTACTTTTGCCTTTTTCAGAGCAAGTGGACCTGAGCAAATGCATCACTGAATTATCGCCATATCATATTTGATTACTTCTAGGATCTCTATGAGACCAATAACATTATTGGAATGCAGATCAAACTCAATGCTAATATTTTGTCTCAAGCATGGTAGCTTCTATACTTTTGAAGCTAAAAAAATAAATCATACTAAAATAAGGAAATATATCTAAAATATAATGTTAAATAAAATTTGGCAAAACAAAGAGCATTGTGAACATTGACGGGTATCCAGGCTTCAAGTAAATATAAAATATTATTAAAAACAGGAAAGGCAGTCCAACATTTCTAATTATGAAAGAAATAATCAAACAATAGCAGAAGATGGTACATTTTCTAATTTTGAAGTACCTACCTTCCAGAAATACATCAAGTGCCCATTTCATTGGCATTTTGGCACCAGTTTTTATATCTAGGCATTATTGAGTATTTAATGTCTGTTATATTGAACATAGCTGTACCTGATGTTGCTTGTGGCCTTTAATTAATTTTATGATATTTTACTACTTGTGATATCATTCTTACTCATTCAGGCATTTTCATGAAGGGGAAGGACAAAATAATGCTTAGCATTTAAAAAATATATATTTCAATGAGAAGAAAGGCAGAGGGGTTATTTCACTTCAAAAAATATAGTGGATCTTAATTCAATTTTTTTTACTTTGTTTTTCTCATCTTCATCAGCAATCTTCATCACTGTTTTACATTTGAGATCTCTGGTGATATTCCCCCTAGTCTCCAATTCACAACCAATATAAAAACAAGATATTGTAAGAATTTATAAAAAGTCTGAGCCCTATCGAAGTAAAGTTAAATACAGGCTTATTGTTAGCTTTACAGCTATGGCTCATTTCTGACACTGGCCTCAAGAATAGTTATCTTTCCTTTTAGCTTCCCCTATACGGCTTCAGCTATGGCTTTCAATACCTCTGCTCTGTTCTCTTATTTCTCAGTATTTTCATATTCATGGATTCCACTGATATAAAAGACAGAGAAGGTGGATTAGTATGACGTACTGTGAGTCAGCTTTTTTTTCGGAGAAAACCCTAAGGCAGAAGTCCCCGCTCTTGTTGGGTTCAAAGGTGGATGGCACAATAATATACTCTCCTGGGGGAAGCTTAAATCGATTTAACACCTCCCGAAGATTGATGAATGTGTTGGATCGTTCCCTTGCTCGGTTTGTGAGAAAGTAGTTTTTGTTCAGATGGACCTTCTTTTGTGCAGAAGACTTCATGAAAAGAAAAGACAAAACAGAATTTTTATTCTTAAACCACCAGATTCCTACTCAGATGACTGTGTTAGTAGAGCAATGTAACATTAGCACATCAGAAGATGAAGCTACTGTAGCATGGAAGCTACGTTCTGTTAATTTGTGTGACAGGAGGGTTCTCCAGAATATCTACATCTATAAAAATTCAAAAGCCAAGATAGCAGTCTCCATGGCTCTGTCTGTGGGAGAAATTGTGATGGTAGTAAATTTACAGAGACTCCCACAAGTGCATTACAAAGCAAAACTAGTGTTTTAAATGCCTGCTTCTTACTTTAACCACAGATAGCTTTTCAAAACAATGCACAGGTTTTCAAAAATGAAAAGCCTCAACACCCTCCCCCCCCAAACAATAGGCATTTGTCCAGTTTGAATTTCTGTTATGGATAATTGTTTGCAAAAGAGTACGAAGAACAATTTTTTTAATAAAAACAGTACATTCAATTCTATAGCTTGAACACTGAAAGATCCCCTTTTTAGTACAATGTTTAGTTAAAAATATCTGCAAATATTTGTAAATTTTTCTGTTTGACAAAAAAAAAATACATCACATACCTGTTCAGGCACCTGTGGAAAAGAAAAAAGAAAAACAAATTATACACTTTTTATTAATAATACTGAACAATGATCCTTCCCAGGAAATAGCTTCTTAGCCACTGCTCTAACCTTATGGAATAGCCTCCTTGTAGAATTAAGATAGCTCTCAATCTCTAAAAGTTACTTCAGATAGAACTCTTCTACACAGCATTTGGTGACTACTTCTTGCCATTTCTAAATTTCAACTGAACTGTTGTATTTTTATGGTCTAATACTGATTACAATTTTGATTGTAATTATACCCAACATTGACATTTTTATTGGTTGTGAGGTTTTTTTTTTTTACTAAATAACAATAAACTGGTCTATTTACTGATCTGGAGGCATACAGTTTCAATAAAGAAAGGAATTCAAATTCAAATTTTACTAGAACAGTTTTGACGTATTTATTTCTTACTGGGTTCTATTCTATAGGGATCCCTAAATCCTTTGAGCCCATAAATGCATTTGGAATTTTGAAAAATACTATCACAAAAAGCAGAGTTATGATTGATTGCAAAGAATAAATAAAATGAAGAAAATAAATAAAAATGACTGTGAGAGATGTAAGTCCCAAATATCTAATGAAGCTTAACATGCATTGATTTTACACAGGCAAAAATTTAAAAGATTGAGTCTTAGAAAAGATGGATTCATCCCAAATTCTGGAATGTACAAACTCATATAAGATTTTTCCCCTTTCTGTTTCCCAGATCTCTGTTACTCTGTATCTCATATGCATGCAAGCCTCCAACCCTTGATTTATTACTCCGCTCTATTTTCTTCTTCCTCCTCTCCATAATTCTCCCCATGAGCAGAAAAAGCCAGACATAGTTAAGCCATACTCTGCTCAATGAAAGGAACTGGCCCAAGATTAGGTTTCAGAGAAAAAGTAATCCACCTAATCTCATTTGTGTTAGCTCCTGTGAGATTGCCCAAGTAGCAATCTGGCTCTCAGAATGGAGAAGATTCTCCACCCTTGTATAAATCATCATTTCATTTCATCATTTCAACTATTTAATGAACATTTATGGTTAAAAAAAAAGAGGTGCCATTTAATTCACTTGTGAGGATTACATGTATCTTTCATATATTTATTGTTGCAATTCATTTATAAAATATTCCTGAATGTGTCAGTTCTGTAGTTAGAAAGAAGTGATCCATTATCTTTATTTCAAGATTTGGTTTAACAGGAAAAAAAAAAAAGCCTGCCTCATAGATTGCAAAGCCAATCGTGTGCATATCCTCTCCCATCTTCCTCTGCTTCCGACGGTGTTTCTGAATCAAACCAACCAAGAAGGTACAACCTCTTTCTGGGTCATCTGGATCCTCATCTTCTTCCTCAAGTTTAATCAAATATTGTGGGTTCATCCAAAACGTATCTGAATAAAAGAAAGGAGGCCCAGGCTATACTGATTTTCATAAGGAATTGTGACTTGGAAAGATGCAGTTCTACATATTTTAGAGTGGTGTGCCCATTTTAAGAGTGTTTATAAAAGTATATCTATAAGCAAGCTTTAGAATGATTTTCTCCCAAATCAGGGATGTGGGTATCTTCTTTTAAACCATTAAATTACAATGGAAGTTGTAAACGGAAGTCATGTTTAGTAGTGGATTATAAATAAATATTGACTGATTGAATAGAAGTAATTATACACTAAATTCCTGTAAATCCCAGCACTTGTTTTCTTTTTTTACAAAACAATCTCAGCAACCTGTGCCCATATGTGACATCATATTAGAACTACTCACAATTAGGGAGGGATTTATTGGCCACAAAGCACTCATTCTGGGCCTGTCATAATTTCAAACAATAGTTAGGCAACCAGTTGTAAGTCAAAGATTACTTGTGGGCAATTCTATTCATGGATTATTAGGAAGATACTGCAGAACAGATATGGATATGAAGGCAAGCAGAGGCTGAAAAATGACTTACCAGGATAATTTCGGCATCCACCAGCCGTGGAACCTTTTCTCCAGTTTCCATCCGTCAAGTTCAACCTCCATTTTTTATACTTGTCAGTGGCCAGAGTGTCTGGAGTCAAATTACAGATCTCAAGACGAGAGTAATGCCTCAAGAAATCACTAAATGACATCCTGTGGAATAATGCCATAAATATCATACTTAGAAAAGGCATTTCAGACAAGCTTTTTCCCTTCTGCTATCGCAGCTTCAACAATAATTGGTCACTGTGACAGAAGCCTCCTTGACAAGTTAACTTGTCACAGCGTCATGCCTCAGGATATATCAGATTTCAATTCTCATATTACTTTCAATTCACATTGACTGCAAATTCTAAGAGCTGAAAGCCAAAGAAGGCCAAAGATCAAGAAGGACAAAGATTGAGGAAAACTGAACTACTGTTTAGTAGTATTTCTTTCACAAAATTTCTTCTATATATTCTGATCATTTATGGTCCCTAAATAGCGATATGGACTAGAACTTAATATGCTTATTTCCATCTGTCTAATATATACTTGTTAGTATATATTCTAGTTTGATGAAATATAGCAATCTGACAACTAATTTAAACATTACAGATTATATACTGTCCTTCTTTCCCAATTCCCAGGAAGTCACCAGCCATACCAAAATTCTCCATCTTCATGCTGTTGGGTCAATCTCTCTCTCACTTTTGGATCAATACCATTCCAGTTTGGACACCTAAATATAGGAAACCAACATTATTTGAAGTTTTAGATTCAGAATTATGGATAGTGATGGTATTATCTTGGAGGGCCTCAACAAGTTGGCTCAAGAAAATCCAGTCTCATAATGTTTGCATTTGCTGGAACAGTCTGGTTAGCTACATAGGGAAATAGAAACAGGAAGCTATCATAGGGCCATCTTGGAACGCTAACAAGAAAAGCTAAAAATAAAAGTTAAGTTAAAGTTTTTAATTTTTGTTTAATAATGTTTTTATGAGTCAGTGAGAGAGTAATTTGTCCACAATGGAAAAGTTAGATGGGATGTCCTTCTATTTGGCAATCTTGCCTTGAGATTTCAACTGATTATTTAAAGTGAATAACATTAATCTGAAAATGGAAAAAACAGCATGCTTGAAAACTGACCTGACAGAGGTTATTTTTGTAAAAACAACCTAGAGATTAAAGAATATTGTTTCCCTCAGTCTAGTGAACTGTAGACAGTGCATCTAGTAAAGACCAGTTTACTCAAGTCATCTAGGTTTCTCCTATATGACATTTAAGACAAAGGGATGTCTTGCCATTGTCTCTCTTCAGAAAGTTTAATATTCACATTTTGCACAATACAGGTAGTCCTCGATTTACAAGAGTTCATTTAGTGACTGTTCAAAGTTACAACGTTACTAAAAACAGTAACTTATGACTATTTTATAACCATTGCAGTCTCCCCATGGTCACGTAATCAAAATTCAGACAGCAGGCAATTAACTCATATTTATGACGGTTGCAGTGTCCCAGGATCATGTGTTCAGTTTTTGTGACCTTTGGACAAGCAAAGTCAATGGGGAAACCATATTCACTTAACAACCCTGTTGCTAATTTAACAACTGCAGTGATTAACTTAACAACTGTGGGAAGAAATATTGTAAAATGGGACAAAACTCACTTAACAAATGTCCTGCTTAGCAACATAAATTTGGGGCTCAATTGTGGTCGTACATCAAAAACTACCTGTACATTTATTTAATGCAGCTACTGATGCACCAAATGTACCTGCTAGATTCCCCCCCCCCACACACACACACACAGACCCTTCACTAAAGCCAACAGAAATTTCCTATAACTTTGGCAGGTGATGGAAGGAGCAACTAGACAGGCAGTAAATAATGCAACTATGCTTAGGCCCAAAGCTGGAGGAACAGCAGTTATGATAACTGCTATTAAAGTAAAAGAGCATCTTTCCCACATTGCAAGCTGGAGGGGGCTGGTATTAAAAGCTGAAGAAACCCACAACTTTTTATGAATGTGGATTATGTACCTCACCAAAAGACAAGGTATCTCATTAAAGTGCTATAGAAAACACAAGGAATTTGGGTCATTAATTTCCAACATGTTTTCAAAGAAGCCAACTATTTAAAGTTTAATCATTCATGATGCAAAATGTCATGTGAAACATTTGCTCACACTGGACAGCAAATAGCTCTGGTCTTCAAGTTTAATACTCACTTATCATTCCATTTTCCAGTCCATTCAACTTCTCCCCAGGGATTTCGGATCCGGATCAGTTTCTGAATGCTGCCTCGGAAATTCACCTGGTAGGGCCAGAAGAAGAAAAAATCAGATTACTAATAGATGGAGTAACTGAAAAAAGAAACAATGTACCTTAAAAAGTTTTTGGCTACAAACACATGTAGTACAAACACATACATGCACATAAATTTATTTACATACAATATATATTTTTATGACAGTGAAATAAATTGCTCTCTAGTGGGAGAGGGGACAATTATAATTTCTCATGCAATTATTGGCAAAGAAACTAAATGTGAAGTGGCTTGTTTATGGTAGTGTGTGTATAGGCATCTGTAGGGATAGGCAAGGAAAGAAAGGATGATACATGAATCAGTGTCATTACACAAATAACACAAGACTGTGTCAGACATCATGATGCAAATTACACAAATCGTACATAAATATCTTCAGGTTAAACGATGTAGCCACAAGAGAAAAAACACTCAATCATCTCACAGAACAACTTTTGAACACAGGAAATATCAAAGAACTAGGCACAAAATTGGTTCTTAGGAATATGATATCACGGACTCTGTAACTACCATATTATTTGGAATAGTCCCCATCCTGAGATTCAAGTATGAATCAAGTATGTAATACAAACTCTCATTTTCCCCTTTTCCAAAATGAAGATGTTACCTCTTCAGCTCCTGTGACAGAGTATGCATGTCCTTTGACCAGCTTCTGGGTTGTGACTGCCTCAGTCTCAGCAGCATTTGTGATCTAGAAACATGAAGAAATTAAGTTCTACTTTTCTCTTGAACACTGAGACAGCAATAGGACAGATCTTAACTGAGTAATGCTATGGGTACAGAATCAGCTAGAAAGAGGTTTAGCTTTACAATAGCTAGTAGTCTTGATGAATGATGGAGATGTCTGGGTCAGAAGCAGAAATGGGTTGCCACACCATTCTAATCCATAATGTGGTTTGTTGATTGGATGGTTAGTTTGATCTATTTCCTCCCCACCCCCATTTCTGCCTTTTTCATCCTCTGCCATCCTGAATGTTTGTCATTTGTTTGAAAAAATACCCCATCAGGACTAGAGCCATCTGTATATTTCATTAAAACTTTATTGGAGAGGGGCCAGCCTATTAAGTTCAAGCCTGAAACTCATGCAGTTAGCATTAACTTTGGCAGCAAGAAAACAACCTTCCTATTTTCTTTCCTATTTGTTGAGACAAAGCATACTGAACAGGATGTTTTAATTGGGGCAAGGGTAATTTCCAGCTCAGTTTCTATTCCTATTTTGAATGAAGCTGCATGTAATGGTACTACCCAAGAAGTTTTTAATATATATCTGCTCTAATCACGTGGACAGCCAGAAGGGCCACAACAATCAAGCAAAGACAAGCTCTCATCAGCCAACCAATTCTTTCCCTGTGTCACAGTTGGCTCATGCCCTAGTTTATTTTCCCAAACTTGGTTTCAGTTCTAAAAACAATCTTTCCTTGTAGGAAAGCTGCTGCGAATAGTATGTGGGTAGAAAATGTGGCCCAAAGTTGGTGGGGATTCAGCATTGTTTTCATTTTTTGCATTCTTCCTACATTTTAAAATGAAACTCTGGTAGAATTTACCTGTGATGGCTCACTCTCAATTTAGAGACAGGTTTTCAGATCTGACATTATCACAGCTGGCAGCTGTGGTTGCCAGCTGAATTAAAGCAGTCACTGGCTGGGTTCATACATAATCGAAATATATTGGGTGCACCCAGCAAGTGTGGCTTGTAAACCATGATTTAGAGCTTAGCACATTGTATGAATTCTTTTAGATAACTACAATTAAGATAAAATTTAGAGAGTAGTGAGAAGTTCATTGGTTAACACTAGAGACAACACTAGAGAAATATACATAGACAATAAATAATTCCTTGGTAATTTGCCCTTAATATCGAGGAAGTCTCCTTAATAGTCGAAGCTTCACCATTTGGTCTGATTCTGGAGGCAATTACTCTATACTGAGAAATCCAAATGAAGAGTCATCATTGCCACTTTACTATATAAGAAAACCTTGCAGAGAATATCTATATATGCTTCACGGCTTACAAAGAGCCAGGATTGGCAGAAGAGATCACAGTTATATTTGGAACTCATCAAAATACCTCTTTTGCATGACCTCAAATAATTTTCTGCTGCACTATCTGGGTTTTCTGATCTGTTTGGATTCAGAGTGTTTTCAAAAGAGAAAAAAAATCTGAAAATTCATACTAGAAAGATTAAATACTGCCAGAGGAACAGTCTAACAATATTCCCTATTTGGAGGGGATTATTTGGAGTATTTTAATCTTTGCTCAGAATCTGCTACTGAGTCGGTTGCTTTACTTTACTGTATTATCTGCTTCTTATCAGCTAAGCTGGTTGCCTAGAAATTAAAATTTCACACTTTTTATTTTCAAATTTTTTAGTAAAGATTTCCAGGCATGTTGCCTTGTTCTGGTCAATCACTGTAGCTACTAGAAGGTTTGAGGTTTAATGTTTATTTAAGAGGCTCTCCAGATCTGCAGAAAGATGGCTAGACACTAGGAACAGCAGCTAATTCCTCATCTGTAGCCTTCATCAACTCATATATGTATTTACTGCAAGAGAGGCTAAGCAACATAGGAATGATAGGGGAAAATACAGCACTTTCATGCTTCTAGCCTAACACATTTGGCCTTTTCTTGCTTTTTAGTAGACAGAGTTGGTCCACTTCAAAGCTGTACCTCCATTCTTAAAGAAGGGAAGAATTATGGATTTTCTAGCTTTCGAGTATGATTTCTGTTCTAGCATGAAATTTAAAATTCTACACTATCATGCAATTATCAATTATATCAGCCAAATAATTCCTTTGCAAGAACTTTGAGAATATAGTGTTAACATACATCAATAGAACATCCAAGGAGAGAACCTTTCTGAAGAGCTTTCTGGATTATTTTGAACAGGTTTGGTGGTGCTTTCTGCAGCTCATACCACTCTGCAATTCCACCAGTGAAGTCTTCAAAGCCCTCAGTAGTGCTTCCCCCTGAAAGACTTTCATAGGAGCCATTCACCCTGTGAAAGATACAACCCAAACTTTTAATATTTAATAACTTTGAAATCCACTCTTAACAGAGATGGAACTCCATTCTTAGATGTCCACACTGTCTCTTTTTTCATTCATGAGAGATTAAACATAAACATATGACTCTATCACAAAGAGTTATTTCTCCCTTGGCCTGTTATCCATCATTATGCCATATTAAACTATGTATATAGTTTATGCTTATGTAATATGTAAACTATGCCCTGATGTTATGGGTATGGCTTTACATTACTCTTGTTTTGGCTCTAAACAAATGTCATAGTTTGTGAAAGTTAGAAATGAAAGTTTTATGGGAATATGGGCAAACATCTTTTTTATAATTTTCCTAAACATAAGCCCTTTCAAATAATTTCTGAGCTGATAATTATAGCATAAATGATAGAGAAGTGGGAACCATATTTTGGTCCATATATTAATCCAAAAAATACAAATTAAATTAATTAATTCCTTCCTTCCCTTTCTTGCTTGCCTGCTGGCTTCCTTGCTAGACAAGTCACAGATATAAAGAAGCAACATACAAAATAAAATTATCCAACTTAATCCTCTTTTTGCAGCTGTTATTTAAAGAAAAAACAGAAAAACACATTGTGAAAAAGAATTGCTGCCATACTGCACTTAATTTTCTTTCTCTTTTTCTTTCTTTCATGCAGCCATTCTTACTTACATATGTCTATAAGTCGAGGGAAAAGATGAATGGATAGATTGCTTTTATTACTATTTTAAAATGTGTTATTAGTATCATTCTATAGGAGAGTTGCAAAATGTTAGTAGGAGAAACAATAGAAAGCTACCAAAACTTTAAAAATATGGGAGGAGTGTTTAGAAATACAATTGTGTGTGCAACCCTTTTTAGTAGTTCTGTTTGAAGAAATTTCTAGACTCTGAATTTTTTCATTCTAAGTTTGTTATTTTCAGCTAGGTTCAAGATACTAGATACGGGTTCAAACTTGTTAAATAGTTCTTCAGAGTCATACACCTGTCCACCATATCATACCCTAGCTTTGCGTTTCACTTTTGGGAAACAAACTCAGTATAAAATAAGATTTCTAAAGTTTGCATAAAGCAGCAAAATGTTCTTGATCTTCATTTACTTGGCATAGGCCTTCTCCAGTAGGGCACTCCAGAATTCATTTCTCTCTGCTGAGTGAACAAAAAGAAGTTCTCCATTTTTGGTTGGCAATCGATCATCAACAACAACATCTGTCCACTCTCCATACTGCCAAAACTGAAAGGGGAAAGAAAACAACCCAATCAAGGCCCAGTGACATGAGCTATGGCCATACTCCAGATCAACAATGCTGGTTGGAAATTCTGGAGGCTGGGAAGATTGCTTTGGCAAGGAACATGGTATGACTATCATTAAGTGTTGTACCTTACGATTCTTGATGAATGTATCTTTTCTTTTATGTATACTGAGAGTATTTTCACCAAGGCAAATTCCTTGTTTGTTCAACCACACTTGACCAATAAAGAATTCTATTCTATTCTATTCTATTCTATTCTATTCTATTCTATTCTATTCTA
>BLBF01000018.1:35173740-35211211 GCA_015471245.1 Laticauda colubrina
TATTCTATTCTATTCTATTCTATTCTATTCTATTCTATTCTATTCTAATTCTATTCTATTCGATTCTACTCTAGAACAACTGGAATATATAATTATAAAAGTGTGGAGCTGGAAAGAACTACAAGCATGATCTAGTTAAGTCATTCATGGGATGTAGATGTCCCTGCTTTTCTTAAAACCTCTAGATGGAGAACCCACATTCTCTCATAATTATTCTACTGTTGACAGATTCTACCATGTGTGTTTTTCTTTATGCTTGCTATTATTATAATTTCTTTGTGTATATTAAGATAGTAATTTTTGTATCAAATCTGAATTAATTTATGTTATACTACTCTAAAACTTCAAACCAGTTTTGCTGATCAACAACATGCCTCCAGCTCATGTCATAAGCCTTGACTAAATATTTATACATACATATCTATCGTGCTAGTTCTATTTAGGCTACATTTTGCAAAACATTATATTGATGTATACTTTTACATTTTTTTTTAGAATTTACCCTCCTCTTCCACCTCATGTCTTCAACATTTCCAGAAAATTTATATTTCATTGGTATTTGTAAGTGGGGAATTGCTTGAAAAGCACTGTTGAGAAAGTGTTATGAAAGCACCATGACATTCCTGCGGACAAATTATATCTAGTAAACTTTGCTCCAGTGAGACAGCAGAAAAGCAAAAAAGATTCCTTGATACCTGGAAATGGAAGATTCCTGCATAACTGTCTTGGAAACTTTGATCACTGGGAACCACCCGGGCCAAAATTTCTTCATTCAAAGTGAGAGAAGCAATGGCTGCTAGAAGCCAACAGTCTCCTTAAAAAACAAAATCAAATCAAATGCTACTTTAAGGCAGAGAACAAACTTTAGCAAATTTGATTCTCACTGGTCAATCCAGATTAAACATTTCATTTAAAATAAGAAGAAACCAAAATAGAATATATTGGTTGATTTGCAGATCAACAGGGTATGACAACATCAGCTGCCCAAATTGTGTAACAGAACTATACAAAGTCTGAAAGGATTCTGAATACATTTTTGTTCAGAGGGACAATGAGCCCCATTCAGTCCCAGTAGTCAAAACCAATAATGCTTCAGTACGTCTTTTGCCCTTGGCTCCATTGGTATACATTGGGATTTCCAGCTGACTTGTTCTACCACTGCTAGTGCCACTGCTATGTGTGCGCTATGTGGAACAAACACAATATCCAAAATATGCTCTACAGGACTGAATAGGAAAAGCTTCAGAAATATCTCCCCAAATCATTGAAAACAGCAGATACTGCACAGGGATTGTGCAGGCAACAACAGTCCCAAAAGAAACCAACAACCTTCTAGCTAAACCAGCAACATTCTAGTTCTCCATCCCACCCAATACAATTCTGCTTTGATCATAAGCAAGCTACTCCTATACATGCATTCCTTTCCCATAAATGTTTTTGGGATTGGACAGTTCACTTTGCCTTCTTCAGTTCACATAACAGACATCTTTGATTTTATGTTTAATGCAAGCTGATCATCATGGCAGGCACTGAATGCTGGTTGTGCATCAGAGGTTGGAACATTCTGTATCCAGAAATAAACAAGTAACAATATTGATTTGTTTTCACAACAAAATTCTCCTCTTGTAAAGACATCTTTAAGAATAGCTACCGTAACAATTTTGCATGAAATAACTAGAAACTTTCAAGTTTCAGTTTGGATAAACCCCATGTCACACAGCACCAACGGATGGAAAGAGGATGTAAAACGGAGAGAAACACTTGCCATCCGTTGGTTAACGCAATGCATCCATTCTGTACTCACTGCGTCCGTTTTTCATACTCTCTATCCGTCCAGCATCCGTCTACTGTGATTTCATCCGCTCAAAAAGTTTTGAGTTGCACAAAACTTTTTGAGTGGATAAAGTATCCAACGCGTTCGTTATCCGCTATGCATACGGGGAAATTCTCTTATACGTCTGTCATCATCCGTTACACGTCTGCTATATCCGCTAGGCATCTGCTGCACATCCGCACAACTCACATCCGCTCCAGCGGAAAACGGACACAGGGAGGAAGCGAAACGGATGTGGAATGGACATGCAGCGTTAGTAGCACGGACGGAGAAAGGATGAAAGCGGATGCAGCTCGCATACGAAGCATTAAAACGGAAAAAACATTCATATAGGGGACGTATCTTGGATATTTAGGATGTCTGCAGGATGTCTAGAGGATGCAAAAGGACACCTAGCGGAAAACCTATATTTCCTATAAAAAGGGGGAGAAATCACCTGGATCTCACTTTCAGTTCAGCAGCCCTGCGGTGCAGACCTCTTCAGCCTTCATCTTGCTCTTGCTCTTCCACAGCATCCAGTCATCTCCACCATGGATCGTCGCACACTCCTTTTGGTAGCCACCATCGTTCTACAATAGTGCGAAGCCCTTTACAGGCTCTTTCACCTGTTTTATGCGAAGAAAAGAAGGCGTCCAAGAAGTGTCTGGGTCCGAAGATGGGTCGTGAGAAGAGCCAAGTACAGACTGTATAACAAGCTGATGGTGGAGCTGAGGAATGAAGACACTCGTGCATTCCAGAACTTCATGAGGATGCCGCCAACCATGTTTGACGAAGTTGTGGAGCGTCTGAGACCCAGGTTGACCAAGGCAAACACCAACTTCCAGCCCAGCCTGGACCCTGGGCTGAAGGTGGCACTGACTCTGCACCACCTGGCCTCAGGGACCACCTACAGGAGCATGCAGTATGGCTGGAGGGTGCCACACAACACCATCAGCATTGTGGTCAGAGAAGTGGTGCAGGCCATCATCGAAGAATACCTGGAGGAGTATATACCACACCACTGAAGAAGGCTGGAAGAAAGTTGCAGAAGAGTGGTATCAGAAGTGGAACTTCCCCCACACTGTTGGAGCCATAGATGGCAAGCATGTGGCCTACAAAGCTCCAGCTAACTCAGGGTCCACTTATCACAACTACAAGGGCTTCTTCAGCATCATCCTCTTCACCATGGTCGATGCTGACTACAAGTTCATGTACATCGATGCTTCAGGCAACGAGTCAGCTTCAGATACCCAGGTATACAACGCCAGTCACCTCAAGGAGGGGCAGGAACGCAACCTCATCATGGGCTTCCCAGATCCAGAACCCCTGCCCAACGACACGCAAGATGTGCCCTACTTCATCGTGGGTGATGACGCCTTCTCCCTCAGAACCTACCTCATGAAGCCCTACACTTCCAGATGCCTCACCCGTGAAGAGAGGATCTTCAACTACAGGCTGTCCAGGGCAAGGCGGGTGGTGGAGAACGCCATTGGCATCCTGGCCAACAGGTTCCAGGTACTTCTCATCACCATGCAGCATCGCCCAGAGACCGTGAGGAACATCGTGGAAGCTTGCTGCATCCTGCACAATCTCATGCGCACCCACTACCCAGTGTTGCAGAACAGGCTCGTGGACCTGCAACAAGGCAATGGGGACATGGAGCCTGGGGAATGGAGGCAAGGACTAAACCTGATAGACACTGTGGATGTGCAAGGCCCCAACAGAGCTTCACGTGAAGGGAAGAAGCAGCGCAACCTCCTGAAACACTGGTGCAACTCCCCAGCTGGAGCAATGGAGTGGCAAGACAGGATGGTAGATGCTTAATGGATGCTTCCTTGAGCCTGTCTCATAACACTGATGAGATTGTGCCATGTATGTTGAGTGGCCCTACAATGAACAAGGCATTTAATAAAGAGTTGTATTTATGTTGAAATGTGTTGATGAATGATTAAATTGTTTATTATAATAAAGGGCCATAGGTGTGGCACCTGGGAGGGCGGACCATACAGTCCCACTATGCTTGCACTGGAGGTTTATCTATCCCACAGCTATTACCCATCCCACAGCTATCCTTACCCATTCCACAGCTATCATTACCCATCCCACAGCTATCCATCCCATAGCTATCTTTACCCATCCCACAGCTATCCTTACCCATCCCACAGCTATTACCTATCCCACAGGTATCCCTGCCCATCCCACAGGTATCCTTACCCATCCCACAGCTATTACCCATCCCACAGGTATCCCTGCCCATCCCACTGCTATCCTTACCCATCCCACAAGCATGCAAAGGCTTCAACCATTTCTAAAAGTTTCCACCAAGACTTTATTGATTAAAAGAACTGAACCAAGTGTGTGAAGCAAAGATAAACTTTATTAATAACAAACTGTAAAAGCAAAATGACCCAAGTAAAGTGTCCCAAGCAAAGATAAAGTCAACACGTAGCAATCCAGTCTCTGGCACTCTTCTCAGTCACTCTGAGACGTGCCCATAGTCTCAGGGGTGAAGGGTCCAGGTGCTGTGGAGGTGGCTGCTGCTGGAGTGCTGGTCTGAGGCGCCATTGGGGTGCCTGGCCCCGAGAGGACAACAGGGGATGGTGTGTGGAGGAAGCTCTCAGAGAGCTGGCTCAGTCCCGTGATGTTGAGAGGCCCTTCCTCCAGGACATGGGATGTTAGTCCCAACACCGATGACAGATGTTCTGACGAAGGACTTGGCTGTGGGGTGGAGGAAAGAGGAGTATAGTGGGGCTGTCTGGTCTGCAGCTGAGCGAGGTGAGGCGTGGGTGGCATCTGTGGCGTAGGTGGAATCTGTGGTGTGGGTGGCATCTGTGGCGTGGGTGGCATCGGTGGCGTACGATTTACCTGTGCCTGGACTTGGAAGGGCTGCCTGTGCTGCCGGAACTCCTGGTAGCCATAGCCTTGGTAGGTGAGGGCCTGTGGAAAGCCTTGGAAGGGCTGTGACATCACCTGGGGTGCAGGAGCAGACCTGGACTGGGTCAGAGCAGGTTCAGGTGGGCCTGGAGGGTTGTGCAGAAGACCTGTGATCCTGGCTCTCTGTGGGCTGCCTGAGAGAGAGGGTAGACAGAGGGGCTGCTACTCGGTGGCAGACCTCACCCTCCAAGAAGCTGCACTTGGCCAACACGTAGGTCTCCCGGTCGGTGAGCTTGACCGCGGCTTGGTCAGACTTCTTGAGGTGCAGCTTCCCGTACCAGGTGTGCAAGTGCTTCCACCAGCCGAGGAGGACCTCCAAAGTGTAGCCCAAGCTCTCCGCCTTCTCTCTCCAAGCCGCCTGCTTCCTCTTGGTGTCTCGATAGAGCCTGTGTCCCTTCCGCCATAGATACTCGTTCTCCCTCAGCCATTCGAGCACCTCATCCTCATGTTCCTCTTTGATGGAGTATTGCCTCCTCTCCCTATCGCGCGATTGCCTTTTCCTCCCTCTGGCAGGGCCTTCTGGGCCCTCATCAGAAGGGCTTTGAGGTTCTAGGGGCTGGTCCACCACACCACCAGCAGCAGCAAAAGCAGCACCAGCAGCAGCAAAAGCAGCACCAGCAGGACCAGCAGCACCAGGAGCAGCACCAGCAGAGTAAGCACCAGCAGAAGCACCAGCACTAGGAGCAGCACCAGCAGAAGCCCCAGCACCAGCAGAGTCAGCCTGAGCAGCAGAAGCCCCAGCAGAAGCAGAGTCAGCACCAGGGGGTGGGATGGTGGCCCTGTCCTTCAGGGCTGGCAGGAATAGGCACAGGCTTCCTCTTCTTCCCCATGGTTGTTGGCTGGAGATGTGTCTGGCAGCAGGTCTTTCCTCTGAATGGTGACCTGCTTGCGAGCTGCATCCTTTTATATCCGCGGGGCTGACGCAATGCACCCGCATGCACAGTGAACGTTTTGCATCCGCTAGGCATCCGCTAGGCATCTGCTAGGCATCTGCTAGGCGTCAGCTCTGCATCCGCTGTATCCGCTCGGCATCCGCTCTGCATCCGCTCCTTCCACTGCGCGTCCACTTTGCTGTGCTCCCCCGGAAGCTCTGCAGATGTGCCATCCGCTTCCATCCGCTAGGCTTCCGTGGAGCATCCGCTTTACATCCTGGCTACATCCTCTCCCCGTCCGTTCCTTTCCGTTGTTGTCTGCTCTGTTTATGCAAATTTGGGGCACTTTTGAGAGCGGATAACAACGGATGGAACATTTTCTCGTCTGCTGTGTCCTTTTTATCTACTTTTTGCATCCGTCGGCCTATGTGACAGGCCCTTAACATTTTGCCTCACACCTGGGGTACAGGCAATAAGCAATTGAGCTAAAATGAATATAATATTACTTTGGGATTATAGAATAAATCAATTCATTGTTTTTGCACAAGCACAAATGCTCCAATTAAAATGTGAACATATTATACAAAGACCCTGAGAAAGGCGCAAACAGAAAAAGTAAATAGAAAAAGAGGCTAATGTAGGAAAAGGACTGACAGAACCTGGGGGTGGAATCAAAAGAGGAATTGGCTTAGAATCTCTATATAGACACAAACAGACTAAATCCAAATCCCCCCGCTTGAATTCCGTTAAGCCTTATCTAGCACCAAAATAGTATTGTTAGTTGAGTGATTTCCTGGACATAGGCATGAGCAATAAATCAGTTTAATTAGAACATAATGTCTTTTATGCCTAACGGTTAACCAACATGCACTGTTAGAAGATGTAAAGCATGGATGTCAAACTGGCAGCCTGTGGGCCGGATGTATCACGCACAGGCCATTCCCACCCCAACTCCATGAAGGGGAAAAACGTCATGATGCATCAAGTGACAGCAATATGACATGGTGAGTTTGACACCCATGATGTAAAGGGGCTGGGGGCTGATCATCCTGGAGAAAGTATATCTAAATGGTTGCTAAGAGTCAACATTGACTTGATAGTACATAATTAATCAACTGTACTTTAATATAGGTTCTGTTCTCAAAAACTGTTGGTATAAGTTTCATCTCCTTGCTCACATTTGATGATGATGTTATCCAATCAGTTGAGTTTCACTCCTGGTGATTCTATGGGTCAAGTCTCTCCATATCTTATGATCTTGCACTATTTCTTTGATTTTTTCTATGCTCTGCCTGATGTCAGCTTTGAAAGTGTCCAGCCCATGTATTCTTTGATGGCCTACTTTCTTTTTAACACTAATTTTTTGGTAGCAAGACCAAATGAGGACCAAACGGAAGTTGCATCACACTACTGTTAGATGACAAGCTCCAATAGCTAATTAATTCAAAATCGAAGAATGATATAGATTTCAGAAAGGTATTTATACATTTATTGTCAGAGTACAACATGCATACAATGAGATTGGCTTTAATATCTTTAATACTAGGGATAAAAACAACCTCAAAGACTGTTCAAGACTTGGTACGTTCCCAGGCAAACAGGACAATTAAGGCAGAGGCTCTTTGAAACATTTCCTTCCCGCTGACTTACCTCCTGAACCCACTGAAATTCTCCTCCATCTAATTCCCATAGTCTCTCACAGTAGCACAAGCTTCCTATTGCTTAGCTCTCCTTAAAAAAGGAAATAAGAATCAGCTTGTGTTCTGGCTCAGGATCTTGCTGATACTCCAGCAACGTTTGGAGAATAAGGGCAGCTAAATAAATGGCTATGTTGCTGCCAGTATGCTGTTGGTGCAATATTTCTGTTTATCCCTACTCCCTTGTGTTCTCATTTGATTTCTTGGCTGGAAGCTCTTGATCTGGATTAGCACAATTTATCTTAGATGTGCTTCTGCTTTGTTTTCCTTTGCCATGCCTTCTGGTCAGCAATTCAATTTTTCTCGGAAGATATAATGGAATTGGGCCAAAATATTCAGCGATACTAGGGAAATGGGAAATACTTGAATACCTTAACTCAATAATATGAATTATTGGTATTATTTATTTATTTGACTCTCTGCTGCTGCAATCAAATGACATTCATGGTTTTTTTTTTTTGTAAGGTCCATATATTTCTTTCGGTACTAATGAAAAGAACCAAAAGATAAAGGTAAATTAGCCTAAGAATTTTTTTTTATTTCAGCATCATTTTCTTGGTGATATTTCTATGAAAAAGAACTAGGCCTTTTAGTCCAGCTACAAGATTCTTTTTCCAACCATTTTCATAGCAGCAAACACTCTGAAGCAATGGGTTGTATCTCCCAGGCTGCTATAATATCATATGAATCTAGGTTGAATGTCCAAGTAAGCTAGTGTAGGTAATCAAAACAACATTATTGGTCTGAGAGAGATAGAACCCAGTAAGAACAACCAGTAGGTTTTGAGCTTTGTCAACGTAGAAGAAGCATCTTCTCACCTACAATTCAGCTTTGTTAAACTCTTCTTGACATTAGAAAACTGGTAAAGATTTCATTGTCCAGTCATGTCAAACTCTAGGTCGAAGTGCTCATCTCCATTTCTTCACCAAGGAAACCAGTGTTGTCTGAAGATATCTTTTGTAGTCATGTGACCAAAATGGCTATATGCCAAAAGTGCACAGAACACTCCAGATGTTCCATACCACCAGAGCAAACTGGTGGTAGGCCTTCCCTTTCCAAAGAGTTTTCTCTCTCTGTTTGCAAAGAGAACTGCTCAAAACCTTAGTCTCCTCCCACTTTGTCTCCCTCTATGGGATTGCTGCCTAAAAGCCCAATCCTACCTGTAACATTAAAGGACAGGACGTGAAAGTCTAAACAGCTTTGCAATTTGGGCACAGTGGAGCTGTAATAGCTGCCAATATTTCATCATGATATTACATGAGAAAACCAGCTATTTAATGATGCAATAACAATATACTTTTTAATATATTGTGTACAATAAAATAGTTACTTCCGGTATTAATGATCTTTTACCACATTTATGTCTCACAATAACTTTGTAGCACAAACCAAATCAAATTTAATAATTTCCACATTAAAGATTTAGGATGCATACAGCTTGGTTTTAAAGAATTCTCGATTTATTCTTTCGTATATTTGAGAAGGATTTTGTCTCAAAACTATAATATAGCTAAATGTCTATGTTATTGCTGCACAGTTGCATATAATCATGAAGTTTAGTGCATTGGATATAATGAATCACTGAAGCAAAAGGAAGGAAATTAATGGTGTTTTCAAAGAGAAACCATATTTAGTATTTATACATTTTTCAAAAGATGTTGCCATGGCATCACATCAACGACCTTTAAATAGTTTCCCTCTGAGTGGGAGGGGGCAGGTGTCTCCTCCATTAAAAAGCATATTTGCATAAGAAAAAAATTCTTTTCTGTAATGGTGTCATGCCACCATTCTGTGAGGATTCTTTGTTTTATTCACTAAAACTGTCTGTAGAGGGAGTAGGATTTTTTAGTGGGGGGGGGGGACAATTTGATAGCATCATGATAGTATGCAATGAACGTATGTGTTTCTTTCCCTCTCTCTTTTTCTTTTTCTGCTATAGCCTTTGAAATTTAACAAATTGAAGCAATAAAAATGTTCTAAACTGTCTCCACAGATTTATCTATTCTATTGCCAAAATAACTGGCTTTAATATTAGTAGGAAATGCTGCATAGGACACAGGAACGACTAAGACTATTAATCTACAGACTATAAACCTTTCTCCTTCTTACTTAAAAGCATCATGTGGAAGCCTTAATTGACTAAAATCATGATGAACAGTCTCTTTCTCTCAGCCTAACACACATCATTATTTAAATATTCAAATTTAATAAACAACAAACAAATAAATATTACGGAAGTGCATGCAGTTAGGCTAATGGAATGTATCAAACAGGATGCTTGGCAGAATAACAAACTGAAAGAGAGTGTGGATGAGAGAAAAAGTCCTTGACTTATAACAGTTCATTTAGTGACCGTTCAAAGTTACAAAAGCGCAATGAAAAAAGTGACTTCTTACCATTTTTCAGTTACAACCTTTGCAGCATCCCCGCAATTACGTGATCAAAATTCAGATGCTTGGCAACTGAATCATATTTATGATAGTTGCTGTGCCCCAGGGTCATGTGATCACCTTTTGCCCCCTTCTGCCAAACAAAGTCAACGAGGAAGCCCGATACACTTAACAACCAGGTTACTAACTTATCAATTACAGTATCTCACTTAACAACTGTGACAAGAAGTATCATAAAATGGGGCAAAGTTCACTTAACAAGTTCTCACTTAACAGAAATGTTTGACTCAATTTGGGCCGTAAGTCGAGGATTGCTTGTATTGCTGCAAAAATGATGAAAGATATTAGAATCATAAAGTTAAATATCTGAGTTACCTCAGAGATTAGACAGTCCAACCTCTTGAACACGACAGGATCCGTGATTAGAACATCTCTGACAGATTAATTGGTTTGAAGATTGTTAATAAAGGAGAATTTATCACGGATTTGCAGCAACTGTCAGATCAACTGTACAATGTAATGAGAAGCAGCACGTATCTGAAAACCGATATATCTAATCCCAAAATACTGGTGTTTGACAGTGGAAATGGAGTAAATGTTTGCAAATTACATATAAATGGTAAAAAAAAGTTCAGCAAATTGTGGAATTGGTGTACAATGTGCAATACTGACAGGCAGTAAGGAGTGTGTGGTTTGTTGCCAGGACAATCTGCTAGAAGAAGCAAAAATGGCTGAGCATGCTTCTGCCTACTTTGTTATATGGAACAAGTGGAGGGTGTATCAGGATAAGCCTAAATGTAAATTAAGATATAAATACAAGTGAAAATGAGGTACTAAAAACATATGTGGTAAACCAAGAAAAAATCACATCAAGAATAAATGTGTGCTAAATGAAAGCGGACTGAGTAAAAAAATTTTAAAAATAGTACAAAAGAAATACATCAAGACTATTTCATTATACAGAGAATAAATGAGAATCAAATTGCAAAACAAACATGAGAAGAGTGAATTGGTTAAGAGAAAGGGGAAGACTAAAGACCTTATGGTTGGATGTTGAATGGGCATTGGTAAATTTACCTGTGAACGCCCTTTCTATCTATGCTGCAAGAGAGCCCAGGATGGATAGACTCCTTCTTATGATGTCATTAAACTGGGTCTGTACTTGTATATATAAAAAGCCAGCCCCCAGGAGAATCCCCAGTTTTGGCGAAGATACTTGACAGACTGAAGAAGTGTCTCTGAAAGCAAACAATCCAATACATTAACATGCCTTACCATCTCCGAACAAACGAAGGGAGGAGCTGGGCTCCCTCGCAGCATAGATAGAAAGGGCGTTCACAGGTAAATTTACCAATGCCCATTCTCCTCCATGCTGCAGCGAGAGCCCAGGATGGGACATACCAAAGCTTGCATGTCCACAGGTGGGTCCTTGTCCGGACAATCACTCCGACAGTGGAACCACTTGCTGAAGAACCCATCTGTCAAAGGCCACCGTTGCCGAGGCAAAGGAATCCAGACGGTAGTGTCTGATGAAGGGAGACAGGGATGTCCACGCGGCCACTCTGCAAATCTCTTCCAAGGATGCCTGGGTAGCCCAAGCAGCTGAAGTGGCCGCACTTCTGGTAGAGTGCATCGTTAGACCACTGGGTACCAGAAGAGCCACCACTTTGTAGGCTTGTGCAATGCACGTCTTGACCCACCTGCTAATAGTAGGGGAAGAAGCCTTGCTCCCCAAGTGAGAAGGTAAAAAGGAGACAAACATGGCTTCTGTCTTTCTAAAAGTGGAAGTGCGTTTGATGTAAATTCTAAGAGCCCTTCTAACATCTAGAGTATGTCACTTGCACTCTAAGTCATGGTGTGGAAGGGGACAGAAGTCAGGTAACACATTGTCTTGGGACCGGTGGAACCAAGTGTTAACCTTTGGGATTAAGGAGGGGCCAGACAGAGAACAACCCTATCATTGTGAAACATGCAAAGATCCTGCCTGATAGAAAGGGCGGCCAATTCTGACACCCTTCTGGCCGAAATGATAGAAACGAGGAAAACTACTTTTAGAGTAAAGGCTAGGTCCCACTGGCCGACGGACGCAAAACATATGCATAAAGGACACAGCAGACGACCAAATTTCGGGGGTGGCTCCATCTGTTGTCATCCGCTCCAGAAAGTGGCGAAAATTTGCATAAACAGAACAGAATGGAAAAGAATGGACGTGTGTAGTATGTAGCGGGGATGTTAAACGGATGTTCATAGGAAGCCTAGTGGATGACAGCGGATGGAAGTGGATGACACCTACGAAGGGGTTCCGGGGGAGAATTGCGAAGCGGATGCATAGCGGAAGGGGTGGATGCATAGCGGATGAAGCGGATGCATCACAGACGCCTATAAGAAACAAAGCAGATGCCACGCGGATGTATATTGGATGCAAAGTGTTCACTGCGCATGCAGGGAGTATGAATTGCATCAGCTCTGCGGATATAAAAGGATGCAGCATGCATGCAGTCAGCATACAGGGGAAAGACGCGCTGCCACATACATCTTGCAGGAACACCATGGTTCGTCAGTCAGGCAAGAAGAGGAAGCCTGTGCCTACTCGTTCAAGCCCTGGCAAGGTGAAGAAGGCCAGAACCAGCATCCCACCCCCTGGCACTGACTCTGAACCTGCTGCTGCTGCTGTGGTGGACCAGCCCCAAGGCCCTCAAAGCCCTGCTGCTGAAGGCCCTGCTGCTCAAGCCCCTGAAGGCCCTGCTGCTCAAGCCCCTGAAGGCCCTGCTCAAGCCCCTGCCAGAGGGAGGAAGAGGCAAGGAAAGGAGAAGGGAGAGAGGAAACAGTACACCGTTTCCGAGGAGCATGAGGATGAGGTGCTGGAATGGCTGAGGGAGAACGAGTACCTCTGGAGAAAGGGCCACAGACTGTATCGGGACACCAAGAAGAAGCAGGCAGCTTGGAGAGACAAGGCAGAGAGCCTGGGCTACACTTCAGAAGTACTCCTAGGATGGTGGAAGCACATGCATACCTGGTATGGCAAGTTACACCTCAAGAAATCCGGGCAGGCCGCTGTCAAGTTCACTGACCGGGAGATCTACGTCATGGCCAAGTGCAGTTTCCTAGAGGGTGAGATCTGCCACCGAGGAGTAGCCCCTCTGACACCCCTCTCCCTCAGACAGCCGGTCCTCTTCCAGCCAGGAGCCAGCTACCCTGTCCAGGCAGGTGTCTTCAGAGGGCCTCACGGCAGAGACCCCCCGACAGCTGCACTCCCATGCCGGCGGACTTGGAGGATCCTGTGGAGGATGACGCCCTGCTGTCACAAATAGAGAAAGAAGCAGCAGCCACCAGAGGCCAACCCACACCCACACCCAGCTCCAGAGGATGCAGGCAGAGAGGCAGACTGGAGGGCCAGGACCACAGCGTGCTGTTGGAGATCAGGGACACAATAAAGACCAGCACAGAACTTCTCCCTCAGCTGGTCTATTTGGACAGAGCATCCTCGGGCCGGAACACCTTCATCACTAAGTGAGCCAGACTCTGAGGGACCTGCCCGAGGCCCCGTACCAGGTGATGAAGCAGAAGATCACAGCACTTCTGCACAACCCTCCAGGCCCAGCTGTACCTGCTCCGACCCAGTCCCGGTCTGCTCCTCCACCCCAGGCAATGTCAGAGCCCTTCCACGGCTTTCAACAGCCCCTCACCTACTAAGGCTACAACTACCAGGACTTCCCACAGCAGAAGCAGAACTTCCCAGTCCAGGCCCAGGTTTATCGGACGCCACAGACACCACTCCTCACCCAGCTGCAGACCAGACAGCCCCACTACACTCCTCCTTCCTCCATCCCACAGCCAAGCCCCTCAACGGACAATATGTCATCAGCATTGGGCCTGACATCTCAAGTCCTTGATGAAGGGCCTCTCAACCTCACGGGACTGAGTCAGCTCTCGAACAGCTTCCTGAACACACCATCCCCTGTTGTACCCTCAGGGCCAATCATCCCAATGGTGCCTCAGACCAGCACTCAAGCCACAGCCACCTCCACAGTCCCTGCCCGCTTAACAGCTGAGACCATGGACATGACTCAGAGTGACTGAGAATAGTGTCAGAAACTGAGTTGTTTACTTGTTAAGTTTATCTTTGCTTAAGACACTTTACTTGGTTCATTTTGCTTTTTTAATAAAGTCATACAGTTTACCTAAGAAAGTTAATAAAGGTTATCTTTGCTTATGTCACTTGGTTCATTTTTTTACCTTAATAAAGTGTTGGTGAAAACTTTTAAAAAATGGTTAAGCCTTTGCATGCTTGTGGGATAGATAAGGATAGTTGTGGGATAGATAAACCTCCAGTGCAAGCATAGTGGGACTGTATGGTCCACCATCCCAGCGATCCAGATGATTTTCTCCCCCTTTTTATAGAAAATATCGGTTGTCCGCTAGGTGTCCTTCTACATACTCTAGACATACTGCAGACATCCTAAATATACGAGATACATCCCAGATACAAACTTTTTTTCGTTTTAATCCTTTATATACGAGATGCATATGCTTACATACTTTCTGTTTCCGTGCTACTAACGCTGTATAGACGTTCTGTGTACCTTTTGTTTCCTCCCTCTTTCCGTTTTCAGCTGCAGCGGATGTGAGTTGAGGGGATGGCCAGAAGATGCAGAGAGGATACAGCGGACATTTAATGGATGATAACGGACATAGAACGTTTGTTGCCCGTATGTCGCGGATGTACATTGTATGCGGTGGAAAGTTCATCCGTTCACAAAGTTTTGTGCAGCTCAAAACTTCCTGCGCGGATGAAATCTCATTGGCGGATGCTCGAGGGACAGAGCGTATGAAACAAGTATGCAGTGAGTACACAATGGATGCGTTGCATTTTCCAACGGATGGCAAGCTTTTTTTAATGTTTTACACATCCTCTTTGCATCCCTAAGTGCAGTGGGACCGGGGCTTTAATTGGAGAGACACTGTTCTAAGGGGTTCAAAGTGGGGCTTTGTAAGGGCATTAAGAACCCAGTGAAGGTCCCATGAATGATACCTGTGCATCACAGGAGAGTGTAGGTTGGAAGCCCCTTTCAAAAATCTCCTGACCGAGGGGTGATGGGACAAGGAAGGAAGCGAACCCCATGAAAGAACTGAGGAGAGAGCTGCTACCTGGCGACGTAAGGTATTGAGGGCTAAACCTTTCTCCAAGCCATCCTGAAGGAATCCAAGAACCTCTGCTAACTGGGCTGAGGAAGGAGAGAGACCCTCCTTGAGAGGCACCATTGGGAGAAAACCCTCCAGGTGGCATCATAGAGGCACCTCGGAGAAGGTTTGCGAGACGCCTGGATGGTGAGGATCCCCGAGAGATTAGCCTCCTTTAGCTGCTGCCGCTCAAGCGCCACACAGTCAATTTCAGCCACTGGGGCTCCAGATGGATCAGGGCCCCTTGGTGCAGGGAGATGAGATGGGCCGGGATCCTCCAAGGGGAAGCCACAGACAGGTTGACCAGGTCCGCAAACCAGGGCCACCTTGGCTAATAGGATGCCAGGAGAATTAGCTCCGCTTGTTCCACCAACAGCTTCTGTATGAAGGCTGGAATGATGGGAAGAGGGGGAAAGGCGTAGAGGAGACCCGCGGGCCATTTGCAATAAAGAGCATTGGTCCCCTCCACTCCCTGGCAAGAAACCTGGTGAAGAATCTGTTGACTTGGGCATTTTGAGGAGTGGAGAAGAAATCCACCTCCGGAATTCCGAATCTGAGGGAAAGATCCCTGAATAGGGATGGAGGAATGGACCATTCTGCCTGGTCAACTAAACTCCTGCTCAGCCAGTTGGCTTGGGAATTGTCGACTCCGGAAATGTGATCCGCTGAAATCGACAGGTGTTTCTCTTCCCATAACCCCAAACGTTCTGCCTCCCTCATAAGTGCCTTGGATCTCGTTCCACCCTATCTGTTGACGTGTGCCTGTGCGGCCATATTGTCTATCAACACGAGAACATGGGAGCCAGTCACCGAGGCTCTGAAATGCTTGAGAACCAGAAAGATAGCTCTGAGCTCTAATCAATTTATGGGATGGGTGCTGTCTGATCTGGCCCAAACCCCTTGAGCTATCTGACCCTCCATATGGGAGCCCTAACCCAGAAGGCTGGCATCTGTGGTGATTACTATCCTGCTCCTTGAATTGGAGCCCCTTCCACAGGGACGGGGAGAGCCACCAACTGAGGGACCGCCGGGCCTTTTGAGAGAGCAGGACCTTGACTGATGAGTGGCTGGTTCCTGCTATTGAAAGGGGAGCAGGAACCATTGGAGCGATCGGGAGTGAAGCTGTGCCCACGGGACAATGCCAATACAGGAGACCATCTTCCCCAGTAGTTTGGACAGCAGCAACAGTAGAACAGTCTGTTGTTGAATCTGGCTGATGATCTCACTAAGGCTTTTTCCACGATCTGGAGACAGGAAAACCTGGCACAAAGTTGTGTTGATGCCTGCTTCCAAGTGTAGCAGTTTGGTCGTGGGTGAGAGATGGCTCTTCTTGGTGTTGATGGAAAACCCGTGGCTTCAAAGGCAAGACAGGGTAATTTTTAAGTCCCAATGGGCTGAGTGCATGGAGGAGGACAGTATCAACATGTCGCCAAGTAGCATTGGATCCTCACTGGAACAGAATGGAGTGAAGCCACCAGTGCTGCTAGAATCTTTGTGAAGACCCCTGGATTCAATGAGAGGCCGAAGGGAAGGGCTCAATACTGGAAGTAGGCATTCTAGTAACAGAAACGGAGAAACTGGTGATGATGAGGCCAGATAGGGATGTGGAGGTAAGCCTCCGTGAGATCAATGGAAGAAAGGAGGTCATCCTCCCGAACGCTCTCCAAGATAGAATGCAGTGTCTGCATTTTAAATCACCTGTATTTGACAAATTGATTGAGAAATTTTAGGTCAAGGATGGCTCCCTCCCCCCCCCAGGCTTTGGGAACAACAAAAAGACGAAAGTAAATCCACATCCCTGTTGTAAAGTGGGAACTGGTTGAATAGCCCTTATGTCGAGTAGGTGTTGAATGTCCGAATTCATAAGGGCTCCATTTGAAGTGTCCCGTGAAACAGGACAAATAAAAAAAATTTCTGGGGGTGATGATAGAAATTCCAACTGTTGTCTTGACCTAGCAGTGTTGAGCACCCAGGCATCCGTCATTGACTCCTCCCATTTGGAGGTAAAGAAGGCTAAGTGACCTCCGATGGGTGGGGAGAACGAGGTATTACTTAGAGCGATGGAAGGCACGACCCCCTCCCCCCCAAAAGGGCCATTTACCAGCAGAAGGTTGTTGCCTGCCAGGTGGTTCTTGACATTGTTCTTGGCGCTGAGAATACACCCTCTGTGACCGAGGAAAGCGGGAGGTGAACTCCGCCCAAAAGGAAGGTGGCCGATAAGGAGTTGAGCGATAGTCAGCTTTTGTCCCTGAGGAGGAAAGAATTTTACGTTTATCTCTGGTCTCAATGAGACGGCTCTTGAGCCTCGCCAAAAAGCTTGTCTCCTGCGCAGGGGGCAGAGGCCAGCTTCCATTTGCAGCGTGATTCCACCTGCTAATTTTGGAGCCACGGAAGTCTTCTTGCCACCACCGAAGATGCCCTGGCCCTTGATGCAATTTTGGCAGAATTGAGGGTGGCATCTGCAGTGAATTCCACCGCTGCTATAATTTTGTTTAGGTATTGATGAGACCTGAGGTCAGAGGCAGGCAATCGATCCTGCAGTTGGTGCAGCCTTCGTAGAGATGCCCTCATGAAAAACAATGCAGCAGTCGAAGCCTGAACAGCCAACGCAGCTACTTGGTGGTTGCGCTTGAGGGTTTGTTTGGTATACTTGTCCTCTGGTTTAAGGACATTCTCTGGCTCGATGGGAGTGCCAGAAGAGGAGAATGATGCCACAACCGGAGAGTCTACTGAGGGCACTGCAAGGGCGTTGGCTAGGGATGTGCTGACATTGTAGAACTGCTTGTCCAAAGATGGTGGATGAGGACCTGCCAAAGGGCAAACGCACTGTTCCTTGACCATGTCAAGAAACAAAAGGGGAGAAGGCAAAACCTCCATGTGTACTACTGGCTTGGAGAAGAGCGAGTCTCCTTGTCTGGAGGGTTCCCATTGTGGTTCAGGTGCTGATTCCTCAGGTGGACAGCTTGGCAGTGACCAGGGCCTTGCTAAGTAGGGGTTTAAAGAGGGCTGGTTTAAAGATTAACACAGAGGAGGGCTGATCTGGACAAGTCTTCTTCCTCTGAAAGATTGCGATCACAGATTTCGCCCTCTTCACACTCTGAACAAGAGGAGCAACTGTATTCAGATAGGAAGGCGCCCTCTTCCCCTTCATACTCCTCCCATTCTACCTGTGAAGAATGGACCCTAAGGTCTTGGGGTCTGTGGAAATCTCATTGTGGAGGTAAGGAAGCCATAGACTGAGAAGGGAGAATGGCCCGAACCCTTTCCAGAGGCCGAAGAATCTGTTGAAAACCGTCAGCCAATCCCTGCCTAATGGCTAAGGAAACAACATCTTGGATCTCCCTGGACCTGTTATCAAAGGTAGTGGAGGGCCGAAGGCCAGCTGCAGTGGGCATGAAGGTGGTTTCCGGCTTGATCTGGGAGGCCTGAACTCTGGAGGGAAGAGAGGGGGCATAGGGCCCAGAAGTTTGCTGGAAATATGGCCCAGACCTGCTGAAATCCTGAGGTTGTTCCTCAAATGCCTCAGGGGACCAGATTGGGGGGGGGGGGCGGAGTCTTTGTAAACTCTTCTTGACATTAGAACTCTCAACTCCATTTCTTGGCCAAGGGAGCCAGTGTTGTCTGAAGATATCTTCTATGGTCACGGAACACTATTATCTTCCTACCAAAGGGGGAATATAACCTACTCCCAGTTGCATGCTGGAGCAGGAATGGGAGCTTATGCCATTGTGCGATGGTCAAACCTGGGCTGACAGCTTTCCAGATGACAAAGTCAGCATCCTTAACAGTTGAGCCATCATGCACCCTACATCATCATAATCTTGACATTTCCATGAGAAAAAGAAAGATTGCCTTTGATAGGATTGGCATAATATGCATGTTTGTTTGTATAGCATACTGTACAATGCTTCATACCCAGCATCCTTATATAGTGCCAAAGCACCTGGGTCTTGAAGACAGAACTGATCTTCATAATTTCCTCTTGTAAAAGTACAGCCAATTAGTTGATGTTATTCAAAAATCAAAAGGAATCTGGTAGCATCTTTTTCAGGTAGACTGTTTTATTAAAAGGAAGAGTCTTTTGTGAACTGTAGCTCACTTCATCAGATGACTCACAACTGCAAACTTAGAAAACTTGCCTGGAATAGAAGGAAGCTAGTGAATTTCCACACCTCAATAAGAAGCCATTGAGATGATGATGGATCTTTGAGGAATTTGTTAATTTAGAATACTCAAAGCAGATTTTCAGCTATTAAAATCATTATTTTTTTAAGTTCTAACATATAGAAATATACATGGAAATCCTTATAATTTTCATGGGTTCTAACACAGAGATTCCTTATCTTACATTTCTTAAGTAAACCTATTGGATAACATGATTTTTATATCCTCAATTAAACTAAGATGGATAGTTTGCAATCCAGCTTGTTGTGGAAGTCCATCTATATTTGTTAAAACTTTCTTAAACAAAAAGAGGAAATCAGGCAACAGTCACCCCAGAAGTTAACTGAATTTTCCTCATTCACAAATATGACCCTCAGCAATTGCCCTGTGGAAATATTTTAAATTGCAAATTAAATACTACGCAGATGTTATGCATACATACCCATCAAATTATTCATACACTGGCAAACAATGCTAAGGAAAGTATGAAAAAAGAAAAAAATTAAAATTGGAAATTGGAGGATAATCCCACGGATACTATGTTGATTAAAAAAATTATGGATTATGTGGAAAAAGAATATGCTTATAATGGAGTTACAAGAGAAAGAAAAAAAAGAATTTTATACGGTCTAGGAGAAATTGTATGTTTGGATAGATAACAGGAATAACAGATAAAGTATAAGATAAATATAAATATTTGTTTTCTTAAGTTTTTGTGGGTATTTATATGTACGGTATTCAGCTTTGTTCAGATATTTTCCCACGTCATTATAGTTGTGCTTTTAAAGTTGTAGCAACTTTTTGGGAAAATCTCATCTGTCATCATCAGGCTTCTGTCTCGTGTTCATCATACGAACATAATGTACATGTGTAGATATGAATAAGGGAACATGAAGAAAACCGATGCTATGACAAATTGCAAAAAATTTAAATATGATTTGTGGTTTTTTTAAAAAAAATTGTAAAACTTTAATAAGAATTATTTTTTTTAAAAAGCACTGAAGAACTTGGATTGCATGCAGCACAGAAAAGAAGACATCAGGTTCTGAAATGGCATTTTCAGCAATGCAGACATAATGCTAAGGATAGTTGAAGAAGAAAGTAAGAATCACATCTCACCTAAAGCCCCTTGGCAGATATCAGTCCGGGTGGCACCTCCAATAATAAACTGAGGTTTGGGACACAATTCCTGGCAAAATAAAGAATAAAATAAAACTTTTAGAGCTATGTTTTAAGGATAAGATTAATAATTAGACAGAGGATTGTTTGGGAATTCCAAACAATTGCTAGACTGGAGAGTTGACAAAAACATCTCAAAGAAGCATAACTTCCACAACATTGCCAACAATCTTATTTGGATCCAATCACCAGAAGTCAGCCTTTGGTTGAAAGGTGAGTTTGTGTTTTATTTATGAACCTCCTCGGCTGTCGAATTAATGTCCCTGAGATGCTGAGATTATATTTCTCAACATAAATCATAAAGGTTTCGGTCAGCTTACTTAGCTAAATCTCATAGAAGACAAAGTACTCTGTTTAAACAAATGAAATTGAACAGCAAACCAAGCTCCTCAAACCACTGATATAAACATAATTCACTTTTATTTCCAATGTTTAGGCTATGGCTGCCATTGTTTATGTAACCTAAACAGGACCATTCAAGCATTACTGAATGGCATTATTATTATCATTCACTGCACAGTCAGTCAAATGTTTAGACAGGATTCAACATTTTTATCCACCTATTAAGTTCTTCCCAAGGACCTGGGATAGGGAAATGTTGTTTGATGATATTAAATGTATAGATATATTTGTAGTTCTCAATGGAGAACTTCAAACTCAAATATAACTAAAAAAAAACAAAAGTATACATAACAGACTGGGTAAAACCAGGCTCAATAGCAGTAACTGTGAGAGGGATCTTGGAGTCTTAGTGGGAATCAGCTAAATATGAGCCAGCAGTGTGCAGCCGCCACCAAAAAAAGCTAATGCAATCCTAAATTGCATCAACAGAGGGATACAATCAAGATCAAGTGAGGTACTAATACTAATCTATAATGTTCTATATTAGCATACTTGAAATACCCTTTTCTGATTGGTCTACAAATACAGCAATCTGATTGGTCCTTCAAGCGACAGTGATTGGTCAACAATTGCCACCCTGTGATTGGTCCACCTGAGCGGTGGGGAATTCAAGGATCCGTTATTGGCTGCGAGCCGCAAGCAGCCGCTATAAAAAAAGGCTGCTGCGGCTCCGCAGTCAGACTGATTCCAGGAACCAAATAAAGAGCTGAAAGTCACGCTGGTCTCCAGTCTCCTTTTTTCCCGCGATCTAACACTGGCGAGGAGGATGGGATACTGAGACAAGGAGATCAGTTGAGCATGTGGCAACGAGAACCGAGCAAGACGAAATGGCCGGCACCAACTCGCCACCCGCACCATTCAACCCAATGACGGAGGACTGGGAATCGTACATCGACAGATTCCTCATGTTCCTCAAGAGCAATGACCTACAGAGAATTTCCGACAACAGAAAAAGAGCCGTGTTCCTGACACACTGTGAGCCCACAGTGTTCAAGAAGGCCAAAGCATTGGCCAAACCTGAGGACATAAAGCAGATGGCCTGGCCAGATTTGGAAAAAATACTGAAGTCTCATTATGCACCAACTGTCTCCAGCCTTATTCGGAGACATGAGTTTACAAACGGGACCAGAGAGAAGGTGAGAGCATCGGAGATTTCATAACGGCTCTAAGGGACATTGGTGGGGCATGCAAGTTCCTCAACATGGATGAAGCCATGAGGGACCGCGTGGTTCTAGGACTGAGAGACCTCACCTTGCAGAGCCGGCTGCTAACTCGACCAAATATCACAGTCACTGAGGCCATCGCTGAGGCCATGGCAGCCTAAGCCACCAAAAAATCAGCAGACACGATGCGGCAAATGAATACAGAAAACCAAAAAGCACCGGCAGAGACAAGCCAACCCCGGGAGAAGAAACCAGAGGGCAACCACAAGACCACTATGCACCACGAGGACATTGAGTCTGTGTCCGAAACCAATGACGAGGAAGAGGAAATACACAGACTCCAATCGGAACGAAACAGAAGTGAGAGGAGAGAACGTAAGTCGGGGTTCCAGTGCGCTGGGTGTGGAGGAGACCACCCCCATTCTGAGTGCTGTTTCCTAGATGCAGTTTGCTGGCACTGCGAGAGATGGGGACACATAGCAAGGGTCTGCCGGAACCGAAAGAGCTACAGCCCCAGATGAAAGGATAGCACCCCCTCCAGAACAAAAGAAAGACAGGTAGGAGGCAGTTGGAGCCAAGAAAACAGAAGCAAACGGCTCAACGAAACTTACAGAAAGGAAGAGACACACCAGACTATAACCATCGGGCACTCGAGTGCAACAGATGCCCGGGAGATACATGTGAAAGTCTACACTGAAGGTCAGCAATGCGAGATGGAAGTGGACTCCGGCTCATACCTGTCTATGGTATCATGGAACATACTTAAGAGACTGATACTGAGCATACAAAGAACGGAGCTGGAGAGCCAAAAACTGACCCTCAAAGACGACCAGGGGAACAGGATTCCCGTATTCGGACTTGTACACTTCCAAGTTAAATTCAAGAAACAGACAGAAATTCTTCCACTAACCATCGTAGACCAGGATCACCCAAGCCTACTGGGACTCGAATGGTTTGAGCCCTTGGGAATCAGAGTGACCGGAATCAATAGAGTCACTGAAACAGACTGGGAGGAGACACATAGATCAACTGAGATCACGAACATTAGAAAGAAACACTAACAATCCCAGGTGCAAAGAAAAAGAGCACTCAAACACGCCAGAACCACAGTAAACATTAAAAAATAAATAATAATCATAACCAAACCAGAGAGGGGGGAGACCCCTCAGGAATGAATAAGAGAGGAGGGGGAGACCCTCCACGGGTACAAGGAACACCGCAACAAACACTAACAACAAACCACCAACCAACTTCATCAGTAACCCCACAAAGAAATCACAATTACTTACCTGGAGATGACTTCGGTAGAGAGGAACAGGCAGCAGAAAAACAATGAGAAGCCACTTCGGAAGGGAGTGGCCAAGCCGGCTCTACCAGCCCAGGTAGACCGGGCGGGAGCGGCATGGCCAACTCTACCTTCCAGGAGCTTCCACAGAGAATGACGGGAGAAACAGCGATCCCGTCCGAACCAGCTGAAGACAACACAACTGAGCTGCGCAGGTCAAGTAGACACCATAAAAGCCCCGCCTACTTCCGTGACTACATAACATAGGTTGTACTAAATCAAGAGGAGAGGGGTGTTCTATATTAGCATACTTGAAATGGTTGGTCTACAATGATTGGTCTACAAATACAGCAATCTGATTGGTCCTTCAAGCTATGGTGATTGGTCAACAATTGGCGCCCTGTGATTGGTCCGCCTGAGCGGCAGGGAATTCAAGGATCCGTTATTGGCTGCGAGCCGCAAGCAGCCGCTATTAAAAAAGGCTGCCGCGGCTCCGCAGTCAGACTGATTCCAGGAACCAAATAAAGAGCTGAAAGTTATGCTGGTCTCCAGTCTCCTTTTTTCCTGCGATCTAACATATAAAGCCTTAGTAAACCACACCTAGAGTACTACATCCAGTTTTGGTCACCACACTATAAAAAAGATGTTGCGACTCTAGAAAAAGTACAGAGAAGAGCAACCAGGATGATTAGGGGACTGAGACTAAAATATATGAAAAATGGTTACAGGAACCGGGCATGGCTAGTCCAGTGAAGAGAAGGACCAGGGGATACATGATAGCAGTGTTCCAGTATTTAAGGGGCTGCTACAGAGAGGCAGAGGTCAGGCTATTTTCTAAAGCAGCTGTAGGCCAGACAAGGAATAATGTATGGAAACTGAACAAGGAGAGATTTAACCTGGAAATAAGGAAAAACTTTCTGACAGTGAGAACCATCAACTAATGGAACAGCTTGCCCTTGGAAGTTGTGGGAACGCCATCACTTGAGACTTTCAAGATGAGATTGGGCTCTCATCTGTCAGAAATGGTGTACAGTCTCCTGCTTGGGCAGGTTGTTGGACTAGATGAACTACGAGGTCCCTTCCAACTCTGATTATCTGTTATCTGAACTACATCTACATGGAGGAAAGCAAGCAGTGGGTGCCACAAGGTTTTATTTTAGGCCTAGTACTCTTTAACATCTTCATAAACAATTTAAATGACAGGATAGAAGGGGAACTCATTAAATTTGCAGATGACACCAAGCTAGGCAGAATTGCCAACATTTTAGAAGATACCCATATTCAAAATACAGAAGGAACACTAGGCCCTATCCAACAAAATGCAATTTGATGAGAAAAGTTACGATTTTACATAGGTAAAGAAAAATCACAGGTATAGAATAGGTGATACCTGTCTCAACAGCAATCATTGTGAGAAGGATCTTAGAGTCCTAGTGGACAATGACTTATGTATGAGCCAGCAGTGTGCTGCAGCTGCCGAAAAAGCCAATGCAGTTCTAGGCTGCATCAACAGAGAGATATTATCATCATGTGAAGTGTTAGTTCTACTTTATACTGCACTGGTAAGACACTTGGAATACTGTGTCATTTTGACAACAATACAAAAAAGATGTTGAGACTCTAGAAACTTCAGAGAAGAGCAACAAAAATGATTAGGGAATTGGAGGCTAAAACATATGATGAATGTTTGCAGGAACTGGGCATGTCTAGTCTAATGATAAAGACTAGGAGCAACTTGACAGCAGTCTTCCAATATTTGAGGGGCTGTCTCAAATAAGAGGGGATTGACCTATTATTGAAGACACCTCAAGGCAGGACAAGAAGCATCCTGATCTTATTTTCCAGCCCATTCTTGAATTTTGGTGGTGCACTGTTTGGCTTTTTTCTCGTTTTGTTTATTTTGAATTCAGTTGTAGCTGCCAAATTAAAAAGATGCACCTTATGCTCCTTAAAAAAAAAACAAACCAAGATATGGAGACCATTGGCAAGGATATGCATACCAGTTTGGAAGTGACATACATTGAAAAGTTATTCCAGAAGTGGCTTTGGTTAATATCAATGTTCTCAGATGAGTCTCTTCTGCAGATGTAGCAGCTTTGTAACAAGAGAGAGTTTGTTAAAGGTTTGGGTAATTAAAACCAGTATCTTGAGATCCCAAGGTTTTTGGAAGGGAGTATGGACAAGCATGGCCCAATTTTAATTTATTATTTAACATAATCTGTGTAGTTTTCTTCTGATTTTGCTAGCTCTTACAAAACCACATTCTTCTGGATAAGCTGAAATTTGAACACCTATAACCTGATGTAAAACCTGCAGCAAAACAAACTTTGTACTGACTGTAAATCCAGCTCTTTGAATAAACAGTTTGTTTTCTTCAACTGTCCCTTCATCCTCAAAGCATGAGTTCTGGAGTTATGGCTGGCATCCATCCACTCAGGAATGTTTATATATGCAGGTCTGTGTACATGTATTTGCATATACCAATATGTATCCCTGGCAATGGGAAACATACTGAGATTTCTAAACCAAATATTCCATTTATTTCAAAAAGACTTATATCACAAAGGAAACAAGCTCCCTCTGCTTGGTAACTAAAGGATGCAAACATGCAATCTGCTGCTTCTGCGAAATAAATTGATGGAAAGTTAACTTATGTAAGAAAATGCCTCAATCAATTCATCTACAGGAAAGGTTGGCGAAAAAGAATAGGCAAGGCAATGAAGAAGTGCAATGATGTATAGCCCTTCAAATATTTTTGGACTATAGTTCTCATAACCACAATGTGTAAACAGAATATGATGGGTTTCCTATTTTTCTGATAAATAAAAAAGGAAAGAAGTAGAATGTGAAACATCAGAACAGAACATCAGGAGAAATTTGTCTAATTGGCTGCACTCTTAAGTGTATTGGACTACTCACTTAATTAACATTTTCATGCAGCATGCGATCTATGAAAATTCCAGTCCAGCACATCTGGAGAGAACCAGATTAAGAAGTGATGGCATATCTTCACTTCTGAAGGCCCAACAAGGAATAAGTGAAAGCATCAATGTAGGGTGAAATTCAATGTATGATGAATACAATCTCTGAACTGTATAATATGGAAGATTAAATGCTTGAAAGCATTCAGTAATGGCACAGAAACTCTCAATATGGGCATAGTTATTCCCAAAATGATTTGGAATAGATGACCTTTGCTGCCTTATCTGTTATTTAAAACTAAAACTCAAAATTCTGATTATAGCAGACTTTGTGTAAACCTTTCCTAAATTTGTTAGAGGCTATGCTGAAAGTGAATTAGGAGAATCTGAGATCTGGAGGATACTAGATTGGGGAAGAATAGCAATAGCACTTAGACTTATATACTGCTTCACAGTGCTTTACAGCCCTCTAAGTGGTTTAAGAGTCAGCATATGCCCTCAACAATCTGGGTCCCCATTTTACTGACTATGGAAGATCATAACAGCACCTATGCAAATCATTCTTCCCCAATCTAGTATCCTCAGATCTCATAAGATTCTCATAATCCTCTCCTAGCATAGTCTCTAACAAATTTGGGAATGGCTTACACAAAGTATTCTACAAACAGGACTTTGAGTTTTAGTTTTACATAGCTTTTTCAGATAATACAGGAAAGGTCTGTTGGTTTCTTGCTGTAGGTGTAAGAAATGTTTCTGGGCAGAAGGGTTTCATTCATACTCTGATGTGTTTTGGGGCAGACTGAGTCATATTGGAAGAATTTTGTCAGAGGAGAATTGCATTTGTCCCTGCTGCCAAAAACAAAAAATCTGATAAATAGCACTGTTTCTGACAAACACATTTTACTAAAAGCATATGCCTTTTAATAAAATTGATCAGTTGAAAGGCGCTGACAGACACTGGAAAGATAGTCTGAACTCCAGAACATCCAAGAAGCCAGATATCCTTCCTTATAATTTACTTAAACCCGAGTAACGATCATTCCAAATTCCAAATAATCAGGAATATAGTAACAATCCTACATCACAAGGAGTAGTAGTGGAGCGACTGAAAAACACAAAACTTTTAGCAGATTCCTCAACGTTCTGTATCCATGACAAATAGGCACATATTCTTGCTCGTTTTGATGGCATTTTAAAATATTTGTAGAATTGCTGTCAGCCCCTCAAAGAGATTGTTTACCGGGCACCAAACGAGCACTGTTCATAAATAAAAAGTAGCGTCGAATTTGCAAAGGCAGTCTTGGCTGGTGAGGGATTTTTTTTTAAAAAAATTTTTTTTGGCTCTGTTTGTCCTCCTCGCCGGCAATCCCAACTCGGGCACAACTCGGCCCCGACTAAGGATCGGTGGTGACCTTAGACACCTTCGTGCACTCGTCTGGGGGTCTGGATGAAAGAACAGAAAGAAATTAAACCCTCCTTTGTCATCCAGGCCCCTTTGTCGTCCTCCTGCCCTCCCGAACAGGAGAGAAACCCGACGTTAAAATCATACTGGCCTTCCTTTTCTTTCCTCCCCTCCCCCTTCTCCGGGTGACTCCCTCCTCTCTTTCCCTCCAAGATCTGCGTGATGGTCTCCTACCGTCGGCCTCTTCCAGACGATGCCTTTTGTTTTGTGCGAGTTTGGCCCTAGCTCCTTAAAGCCCAGAGAAGGCGCGGCGGCGGGAAAAGACGGGTCTTGGAAGAGCTTGCCCGCCTCCAGACACTCGTTCCTCAGCGTGTGAAAGTCCTGGTTCAAGTACTTCACGGCTTTGGAGTTGGCGCCCAGCCCTTGCGCGATCTGCCTGTCTTTTGCTAATTTAGCGGCAATCCCGGCCATGGTGCAGCTTGGTCGCGCAGCGCTCCTCCCGCCTTCCTCTTTTGCAAGGAAGCCCCGGCGAGCGGAGGGGATTCAAAGTCAAATTGGCTGAGGGTGATTCATTTCCAGGAGAGGAAATAACAGCGTCTCTGTACCCGGGGTGTGGCTGGTCCGGCCTTCACGGGACAGGCTGAAGAAAGAAAAGGGGCCGCGAGCCTCCTCCTGCGGCTCCTGACGAGCTCACTGGACGAGCGAGGCTGGCTCGTCTGCATTTTTTAAGGATGTCAACAAACGGTTGGGATCGAGACCACGAAGGTGAATCCGATCTGTTTTTAGGGTGGAAAGGTGCCCACCTCCTGGGATTTTACACACAAGGGGAAAGAGCATTTAGATCCATTACCTTCCCCCACCTCTCTCTCACACACGCATACACCTCTCTCTCTCTCTCTATCTCACAATCATCTATCTATCTTTCTATATCACTAAAAATGGCTGGGCAGCATACCAATCAACCAATGACGCAAATGATTTATTCTTTGGCATCCTGCTCTACATAAAGTTTGCAGGCTATTAAAGCAACATTTTTAAAGAGCATCAGTGAAAAAGCAGTAGCAGCGATAATAATGGCAATAAAAATATAATAAACAAGAAAATTGAAATCCCAATCAAAGTTATAAGAATGCTTTTAAAACCCCAAAAATCCTGAGAAAATAAAAAGAATTTGCAATCAAAGGATGATTGCAAAAGTGGAATACTCTACCTGACTATGTAGTTTCTTCCCCAAACCCCAAAAACTAGCCTCTACTATTGACCTCACCCCTTTCCTAAGAGGTCTGTAGTGGGCGTGCATAAGCACACAAATGTGCCTAAGGCCCCTGTCCTATTGTTTCTATTTTATTTTTCTTATATGTATCCATTTCATATTTTCATAATTATGTTTATACTTATGCCTATTATCTTGTAAGCGATTGACAAATCAAATCAAATAAATACATACATACATACATACATACATACATACATACATACATACATACGTACGTACTGTTTCGGGCAGGAGCACCTAACTGAAAAGGACCTTTTTCCTGCCTTGCCATCACTTTTAGAAGCTCCTTTTCAGTTACAGATAAATTGTTCAGTTTCTGATTCCTTGCTCCTAAAATCACTGCTATGAGATCTGGCGCATTTCATCTCAGATATAAGTCTTGGCTTGTGTTAGTACAACATGGTTATCCTTTAAAAGCTTGGTTTTCACACTTAAAACTAATGTTCTGAGTTTGGAGAACATTGTGAAGGTAAAAAGTAAACACATCAGCTGCATTTACACAACCCACTAGGCTAAAATGTGATTGGGTTCTTTGTGGTTCAGTTGTGCTGTGTCTATTGGGATAGATAAGTTGAAGAAAATTTAATAAAAATTTAACAATAGGACAGAGATGGAAGGCATGTTGGTGCGTTTATGCATGCCCCCTGCGCTTATGCATGTCCCCTGTCAATCAGGCCCAGTTTGGGATTCAAGAGTCAGGTTTGCTGGTTTTTTAGACGATTGCTGGATCTCTGTTCAGAGATATAGCCTGAGTTACAGGTTATAGGCATGAATAAGTTCCATGCTGGCAATCTGTCATTTAGACAGCTTCAGTGCAATTGAAAGTTTCTGTCCCAGGCACCTGTCTCTTTTACTCAAACCAGACTTTCCATACATTAATGACAGCAATTGATGACTGTTTTTCTAGCCTTCAGGTAACACTGCATGGCTGGGGGAACACAGCCAGGGGAATCCACCAATCTTTGACGTATGTCTCAAGAAAAGTATAAGAACAGAACCAGCCACCAGCCTTATTACTGAGGCAGAATAAAACTTGGCCCTGGGGCCACACAAATTATGCCAGCATACCTTTTTGGCAGCTGAAGAATGAGAGGAATGCACATTAACCCAGTGATGAGGAACAGCCCTGTACAGTATCTTTCAGGATAAAGTGGAAGCTGTAGAATTAATCTATTTTCTGGAAAGTTAAGTTCATTAAAAATAATGTAAAATCAGTTACTTCAGTAAAAAGATGTTAAAATCAGAACATATTCTTTCACAAATATAAGATACAATATATGAAATTTGTTCCACCCAAAAATGCCCCTTCTTTTTTTTGTTGCAAAGATAGATTGAAAGCACATTTAGTTATTTTTACCATTGTTTATATTCCATCCTCACGAAAATTCTCACAGTAGTTAAAAAAGAAAGGAACAGCTAAAACAGTCCCACCACAATTCTAAACCAAAACAGGGAAAAACAAAGCAATCAAGACATTTTAAAAAAAAAAAATAAACCCTCAAGCGACCATTCTACCCTATTATTTTTAGTCCTTCACTAGCTTTAGTCGAAAAGTAAATTCAGTAAATTCAACAAGTTATAGTAGAGATGAAGATGGCCCCTGGTTTTATACATCTTTTTCAAAAGTGAATGTGCTGTATCTTCTGATTTCTTGAAAATCTTCTCCCACATCCCAAAAGAAGCTTGTTTTTCAAAATATTTTGAGGGGGATCTTTTGGGTTTCTTTTGATAGTATTTGTTTATTACTATTTCTGGCATTATAGATGGGGTTTTAAAGACCTTTAAAAAGATAAGAAAGAATATCAGAAAGAAAAAGCTTGGAAATGGAAGTGATAGCTGGCAGTTAAATTTTTTTAAATGCATCTAGCATCTGATTGTTGAAACTGGATTATTGATTTTTAACAAAGCCCAATAAATCTGAATTGGATTAGTTCATTGACAAGTGGGAACATCGTCAGTGAACAATAAGCTACCAATCTGATTGATGGAGGGATGTTGGCCAGTATAAATTCTAAACCCTTTCTTAGTGCTTGATATCAATAAATCTGGTATTTAGAAAAATGGATGGGAGAGTATATACTAGGTACATGGATGTTTTAAGTTTAGATCATAACTTCTAAAGGATTTGTGTTAAAATGATTTGAGCAAGAAGTTAGTTTTTAATATGTACAGAATAAATAGTTTTTAATATCATCAACCATGATATCTTATTGGACCCACCTCTGAGGATTAGGAGTGGGAGGCTATGTTTATCAGCAGGTTTTCCTTTTCCTGAAGGTATTTCAATCTGGGAGAGAAAAGTCATGCACTACAGCCCTCTACTGTGGGTGACACAGAGTTTCATATTGTCATTCTTGCTATGAAAAATCTCTTTGAAGTTGCCAGGGGAAGAAGCATCATCAGTATGGAGTCTGGTATTATCAAGTTTAAGATAAGTTAGAACCCTTTTCCCACCCTGGCCTATGGTTGAGTATTTGATTCCCAGGCCTTACTTTCTTATTTAGTGATGTTGTTATTGTCATTATGTTAGGTTTCATTTTATCACAAAGTTTTTATGTTTTAATCCTTTGACTGAAAAAGGGAAGATAAGCTGAGTCCTATTGGATTGGAATGGTACAACCAAAAGCTCACATGGTACTTTGGCATCAGGTTGTATCAGTTGGGAAGGACAACTGCTCCCCAAAAAATGCAAAATGATAATTGAGCAGATTAAGCTGGAAACTGTGAATTCCATCCAAGAGCAACTCATTGTCTAGTTGGTGGCTCTGCTGTTCCCTTTTAAAACAGTTCTTAGGAAATTTTGGGGATTGATGACAAAGGAAATAAGCTTTCACTTCCTACTATGACTGGGAACTCCCAGAGATGGCCAACATGCTACAGCTACTACCAAATAACACTGGGAGGTGAGGTCCATGACAGTCCCCTTTTGTCAGCATAAGTGGGGTGGGCCAATCCCATTCAGGAAAGATGGTTCCATAGATATCCATGCCATAAAGCAATGGCCCCTAACCTTTTGGGTGCCAGGAATCAGTTTGGTGGAGGGCGGTTTTTTCATAGACCAGATGTGTGTGGTTTTGCACAATGCCTGAATCCTGTGCATACACAAATGAGGGTTTTGCTTGCTTGTACAGTCCAGTTCGTGGTGGTGTTGGGGATCCCTGACATAAACAACTTTAAAGGTAATAACCAACACCTTGAATTACACCCCAAAGCAATTGGCAAGTCAGTGCAGCTCACTTAACAGTGGTGTTACATGTGCTAGCCTAGGGACCTACTGCATTCTGAATTAATTAAAACTCATTCTGCTAAAAATAAATGAAGCAGAGCTAATATGCCTCCCTTTTTGCGGCCTGTGGGTGTCTGTTGGAATAGGGCTCAGAAGGGGACAATGACATGACATGTCATCTTATTATCATGCAAATGATACTTGCCATTTGTGCCATATCCTTTACTGGGTGTCTGCATTTGGACTTCTGTGTTGTTACTAATCCCAAAAACTATTCTCTTAAATTCTGTGAGGTAATATTAAATGGTTGCAACTTGAAAGTTAGACATGAACTTCCTTCCCATAATTTTTTCTTTGTTATATATTGATATTTATTTAGCTTGCAACTAAGATGACACATCCCATTAAGCCAAAATATGGATTGTTTGGCTTGTGCAAAAACAACCATTCTGGCTTTTAAAGCATGGTTTATGAGTGGATGCATTGGGTACATTAAATTATATCTGACTACACTAATTCAGAATGTAGCTAACCTGGAATGGAATATTGTTATTGATGATAAAGAATGCCATTATAAATGCTTGATACAGATAAATAAAATTGCCACAATATTTCAAAAATAGTGAGCATGTGGGATGTATTATTGCAGATTTTGCTTAGGGTAGGGAAGTTCTGGAGTATTTTAAAAGCTGATATTGTCAAGAATTCCTACAAGCACCTTGTTCATTGTGATTGCATAATTTACTTTTAGACTTACACAGCTGCCTATGAGCATTTCTAGCTTTCTAACTTGTAATACATATTTGTAAATCTATTACAGTTAAAAGACTGTATTAATAGCTGATTATAACATGACAACTTAGACAGCGCAAGGGAAAGGAAGGGCGAGGTTACCAAATTCCAGTCTTTTTTTTATATATATATATAATTTGTCCATGCAACTGCAACATTCTTGGCATTTTTGAATGCCAGATTTCTTTTTATAACAGAGAGAGAGCTTAGCGGTTCTGAAGCAGCTAAAGACAGAAGTCCCAGAATGACTTCTGGGTGAGGAGGCAGGTGAAGAGTTAGAATTTATTTTTTGTTTGGAAAAAAAATAGTGGCCATTTATTTCTGCAGTGTCATAGTGACTTATTAATGTCTGAAAATTATAAGTAAACAGCACAGGCTATGGAATGCCAAAAACACCAAGGTTGGGATTTTTCCTGTGCATTTCGGGAGAATTGCAAAAAGATTGTCAACCTGGCAGCTGCAGGAGGGACTGGCAAACAAAGGTTTGAGATTAAGCTACAAGTACAGGTTAGGCGAAACCTGGCTCAAAAACAGTAACTGTGCATTGTAGTGGACAATCACTTAAACATTAGTCAGCAGTGTGCGGCGGCAGCCAAAAAAGCTAATACAATCCTTGGTTGTATGTTGCAGTACTCCTGTGCATAGTCACGTAGCAGAAAATGAATCATACCTGAAAAAAGGCAGAAGGCAACAAACAACTCCATATTAGGCAAAAGAACTGGCAGGAACAAATAAACTCCAATAAACTCCCTTATCTCTAAGATTAGATGACTACTCAATAAAAGAGAACGTGACCAGTCCTCTGGGCGCTCTCATCAAGAAGATTCATTGTGTCCGTGTGGTTCTTCTTAATCGATGCGAGGTCCGGTCATCTAGGCGGGTGATCGAAACTCTGCCAGTTCCCGCCGGGCGATCTCTTCCACTGCGGTATCGAACAAACTTCACAACTGGTGACCCCGACGTGATTCTTGTCCAGGGATACATCGCCCGACTCCTATACTACGCACCGGGAAGGCAAGCGCTTCGTAAGTATGGGCTCCTCAAAATCCAAAGTTCTCTCCAAACATGTGGAGGAACTTTCCTCTATAGTCGGGAAAGCTAACAACCTGCAAAAGGTTAACGGCACAACTATATATCCTCTATCGAAGAGACAAATTTCTCATTTTCTCCTTTACCTTCAAAAAAATTGCCCCGCTTATCCTGAAGAAGGCACTCTCAAGTCTTCTACATGGACACGTATTGGCAAATGGCTCCGTAATCCCCCCAGAGCTCCTCCAGACATTTTGTGTACGTGGCAAGCCCTAATGACTGCCATAACGACGATGTTTCCAAATTCGACTAATCCACAGATGGAACAATCCCTTGAAGATACATCGTCTTCCAAAATTGACACTGTTTCAAATTCTGTTCCCCTTAATACCTCTTCTAACCCCTCTTCTCTGTATCCTTCGCTAACATCTTTAAATTGTCCACCCCCCTATCAATTGATTAACACACCGTCTCTAACTTCCTTTGACGAGCCCTTGAAAACCCCTGACAAAACTAATTCGACAGAACCTCCTATTATGAATTCCTTTCAAAAGGCAGTACAAACTGGGAAGGTTTCGCCGGAAGACCTTTCCTGTTTTCCTATGGTATTACACACTCCGGCGTGGGCTAACGCTCCCTTTCCTCATTACGTTCCAATGGAATGGGACATATTGAAGGAACTTAAAACTGCCACTGTTAAATACGGTCTTCAGTCACCATATGTCCGTACACTTATGGAAAATATGGCAACTAATTACCGTATCTTATTTTCTGAATGGCAAGCTATGGCCAATATGTTACTCACTTCCTCACAATTGGCTTCATGGCATAATGATTATAGAATAGCCATCCAAGCCGCGGCGGCTGCTGGTTTACCACCGAATGTAACAATGGACCATTTATTATGCCAAAATACTATAATTACTCCTCAGCAAGAAATTAAAATTGGCATTCAAGGATACAATTTAATGAAAAATGCTGCTTTGAATGCTTTCCGCCGCATATCCGATTCTTCGCAACCTACTTTGTCCTTTGCGAAGATTCTTCAGGGACCTTCTGAGCCCTACTCTACCTTTATAGACAGACTGTCTGATGCCATTAAACAGACAAATTGACAATCCGCTTGCACAGGCTGAATTACTAATAAAATTAGCAGTCTCTAACGCTAACGCAGACTGTCAGGCGGTACTAAAACCGCTGCAATCAATACCACAACAAACTCTGGCAGATTATATCAGAGCCTGTCAAGATGTTGGCACGGAAGCACATCGTGCCCGTTCTAATGCTTCTGCCCTTGCTTCTGCGCTATCCTCTACCTTCCCTATGACTGTGCCTCGTCAAGGAAACTGTTATAATTGTGGAAAACCGGGTCATTTTAAAAGTCAATGCAGGGCTCGGGGAGGGGGAAATGCTCCAAAAAGAAAAACCTTTGCCCAAACCACCAAGCCTAAAACCATATGTCCAAGGTGCCGTAAGGGCTATCACTGGGCGAGCCAATGCCGATCCAATCCTCAGCAGGGACAGGCTTCGGAAAACTAGTTGCGGGGTTGGCAACTAGCCCCGACAATAAGGTTGCAAATCGGAATGCATTCCCTGCTGAATTATCAGAAGATGTAGTTTATGAGGACGTGGGGGCAGTCATTACTCTTCCCCTCACTATAACTACACAACACCCTATTGCATCTGACTGTCCTGCTTTGCTGATCCCCACCTCCGCTCTGATAATAGAAGGAGTAATAGCCGCTCCTTTTCTTTACAATGTCTACTCTATAAATTGTTTGTCCATGGCAGTAATGGGAGATCGCCCCTTTTTTCTAAAAAAGGGCATGATTGTAGCTACCTTTATACTTCTTTTGCACTCCTCCGATTCCCTTTCCTTTATGGCTTTGCAACGACCTGTACAGACTTCGAAGCCTTTACTCACGGTTATTCTCAACAACCGATCCTTTTCAGGCCTCGTTGACACGGGTGCTGACGCTTCTGTTATTTCTGCCTCTGAATGGCCCCCTGAGTGGCCGCTCGACCCTTCGCCAGCGGTTCACGGTGTGGGAGGAGCTCAAGCCGCTCAGGTCAGCTCTAACTGGTTGTCTGCTTCTATTGCTGGGGTTTCTACTATCGCGCACATAAAACCCTATGTGCTTCCGCTGTCCTTTAACCTGTGGGGACGGGATCTCCTATCGCAATTGCAAGCTACCATTTCTCTTCCCTGACGATTTTCCTTATGCCTCATATGCTACCGCTATCTTTGACTACCTCTGTTCCTGTCTGGGTTGATCAATGGCCTCTCCCGTTAGAAAAATTAAATGCCCTAAAAGAATTGATCCATGCTCAAAAAATTGCTGGACGTATTGAGCCGTCCACAAGCCCCTATAATACACCGGTTTTTTTGATAAAGAAAAAATCCGGTAAATGGCGCCTATTACAAGATTTACGCGCCATAAATGCCATTATAAAACCAATGGGGGCCTTACAATGTGGACTACCTAACCCCAATCTCATACCTTCGGATTATGATCTAGTGATTATAGATTTAAAAGACTGTTTCTTCTCTATCCCCCTTCAAAAACAAGACAGGCAAATATTTGCATTTACAATACCTGAATTAAACAATTCTCAACCCACCCAACGCTATCAATGGAAAGTGCTACCCCAGGGCATGCTTAATTCACCAACTATCTGTCAAGCCTATGTTAAAGAGGCATTACAACCTTATAGAGCACTCTATCCCAACTATCTCGTATATCATTACATGGATGATATACTAATAGCAACTGCAGGTGAGAAGGGCATTATACAAGAGAGCCTACCCCAGTTGACAACTATATTACAGGCGGCAGGACTTTACATAGCACATGAAAAAATACAGCGCAAATATCCATTCACATATCTAGGTCATAAGCTTTTACAGGCTGCCGCTACTCCCGCGCTGCCTATATTGTCATTACCCTCTAACCCCACATTAGTACAGCTTCAGCAATACCTTGGCACTCTCAACTGGGCCAGACCATATCTCTCTCTTACCACTGCTCAGCTCTCTCCGCTCTTTAATGCTCTAACAGGTCTAAAACATCCTTCGGATAAAGTAATTCTCTCCAAGGATCATAAGGATGTCCTGCAATTAGTTAACAGGACATTAACTCATCTATGGGTGGATCGAGTAAGTGACAATCACCCGTTATCCCTTGCTCTCCTTAACACTCCAATGCTCACTACGGGTATATTATTACAAATCCCACCCTCGCCAAAGAAATCCCTGCACATTATAGAATGGTTACATTTACCCCATACTCCTCGTGTCACTATCTCTACCCGCCACATACAAATTGCACAGATTATACATAAGGGACGACACAGGGCAAAAACTCTAATTGGATATGACATAGACACTGTTAGGGATAACATTGTTCACCCTAACTGTTTTAGGTGAAATACTAACTATGAATCATAGTTAGTGTATGCAGCTTTAACTGTAAAATAGCAACTGTGGGTGTGGTTATTAAAACCATATAAAAGTAGCAAGGCTACAGCTTGCTCTCTCTCTCTCTGGCTTTGATGATCCCTGATTACTGCTTGGAAGCAAGACTGCATTGCTCGAACGGGAGAGACAACAACGGACTGATTTATGAGAACTGACAATAGGATATTCTACATGGACTTTGCTAACTGAATATCCCTGAATGGACTGATTATATGGTAACTGAATATTGGACTGTTTTTGACTATGCTATAAACTTATACTGGAATA
>BLBF01000018.1:35211221-35224250 GCA_015471245.1 Laticauda colubrina
TGTTTAGCTTGTCTACCTAACCCTGGTTGGGGAACCCAGGCTTAACAGACACCTTATATGTTCCCATGAAATTAACTCAATGGGAGCCACTATATCAGTCATCTGCCATCATACAGGATGCCCTGGCTGATTGGGTAGGACATACGTCGTGTCACCTCCCCTCTGATCCTAGGCTTCAACTCATAAAAGTCATCCCTATATCCTTCAGTAGTCCCATCACCTCGACCCCCATTCCTGCTGCTCTCACGGTTTTTACAGACGGGTCCAAAACCCATGGGGCATGTACATGGACATATCTTAACACCTGGCATAAAAGGCTAACTCTTCCACAAACCTCTGCACAAAAGGCGGAACTGGCCGCATTCAATATGGCCCTTGCCCTGTTCCCACACCAATCAATTAATGTGATCTCTGATAGTCTATATGTTACTCAGCTGGTTAATAATATCTTTGAAGCATATATATCCCCTGCTACTCCGCATGATCTGTATGATTTACTAAGTGATCTACAGGTCCTGCTGAATAAACGCAAATGCCCCCTCTTTCTAGCCCATATACGAAGTCACCAAAACCTACCTGGGTTCTTATCAGAAGGCAATCAAAGAGCCGATGAAGCGTGTACTGCATGCCCAATTACTATTAAAGCACCTATGCCTATTGCACTCACAGCTTCTCAGAGCCATGAATATTTCCATCAAAACAAAAGAGCCCTTGTAAAACAATTTGGAATTACCATGGCTGAAGCAACTGCCATTATTCAACAATGCCCTACTTGTAGTAAGCAGAGTAAAGGCTTAGCTCAAGGCACCAACCCCAGAGGGATTCAAGCATGTGAAACCTGGCAAATGGATGTTACTCAATTTATCCCATTTGCACCTTGGAAATATTTGCATGTATCGGTGGACACCTTTTCGGGTTTTATTATGGCAACTCCACAAAGAGGTGAATCCACCAAACATGTAATTAATCATTGTATTCGAACCTTTACAGTGCTGGGATGTCCACACACGCTAAAAACAGACAATGGGCCAGCTTATATTAGCACCGCCTTTGCGGAATTTTGCCATAAGTGGTCCATTGTTCACAAATTTGGTATACCATTTAATAGTCAAGGGCAAGCTATCGTTGAAAGAGCTAACCAAACCCTGAAGTTAGCTCTTCAGAGGTATATGGGGTCAAATGGCCACCCGAGGCCCCCCAACCTCCCAGCACTGCAAAACATTCTCAACGTATGCCTATATACGTTGAACTTTCTGAACCTCACTGGAACCCCTCCTTTCACCCCAGCATCTCGACATTTTTCAAAACCTCCTGTTCCCACTTCCAGACCCCTTGTTTATTACAGTCATCTACCAGATCCTGCTTGGAAAGGACCAGCAGAGCTTATAACATGGGGTCGAGGCTACGCCGCTATCCAATTGCCTGATAAAGTTTTGTGGATTCCAGCACGCTGCGTTCGTCCTTTCCATCCATCTACCCACGACAAACGCAATGACGCATCTGATTGTCAACCAGATACTGTTATCCCTGTTTGGTTTTTTGGTGGCACATAATATCAAACCACACCGCGCCTTATCAATATGCTGGACGGTCAAAGACTCTCAGGGTGAATTATTAACTCAACTTTGCAATATGACTCGTTTAGACCTATTTTTCCCGCAGCTGCAGTTTGATTTTGCGGAAATGCTTCATGGTGTTATTCCTTATAAAGACTTTATTAATTCTGCTTCCCGGCCTCCCCAACCCTATCCCTCATATGTATATAATTGCTATTTTTACTTCTGTCCTGGACACTCTCAAACAGCAGATGATAAATATCAATGTTGGGGCGTCGCGGACACATTCTGTAAAAATTGGGGATGTGAAACGACCGGTTATATGTCATGGACTCCACACAAGCCTGATACCTACATCTCCATCGGAAGATCTACCACCAGGAAAAAATGCGATTTTGGAGAGACATCTTCCCGGAACACTCGGTGTAATAACATCACTATAACTTTTCCATCAAAGGGCAAGGACTCTCCCTTATGGGATCAAGGCATGAAATGGGGGGGACGGATGTATGATCCTTCAGGTTATGATTATGGCAATGTATTTTATATCCAAAGACATGTTACCCTACCATCTACTAACCCTATAGGACCTAATTCAAATATCAAATCTTCCTTTCTACAACCGCTAAGCAATCCTATTAATCCAATCCTCTCCTTAATCTCTTCATCATATGCCTTTTTGAACGCCACCTCCAATTTTACTCACCAACCCTGTTGGCTCTGCATATCTTCCACTCCACCCTTTTACGAGGCAGTAGCCTCATCAGAGGCTTTTTCAAACCAAACCACTGACCATCAATGTAGATGGAAGAACTCTACCATTACTGTTACCTCTGTTATAGGTGTTGGATGTTGTTTAGGTAACATTCCCTCCAATTATTCCCAGTATTGTCATAATGGTTCTACTCACTATAAATGCCAGATCTACTTAGGAAAGGGACGAAGTGACATTGGAGAAGGATATAATCAGGTCTACACTTCTATGGGAGGGAACATTAATAGTCGATTAAAAGGACAATATTTTGTGGCCGGAAACACTTCTATTTGGGCATGTTCCACAGGTGCTACCGCCTGTGTATCCGGAGATGTACTTATACAACAAAAGGCTTTTTGCATATAAGTAATGTTATTACCAAAAATTGAATTATATAAGGATCCCGAATTTGTCTCCCTTCTAGAACCTGAGATGCTTCTTAGAGCCAAAAGGGAAATTGTAACTGCTCTTACATTATCAGTTTTGCTAGGTTTGGGAACAGTAGGAGCTGGCACAGGCATAGGTGCTCTCATTCATAATACCAATCAAATAAGTAGACTATCAGCTGAAATAGATGAAGACTTAAAAACCTTAGAAGTCTCCATCTCAGCCATGCAGGAATCACTCACTTCCCTAGCTGAAGTTGCACTACAAAATAGAAGAGGCCTTGATCTGTTATTTTTAAAACAAGGAGGCCTATGTGCAGCTTTAGGAGAGGACTGTTGTTTCTATGCTGATTCATCTGGAGTAGTCACAGATTCCTTAAATAAATTAAGGGAACGACTGAAGAATAGAGAGATAGAACGGCAACAGTCGATGGGATGGTTCCAAAGCATGTTTCAAATATCACCATGGTTAACTACATTGCTTTCTGCACTTACAGGACCACTCATATTGCTAATATTACTGTGTACTATTGGACCTTGCATGCTTTCAAAAATACTTAACTTTTTGCGTAATCGACTATATAGCATGAATGAAGTCATCACAGATACTCACACAAAGATCAATAGCCTTACATGCAATATGGACAAACAAGCCTTGTTACAATTTTCTGATAGTGACTATGAGGAACCTGATATCATGAAAGAAGATATGATCTCTCTTATGGACATGGGGAGCGATGGGTCGGAGGACGTACCGCTCGCCATTAGTAAGAATAATATCATAAATAAATAAAAACAGACGAGATGTTGCAGTACTCCTGTGCATAGTCACGTAGCAGAAAATGAATCATACCTGAAAAAAGGCAGAAGGCAACAAACAACTCCATATTAGGCAAAAGAACTTGCAGGAACAAATAAACTCCAATAAACTCCCTTATCTCTAAGATTAGATGACTACTCAATAAAAGAGAACGTGACCAGTCCTCTGGGCGCTCTCATCAAGAAGATTCATTGTGTCCGTGTGGTTCTTAATCGATGTGAGGTCCGGTCACCTAGGCGGGTGATCGAAACTCTGCCAGTTCCCGCTGGGTGATCTCTTCCACTGCGGTATTGAACAAACTTCACAGTTGTATAAACAGAGGCATGGAATCAAAATCATGAAGTATTAGTACCGTTTTATAAAACCTTAGTCAGATCACACCTAGGGATACTGCATCTAGTTTTGATCACCACATGACAAAAAAGATGTTGAGACTTTGGAAAAAGTTCAAAGAAGAGCAACTGAGAAGATTAATGATCAGGAGACTAAAACTTATGAGAAATGGTTGCAGGATTTGTTTTGGCTAGAGAAAAGAAGGACTAAGGGGGACATGATAGCAGTATTTCAGTATTTGAGAAGCTGCCACAAAGAGGAGGGAGTCAATTTATTTTCCAAAGCACCAGAGGAAAGCAGAAGAAACAACTGATGGAAACTAATCAAGGAGAAAAGCAACCAGGAATTAAGGAGAAACTTCCTAACAGTGAGTACAATTAACCAGTGGAATATCTTGCCTTGTAGGTGCCTCATCACTGGAGGTTTTTAGGAAGAGACTGGACAGTCACTTGTTTGATATGGTATAGGATCTCTTGCTTGACCAGGGGGCTGGACTAGAAGACCTCCAAGGTCCCTTTTAGCTCTATTCTGATTCTGAGGAAGTAGCCTTACAGTACTTAGTGATAATGATCACGTGTTTTGTAAGACAAAGGTCGTAGGGCAAGTTTCTGGAATCTCCAGAAAGGCTGAGAAGTCTTATCTGAAGGATAACAGAATTAAAAATCTAATCTGCAAGTTGTGAGATAATGTAAGACAGGTACCAATTATAATTAGGATTAGCAGTCACTAGGTGACAACTGCGGTGAATTGCCATGTCAAGTTGACCAGGGCGAGTTGGCTATGGCAAATTGTCCAAGACCTCTCTTGAGAAGTTTTGTATCTGAATTACTTCAGCTTCTCACTCATGCAGCTTTTGCCCTTCTTGACCATTTAGATGAAAAGGAAGCAGTTAGTGAGGAAATAAGTCTAATTTTAATCAAGTCCACTTCCTTTTGTGTTCTGGGTTTTGTTCCTTTCTCAAGGCTATCCTTATTTTGATCATTCCTCCAGCATCATTTCTGTCTTGCTGTTGACATGTCACAAGTTAGGTTTTTGACTGCTATAAAACATCAGAGATGCTTTAAAACTTGGACAAATTTATTCAGTAAAAAACCCCCTCTTTCTTTGACATAAATGGTAAGTTGCTTACCATTTTCAGCCATCTTACTTTTCAGACCGGTTTTCTGAAGAGAAGTCCCTTTAGTTCTGTGGCATTCTGCTGCCAGAAACTGCTGAAGCACAACCACTGCCAATAATACCACAGCCAATGATATTATTCTGTTCCAACGAGAAATTTAAAGCAATTGTTTCCATCATTAGTTGCTGACTCATGAAGTCCTTGGAGCTAACATTGGTTTATTCTCCTGCAGAGAGTGTTTTTTAATATTCTGTACTGCATACATGAATAACATTTTAAGCACTTTCTTCCTTTTTTCTATTTGTGTTTATGTGTAGTTAACGCTAACAATAGCAGTATGCTGATAATATCTGTCCAATGTGATCCATATCATTTTCTGACTGATTATGCACTGGCCATTCTTCTAGAATCCAGGGCAATGTTTTTTGTTTTAACCTCAGCAACTTTAAGATGTGTGGACTTCAACTCCTAGCATGCTGACTGGGGAATTCTAGGAATTGAAATCCACATATCTTAAAATTGCCAAGGTTGAAAAACATGATCTAGGTCACTGTGGTAAAAAAATATAATGCATACATCGTGCCACCAATTTTTATTTTTATTGTACAAATTGAAGTTAACCCTTTTGTTGGTTGAAAGACTGGATATATTATTTTGAAGAAAATAAAGCCCATGTCACACTGCCCAATGGATGCAAAAAGGACACAATGGATGAGCAAAATGTTCCATCCATTGTTATCCGCTCTCAAAAGGGACAAAAATTTGCATAAGCAGCGGATAACACCGAAAGGAACAGAAGTGGGGAGGACGCAGAGCGGATGTATAGAGGATGCAGAGCGGATGCGTAGAGGATGCAGAGCGAATGCATAGAGGATGCAGAGCGGATGCGTAGAGGATGCAGAGCGGATGCAGAGCGGATGCAGAGCGGATGAGCTGCATCCGCTTTCATCCTTTCTCCATCCGTGCTACTAATGCTGCGCATCTGTTCTGCTTCCTCCCTGCGTCTGTTTACCGCTGGAACGGATTTTAGTTGTGCGGATGCACAGCGGATGCCTAGCGGATATAGCAGATGCGTAATGGATGCATAATGGATGTCCCCCGTATGCCTAGAGGATGCAGAACGGATGCATTGGATACATTTTCCAAAAGTTTTAGGCAGCCCAAAACTTTCTGAGCGGATGAAACGTAAATAAACGGATGCTGGACGGATAGAGAGGAAGCAAAACGGAGGCAGTGAGTACATCGCGTTAACCAACGGATGGCAAGCTTTTTTGTCAGTTTTACATCCTCTTTGCATCCGTTGGTGCAGTGTGACACGGGCTTAAGGTGATAAGAGAGCACAAGATACACATTTATCAGAAGATTGAGATTGAGAATTGAGACAGAGGACCGCTTCTGTGCTTTATATATTGAAGATCTTACTAAAGGAAAAGCTATAATTGTTGATAAATTAATAAGTTAGTTCGAGTTGGCATATAAGGAATTAACCAGGGACCCCTGAGCAGCCATTAGCAAAACCACTCCTTCTACTTTATTGCTTGGTCTAGTTTGTTTCAATCTTCCCTAACTTTGTGTTGTGTAGATATATTGATCTCCATCTGGGCGGCTGCCATGTTGCCTGGAGAATATACGAGAATATATGTGTGTGGTTGGGGAAAGCTGGTTTGGTCGGTGAACAGAATGAAATTTATAAAGAACAAGAAAGATCAGTATCCTGAGCCATCTTGAAAATTATCATTCAAATGTTATACGTGGCACAAATTAGTTGCAGTGTAATTCTCCTGATAACTCTTAATGGATACTGAAAGTCCATTCTTTGTCAGATATGACCCAGAAGAGCTGACCTCCTTCCTTGATAATTAATGCATCCTCTCTTTCTACTGTACCGTATTGCCTCTAGGTGGTGCTTGTGCATCATTTTACTTTTAGTTGTTACTACTAGCAACAGCTAGATGAGATTAGCAGCAAAGGCCAAGATTTGTTACACATGAAGATTTTGCTTGCACACAGGAATCTCCATATAATGGATAAAAACACAAACACCTCTACTTATGAAGTGAAGCCTGTCAGGTTTAGTTTGCTAACTACATCTTTTAGAAAGTCCCTGTATGCTCTGGGAAAGTGTGATGTATGAAAATGTCTTCTGAGAAGCAAGATCATTTCACAATAAAAGTTTGTGAAGGATGGCATTGGATGAAAGCCTTTTTTCCTGGATATGTTGATCAAGGCAAGGTGCTTAAAACAGTTCAGAAAACTTGAAAAAATTTCATCAAAAAACAAGAATAATAAGAGAATATACTGTGGCAATTGAAGAGCCAATATGGTGTAGTGATTCAAACATAAGAGCTGGGATGAAGGAAGATTTAACTGAACCAACAGAAGAGAGCATATGCAGCTCAAGGTTGAATTGTGTTCTTGGTGTTCTCTGAGCTTGATTATTTGCTTGCAGACATTTTGTTATCTGACTACGTAATTTCTTCTGTTTCAAATCTTTACCCAGTTCATACCTTCAATTTAAATCTTTTCCTGGCTTAACACTATTCTCTTTCAGGCTCATATACCTGTTTGATATAAATTTAAAATTACAATGTAATTTTACAGCATATCTGAATAAATCTGGATGATATCTGGATGGCAACATACAGAAGAAAATGGCAGTTTAGATATTAAAATGAGAGAGGGAAACTTATACAACTATAGAGACTGTTATGAGATCTTCAAGGAATGTTCATGAGCATCCCCATTATTCAGGAGAAGACTGATAATATGCTTACAATACAATTGTTAAAAACTATTATTTTACTAGGATTAAAACTAAATACCAAATTAATTGTATAATCAGAAGACTGAAAAATTACCCTGAACATCAGAGAAGCTGAAACAATAAACCTGCATGCAGAGGTCGAATATAGAGGAGGTAGTAGACTGAAAAAATAGAACCGTAAAGGAAAGGTAAATGAAAGAAACATTATAATGGAATTTAAAATATTTGGTTTAACCGGCCACCCAATTTTTACTACTAGGCTGAAAAAAGCACTGTTAAATTCACAATAATTTAGCTAGTCTAACTTACATAGAGGTGAAAGATAACACAATTTTACGTTGCATCTTTTTGATGATCTTTTTTCCCCCTGAATTCTGTAGCTTCAGTTGTTTAAATCTGAAAATACTTCTGCAATTTGCAGGGAATTTGGCAAACTAAAGTATTGAACCTATAAGAGGGGGGAATTAAAAAGGATTTTTGATCAGAAGAAACCTCCATTCAAAAGATTGTAGTCCACTTGCAGTCCACTAATAACAGAGACAAATTCTGACTAAACACTACCTCAGATATTACTGGAAATAGGGGGAAAGTTGTTTATAAAATATTTATAATAGCTATTCATGAAGGAGGCAGGATAGCTGAGAGAACAGTCTTAAAGAGTATTTTGTTGCATTGGGGTGGTATTCTGTGACAAACATGCTTTTTCCTTTCTTTCTTTCCCACTGATTGCCTCACCTACAGCCCTGTCTCTTCCTCCTTTTGTATGCCATAAAATTCTCTTCTAAATAAGCCATGCTGTGGTGAGAGCAAACTTGCCTTATATTTAATTTTCTTCACTTCATACTGAGGAAAGTGTTTTATTTTAATAATCAATAATAATCATAGGTGATTATCTATTCCAAAATTAACTTTATTTATAATCCATGATCCACTAAGGCTGGAAACTATGGGAGATACAGTGTAACAATAGACTGCTAAAGGCAAGGTCCCACTGGCCGATGGATGCAAAATGGATGCCAAAAGGACACAGCGGACGAGCAAAATTTTGGGGGTGGCTCCATCCGTTGTTATCTGCTCCAAAAAGTACCCCAAATTTGCATAAACAGAACGGAAAACAACGGAAAGGAACGGATGGGGGTAGTATGTAACAAGGATGTTCAGCGGATATTCGTAGGAAGCCTAGCGGATGACAGCGGATAGAAGCAGATGACACATCCGAAGGGCTTCCGGGGGAGAATTGCGAAGCGGACGCATAGCAGAAGGAGCGGATGCACAGTGGATGAAGCGAATGCATCATGGACACCTATAGGATGCATAACAGATGCATAGCAGATGCATAGCAGATGCAAAGCGTTCACTGCGCATGCGGGGAGGATGAATTGTGTCAGCTCCGCAGATATAAAAGGATGCAGCTCGCAAGCAGTCACCATTCAGAGGAAAGACCTGCTGCCACAGACATCTTGAGAGAACACCATGGTTTGTCAGTCAGGGAAGAAGAGAAAGCCTGTGCCTATTCCTGCCAGCACTGGCAAGAAGGACAGAACCACCATCCCACCCCCTGGCACTGACTCTGAAGCTGCTGCTGGTGTTGCTGCTGCTGGTGCTGCTGGTGCTGCTGCTGCTTCTCCTGCTGCTGCTGCTGTGGTGGACCAGCCCCAAGGCCCTCAAAGCCCTGCTGCTTAAGCCCCTGAAGGCCCTGCTACACAAGCCCCTGCCAGAGGGAGGAAGAGGCAAGGGAAGGAGAAGGGAGAGAGGAAACAGTACACCGTTTCCGAGGACCATGAGGAGGAGGTGCTGGAATGGCTGAGGGAGAACGAGTACCTGTGGAGAAAGGGCCACAGACTCTATCGCGACACCAAGAGGAAGCAGGCAGCTTGGAGAGACAAGGCAGAGAGCCTGGGCTACACTTCAGACCTACTTCTGGGATGGTGGAAGCACATGCACACCTGATATGGCAAGCTACACCTGAAGAAATCTATCCAGGACGCTGTCAAGCTCACTGACCGGGAGATGTATGTCATGGCTAAGTGCAGCTTCCTGGAGGGTGAGGTCCGCCACTGAGGAGCAGCCCCTCTGACAACCCTCTCCCTCAGACAGCCCACAGACAGACAGTCCTCTTCCAGGCAGAAGACAGCTACCATGTCCAGGCAGGTGTCTTTGGAGGGCCCCATGGCAGAGACCCCCCCCAACAGCTGCACTCCCCATGCCAGAGGACGTGGAGGATTCCCTGTCACAAATGGAGGAAGAAGCGGCAGCCACCAGAGACCAACCCACACCCACCCCCAGTTCCACCTCCACAGAAAGCAGGCAGAGAGGCAGACTGGAGGGCCAGAGCCACACTGTCCTCTTGGAGATCAGGGACACCATCAAGACAAGCACAGAACTTCTCTCTCAGCTGGTCCACAGCGACATACCATCCTCAAACCGGAAGCCCTTGATCACCTACGTGAGCCAGACCCTCATGGATCTGCCCGAGGCCCAGTACCAGGTAATGAAGCAGAAGATCACAGCACTTCTGCACAACCCTCCAGGCCCAGGTGAACCTGCTCCGACCCAGTCCAGGTCTGCTCCTCCACCCCAGGCGATGTCACAGCTCTTCCACAGCTTTCAACAGCTCCTCACCTACCAAGGCTACGAGTACCAGGACTTCCCACAGCAGAGGCAGCCCTTCCCAGTCCAGGCCCAGGTTCATCGCACACCACAGATGCCTCACCTTGCCCAGCTGCAGACCAGACAGCCCCACTACACTCCTCCTTCCTCCATCCCACAGCCAAGCCCCTCAACGGACAATCTGTCATCAGTCTTGGGCCTGACATCCCAGGTCCTTGATAAAGGGCCTCTCAACCTCATCGGACTGAGTCAACTCTCTGAGAGCTTCCTGAACACACCATCCCCTGGCCTCAGACCAGCACTCAAGCCACAGCCACCTCTGCAGTCCCTCGCCGCTTGACAGCTGAGACCATGGATATGCCTCAGAGTGACTGAGAATAGTGCCAGAGACTGAGTTGTTACCTGTTCACTTTATCTTTGCTTAAAGACACTTTACTTGGTTCATTTTGCTTTTTTAATAAAGTCATACAGTTTACTTAAGACAGTTATTAATAAAGGTTATCTTTGCTTCACACATTTGGTTCATTTTATTTACTTAATGAAGTGTTGGTGAAAACTTTGAAAAAATGGTTAAGCCTTTGCATGCTTGTGGGATGGGTAAGGATAGCTGTGGGATAGATAAACCTCCAGTGCAAGCATAGTGGGACTGTATGGTCCACCATCCCAGCTGCCACACATATGGCCCTTTATTATCAAAAACAATTTATTCATTTATCAACACAATTCAAAATAAACAAAGGTCTTTATTACTGCCCTATTCATTGAAGGACCACTCAACATACATGGCACAATCTCATCAGTGTTATGAGACAGGCTCAAGGAAGCATCCATTAAGCATCTATCATCCTGTCTTGCCACTCCACTGCTCCAGCTGGGGAGTTGCACCAGTGTTCCAGGAGGTTGCGCTGCTTCTTCCCTTCACATGAAGCTCTGTTGGGGCCTTGTACATCCACAGTGTCTATCAGGTTTAGTCCTTGCCTCCATTCACCAGGCTCCATGTCCCCATTCCCTTGTTGATGGTTCACAAGCCTGTTCTGCAACACTGGGTAGTGGGTGCGCGTCAGATTGTGCAGGATGCAGCAAGCTTCCATGATGCTTCTCACAGTCTGTGGGTGATGCTGCATGGTGGTGAGAAGTACCTGGAACCTGTTGGCCAGGATGCCAAAGATGTTCTCCACCACCCGTCTTGCCCTGGACAGCCTGTAGTTGAAGATCCTCTCTTCATGGGTGAGGCATCTGGAAGTGAAGGGCTTCATGAGGTAGGTTCTGAGGGAGAAGGCGTCATCCCCCACAATGAAGTAGGGCACATCTTGTGTGTCATTGGATGGGGTGTCTGGATCTGGAAAACCCATGATGAGGTTGCGTTCCAGCCCATCCTTGAGGTCACTGGCATTTTCTACCTGGCTATCTGAAGCTGACCCGTTGCCTGAAGCATCGATGTACATGAACTTGTAGTCAGCATCAACCATGGCAAAGAGAATGATACTGAAGAAGCCCTTGTAGTTGTAATAAGAGGACCCTGAGTTGGCTGGAGCTTTGCAGGCCACATGCTTCCCATCTATGGCTCCAACGGTGTGGGGAAAGTTCCACTTCTGATACCACTCTTCTGAAACTTTCCTCCAGCCTTCTTCAGTGGTGGGACACTGGAGGAGCTCCTCCACAGATTCTTCAATGATGGCCTGCACCACTTCTCTGACCACAATGCTGATGCTGTTGTGTGGCACCCTCCAGGCATACTGCATGTTTCTGTATGTGGTTCCAGAGGCCAGGTGCCGCAGAGTCAGTTCCACCTTCAGTCCAGGGTCCAGGCTGGGCCGGAAGTTGGTGTTTGCCTTGGTCAACCTGGGTCTCAGACAATCTACAACTTCGTCAAACATGGCTGGTGGCATCCTCATGAAGTGCTGGAATGCACGAGTGTCTTCATTCCTCAGCTCCACCATCAGCTTGTCATACAGTCCAAACTCCAGTCTTCTCCCGATCCATCGTCGGACCCACACAGCTCTTCAACGTCTCCTTCTTCTCCTTGCGTAGAAAAGGTGAAACAGTCTGAACAGGGCTTGGTTCTGGTGTTGAATGATCGCAGCTACCATAAGGACTGTGTTATGATCCATGCTGGAGATCAATGGATGATGTGGAAGATCAAGACCAAGGCTGGAGAGGTCTGTACACCAGGGCTGCTGGACTCATACTGAGATCCAGGTGATTTCCTCTCCCTTTTTATAGGAAATATCAGTTTCCCGCTAGGTGTCCTTCTACATACTCTAGGCATACTCCAGACATCCTAAATATCCGAGATGCATCCCATATACAAACATTTTGTCTGTTTTAATGCTTTATGTACGAGATGCATCCACTTACATCCTTTCTATTTCCGTGCTACTAATGCTGTGTGGATGTTCCATGTACCTTTCGCTTCCTCCCTCTTTCTGTTTTCAGCTGCAGCGGATGTGAGTTGCGAGCATGTCCAGAGGATACAAGAGGATACAGCGGACGTTTAACGGATGACAACGGACATAGAACATTTGTTGCCCGTACGTGTCACGGACGTACATCGTACGCGGCGGAAAGTTCATCCACTCAAAAAGTTTTGTGCAGCTCAAAACTTCTTGCACGGATGAAATCTCAGTGGACAGATGCTCGACGGATAGAGCATATGAAACATGTATGGAGTGAGTACACAACGGATGCA
>BLBF01000018.1:35224650-35238721 GCA_015471245.1 Laticauda colubrina
CAACGGATGCAAAGAGGATGTAAAATGGACAAAAAAGCTTGCCATCCATTGGAAAACGCGATGCATCCGTTGTGTACTCACTGCATACGTCTTTCATATGCTCTATCTGTCAAACATCCGTCTACTGCCATTTCATCTGCTCAAAAAGTTTTGAGCTACACAAAACTTTTTGAGCGGATGAACTTTCCGCCACGTACAATGTACATCCGCGACACATACGGGCAACAGACGTTCTACGTCCGTTGTCATCCATTACACATCCGCTGTATCCTCTTGGCATCCTCTGGACATCCGCGCAACACACATCCGCTCCAGTGGAAAGCGGAAAGAGGGAGGAAGCGAAAGGTACGTGGAACGTCCACACAGCGTTCATAGCATGGACATAGAAAGGATGAAAGCGGATGGAGCTCGGATATAAAGCATTAAAACGGACAAAACATTTGTATATGGGATGTATCTCGGATATTTAGGATATCTGGAGGATGTCTAGAGTATGTGGAAGGACACCAAGCGGAAAACCAATATTTCCTATAAAAAGGGGGAGGAAATCACCTGGATCTCAGTATGAGTCCAGCAGCCCTGGTGTGCAGACCTCTTCAGCCTTGCTCTTGCTCTTCCACATCATCCATTGATCTCCACCATAGATCATCGCACACTCCTTTTGGTAGCTGCCATCATTCAACACCAGAACCAAGCCCTGTTCAGACTGTTTCACCTTTTTTACGCAAGGAGAAGAAGGAGACGTTGAAGAGCTGTGTGGGTCCGACAATGGATCGGAAGAAGAGCGGAGTTTGGACTGTATGACAAGCTGATGGTGGAGCTGAGGAATGAAGACACTCGTCCATTCCAGCACTTCATGAGGATGCCACCAGCCCTGTTTGACGAAGTTGTGGAGCATCTGAGACCCAGGTTGACCAAGGCAAACACCAACTTCCGGCCCAGCCTGGACCCTGGACTGAAGGTGGCACTGACTCTGCGCCACCTGGCCTCTGGGACCACATACAGAAACATGCAGTATGCCTGGAGGGTGCCACACAACAGCATCAGCATTGTGGTCAGAGAAGTGGTGCAGGCCATCATCGAAGAATCTGTGGAGGAGCTCCTCCAGTGTCCCACCACTGAAGAAGGCTGGAGGAAAGTTGCACAAGAGTGGTATCAGAGGTGGAACTTTCCCCACACCATTGGAGCCATAGATGAGAAGCACGTGGCCTGCAAAGCTCCAGCCAACTCAGGATCCACTTATTTCAACTACAAGGGCTTCTTCAGTATCATTCTCTTTGCCATGGTTGATGCTGACTACAAGTTCATGTACATCGATGCTTCAGGCAACGGGTCAGCTTCAGATACCCAGATATACCAGTGACCTCAAGGATGGACAGGAACGCAACCTCATCATGGGTTTCCCAGATCCAGACCCCCTACCCAACGACACACAAGATGTGTCCTACTTCATCGTGGGTGATGACACCTTCTCTCTCAGAATCTACCTCATGAAGCCCTACACTTCCAGATACCTCACCCGTGAAGAGAGGATCTTCAATTGCAGGCTGTCCAGGGCAAGACAGATGATGGAGAACACCTTTGGCATCCTGGCCAACAGGTTCCAGATACTTCTCACCACCATGCAGCATCACCCAGGGACTGTGAGGAACATCGTGGAAGCTTGCTGCATCCTGCACAATCTTTTGCCCACCCGCTACCCAGTGTTGCAGAACAGGCTTGTGGACTGTCAACAAGGCAATGGGGACATGGAGCCTGGTGAATGGAGGCAAGGACTAAACCTGATAGACACTGTGGATGTGCAAGGCCCCAACAGAGCTTCACGTGAAGGGAAGAAGCAGCGCAACCTCCTGAAACACTGGTGCAATTCCCCAGCTGGAGCAATTCCCCAGCTGGAGCAGTGGAGTGGCAAGACAGGATGGTAGATGCTTAATGGATGCTTCCTTGAGCCTGTCTCATAACACTGATGAGATTGTGCCATGTATGTTGAGTGGTCCTTCAATGAATAGGGCAGTAATAAAGACCTTTGTTTATTTTGAAATGTGTTGATAAATGAATAAATTGTTATTGATAATAAAGGGCCATATGGCAGCTGGGAGGGTGGACCATACATTCCCACTATGCTTGCACTGGAGGTTTATCTATCCCACAGCTATCCTTACCCATCCCAGAGCTATCCTTACCCATCCCAGAGCTATCCTTACCCATCCCATAGCTTTCCTTACCCATCCCACAGCTATCCTTACCCATCCCACAAGCATGCAAAGGCTTAACCCTTTTTTCAAAGTTTTCACCAACACTTTATTTAGTAAAAAAAAACAAACCAAGTGTGTGAAGCAAAGATAACCTTTATTAATAACAAACTGTATGAATTTATTAAAAAGCAAAATGACACAAGTGTCTTAAGCAAAGATAAAGTGAACAGGTAACAACTCAGTGTCTGGCACTCTTCTCAGTCACTCTGAGGTGTGCCCATGGTCTCAGATGTAAAGGGGCCAGGGACTGTGGAGGTGGCTGTGGCTGGAGTGCTGGTCTGAGGCGCCATTGGGGTGCCTGGCCCCGAGAGTACAACAGGAGATGGTGTGTGGAGGAAGCTCTCAGAAAGCTGACTCAGTCCCGTGAGGTTGAGAGGCCCTTTATCAAGGACCTGAGATGTGAGGCCCAAGACTGATGACAGATATTCTGATGAAGGGCTTGGCTGTGGGGTGGAGGAAGGAGGAGTGTAGTGGGGCTGTCTGGTCTGCAGCTGGGCACGGTGAGGCGTCTGTGGTGTCTGAGGAACCTGGGCCTGGACTGGGAAGGGCTGCCTCTGCTGTGGGAAGTCCTGGTAGTGGTAGGCTTGGTAGGTGAAGGGCTGTTGAAATCCGTGGAAGGGATGTGACATCACCTGGTGTGGAGGAGCAGACGTGAAGTGGGTCGGAGCAGGTTCAGCTGGGCCTGGAGGGTTGTGCAGAAGAGCTGTGATCCTTTCCTTCATCACCTGGTACTGGGCCTCGGGCATGTCCATGAGGGTCTGGCTCACGTACGTGATGAAGGGCTTGCGGTTCGAGGATGGTATGTCGAAGTGGGCCAGCTGGGAGAGAAGATCTGTGCTGGCTTTGATTGTGTCCCTGATCTCCAAGAGGACAGTGTGGCTCTGTCCCTCCGGTCTGCCTCTCTGCCTGATTTCTGTGGAGGTGGAGCTGGGGGTAGGTGTGGGTTGGTCTCTGGTGGCTGCTTCTTCTTGCTCCATCTGAGACAGGGGTTCCTCCACGTCCTCCGGCACGGGGAGTACAGCTGGGGTGGGTCTCTGTCCTGGGGCCCTCCAAAGACACCTGCCTGGACACAGTAGCTGTCTCCTGGCTGGAAGAGGAGTGGCTCTCTGTGGGCTGTCTGAGGGAGAGGGTTGACAGAGGGGCTGCTCCTCGGTGGCAGATCTCACCCTCCAGGAAGCTGCACTTGGCCATGACATAGGTCATCCGGTCAGTGAGCTTGACAGCAGCCTACCCGGATTTCTTCAGGTGCAGCTTGCCATGCCAGGTGTGCATGTGCTTCCACCATCCAAGGAGTGTATCTGAAGTGTAGCCCAGGCTCTCTGCCTTGTCTCTCCACGCTGCCTACTTCCTCTTGGTGTCGTGATAGAGCCTGTGGCCCTTTCTCCACAGTTACTCGTTCTCCCTCAGCCATTCCAGCACCTCCTCCTCATGGTCCTCGGAAACGGTGTACTGTTTCCTCTCTCCCTTCTCCTTCCCTTGCCTCTTCCTCCCTCTGGCAGGGGCTTCAGGGCCTTTAGCAGCAGGGCTTTGAGGGCCTTGGGGCTGGTCCACCACAGCAGCAGCAGCAGGAGAAGCACCAGCAGCAGCAGGAGAAGCACCAGCAGCACCAGCAGGAGAAGCAGCAGCAGGAGAAGCACCACCACCAGCAGCAGCAGGAGAAGCTCCAGCAGCACCAGCAACACCAGCAGCACCAGCAGCAGGAGAAGCACCACCAGCAGCAACACCAGGAGCACCAGCAGCAGAAGCACCAGCAGCTTCAGAGTCAGCGCCAGGGGGTGGGATGGTGGTTCTGTCCTTCTTGACAGGGCTGGCAGGAGTAAGCACAGGCTTCCTCTTCTTCCCCATGGTGTTCTCTCAAGATGTCTCTGGCAGCAGGTCTTTCCTCTGAATGGTGACTGCTTGCGAGCTGCATCCTTTTATATCTGCGGAGCTGATGCAATTCATCCTCCCCGCATGCGCAGTGAATGCTTTGCATCCGCTAGGCATCCGCTAGGCATCCTCTAGGCATCCGTGATGCATCCACGTCATCCGCTACACATCCGCTCCTTCCGCTCCATGTCCGCTTCACTATTCTCTCCTGGAACCCCTGCGGCCATGTCATCTGCTTCCATCCGCTAGGCTTCCTATGAACATCTGCTTTACACACACTTCTTGTGGCCATTTGAGCTATACCTATAAAATATGGGAAGAAAGGAATTTTGATATGACTAAAATATAGACTTTTTATTTACAGTAAAACACACATGCACGTATATGTCTGGCAGACTCTGAAAGCTTCTTAGCCTTCTCTTTTAAACATATGCTGTTAAACATAAAGAGTATACTGTTTCACTGCTACCTAATGTGGGATAAATATAACAAGTTGTAATTTTCTATTTTATAGACTAGCATATCGCTTATGAATTATATATCAAAGGTACAGCCATGTTTAAATTTGCTTTTCAATTGTATTGCTGATGATTTCCCATAAGCCTTAACTTTCAAGAAAAGTCCTCTGTCAGAGAGACCAGGACTGGCAGGAGAGCATTTAATACGTTGTACCATTTTTAGCTGTTCTCAAGTCTTCATGAACAAAGAAAATAGTTAAGCCTGTGGGATGTATCTGCTATGATGTTTTTCTCTTTCACCTGGGAAATGTTCTTTTCCATGGCTATGTTGCAATTCTTGTGAAATAGGGGAACCGATAAGGGAGACACGAGGGGGGGTGAATGTTTAGCAAGCTTGGGGCTTAACTAACAATAAAGGGCTTAACTAACTTTAAACATTTAGGGGTGATAATAGATTCTAGGGGTTGCAAAGCATTTGACCAGACTGGGCCTATCAACTGGGCCTGGAAAGGAATGTGGCATAAACTGACCGGTGTTGGATGATTGTAAAAGTATACTTTTTCATTTCTTGGGTGTGATCTCTTACCTATGTGTATTGAGTTCCACCAGCCTTTGCAAACACTTCAAATCTTTGTTTTGCTTCCAACAACTTTGGAGTTGAGTTTTACTCCTCACACCAAATATATGAATGGATTGCCCAAACTAAACCTAACTAATAAACCATTCAGAAGAAGCTGGATCCAATATCCAGACAATGAAATACAAATGTTTTATTTAAAAATTAAATTGTAGCTGCCTTATTGGAGTCAAGTACATTGTGTCTTTATGTCCCTAAAATGTGTCTTTCCATAACGACTGAATGAAAAGCCAGATGTTCCCTTTTAGAAACTGACATAATTAAGGTAAGACCTTGGGACCATATTTAGAGAGCTCTATCTTAGCCTTCCAGAAAGTAGACATAATAAAGGGACTGAGAGAGAAATATATATAATTGTCTGCAGGACAGCACGGGACAGGACTGGTCAAGATTGAGAGACTCCCTCAAAGTCCTTTATTTAAAAAAAAATTTTTACAGGAGTAAGGGGCCATCAGCTATTAGGTGAATACAATTATAAGTTGGATGTTTGCAATCAGAAGGATTAACCCTGAAAGTAACAGTAAGTTTTAATGAAAAGTTTTATTGCTTATTTATTTTGTCTGTTATCTCTCTATATTGGATTTTGAGCCTTTTAGGTTTAAGAACCACAGTTTTTCTCTGGCCTTTGATTATTGCACTGATATGAGCCTGGGACAAAAATGAATTTTCATTTCACTGACATTTGAGTTACAATTCATATTATTACTCTTTAGTCATAAACTTGATATTTTCCTCCCCCATATTAAATATAAACACGTAGTAATAACTTAGGGAGGACTATGGAGCCTGAATTTAAGGCTTGGGTGGGGATAACTATTAAAGGGAGGAGGAAGAGAAAGACAATATTTAACATCAGAGGAATGCAGAATATCGTATATTCTTATCATTTACTGATTGGTATTATATACTTATTTACCTTAGCATGTTACTTTTTTCTCTAGAGGCACTGGACTGTGTCAGATATTTCTTTGATTCACCTCTCCGTGGCCATTCACATGCATACTTTCCTCTTTGCTGTTAACTTTTAAATCCTTTGTGCCCTAACATTTCACAGGGAACCATGTCAGCTGCAGCCTTCAAACTGGCCAGGGAAAAAGCCATCGTAGATGGCCTAGGATCCAGTGGAAATATTGTAAAATACTTAAACCAGGATTTTGAGGCCCTAAAAAAGCAATGTTTGCTCTCTGGAACTCTATTCAAAGATGAAAAATTTCCTGCCTGCCTCTCCTCTCTTGGCTATAAAGAATTGGGACTTTATTCTTCGAAAACTCAGGGGATTATTTGGAAACGACCCCAGGTAAGAATATTGTTTCTGTTGATAATTTGCTGATTAGAAATGACATTTTGTTTGCTACAAAGAGTCACACTCAAATTCAAAACAGTTGTACTGTTTTAGGAAATCTCTGAACCTTGGGAAAAGGCTTGTTTTAATATTTCTGCAACAACTTTTGCTCTTGCCTTGATCAAATTGGTTTAACAATGACAAAGCTTCTTTATGCAGAGTTTATTCTTGGAAAGTTGCTTAGGGTGTCAATCAAAACATCTGAAAATCTTTAGAAAGACAGTATATTTGAATTAAGGAATGATCATTTTATTGTGTGTAATATAACTGTGAAAATAATTAAAGTTTATTTTGTTCCCTGGGCTGTGACTCTCTGGAATAAAGGACAGTTGACAGCATTCACCATTGAAAATGACTGGAAATTTATTCTTTTAGGATTTCTTTCTATGCTCTGGACACTTCTGAGGCAAGTGTAGTCAACTGGAGTTGAAGTATTTTAGAGGTAATAATAGCTTCAGTGTGCCTTCACTGAATGAGAATGGGTGAACATGTTTATTATGGCTTCTTGCCATTTTTATATATTTTGTATTCCATTGTGTCTTTCTCCATTAATATCAGATTTACAATAACCTCCCTACTTTTAAACAATTATTGTTGTAATTTTTCTCTTAGATGAATATTTTCCATGCAATAAATATTAAATAACTGTTTTCCATTTATGGAAAATAATGATCTTCATCATTAATAGTCAGAATTTGGAAAGCTATTTCAGAACTACATTTAGATTGCTCTAGATTGGTTCCAGAGTTCCAGAATAGTTAGTCTTGATGAATTCTCACTTGTCCCATTTTCAAAGCCACCAGAAATGGAAAATAGCTTTTTAAAAACTTATTTGTTATTAAGAATGATGAAAGCATTACAAATGCTATTTTTTTAAAATAACATTTTCTTCTTTTTAATCCACAGCTACACAATTCAAATTTGTTTTCATTTTCTTTTCTTTTTACAATCCACATGAACAATCTTGCAGATATCTGTAACAATTCAGTACAGAAGCCTTAAGTGTGTTGGATATTTTATATTTTTGTGCTATTTATTAATATATAATGTCAGCAGGTGCTTTCAAACTTGTGCATGGTTATTGTGTGCTTTTTTTCCTCCAGCTTTTGTGTTTTGAATTGTATAACTGATGTTTCTTAAACCTCTCTATAATTTTGAATACATTTCCCGATATACAGAGAGCATTGCCAAAAGCAAAATGAAGGCTTCAAAGTCATGCTCATGCATAAGCAGTGAATCTTTATAAGTAATACAATTTTATTTATTACTAAATGTTCATTTGAAAGTCACATACTCTCCATTCACTTGATAATAGTTCAAAAACAATGATAATGAAAATATGCAGTCCTTGGTGCTTCACATTTTTCTGATGTTTCTTAAACCTCTCTGTAATTTTGAATACATTTTCAGATTTAGAGAGTGCATTATCAAATGCCAAAAATGAAGGGAGAAAGCTTCAAAGCCTTACTCATGGATAAACAGTGAACCTCTATAAAACAAAAATGCATATTTTATTTATTATTAAACTATCATTTGAAATACTCACCATTGGTAATATTTCAGAAATGAACATGAAAATGTATATGATAACAACAATCATTCAATTGTTTTCTGAAGGGGGTAGGAAATGAAAGGTAGTGAGATTCTAATTTTAGTATTAAAATAATTGCTAGAAAGAATAATTTATTTGTTGTTTGATTTCTCAAAATCAAACAACAAATTAAATTTCTCCATTTTCTAAGAATGCAGTGTTAATGAAGCATATCATAACATTTGCAATTATAGAATCATTTTTTTCAATGTAGAATAATTCTCATTAAGATCTTTTCTTAAATCAAATAACTAGCACTAGAACCAAGTTTTTGATTATGCATGCTTCACTGATCAATACATTGGATCTGAGGCTTGCATTAAAAACAGTTTTTCTTCCCTGATAATTGCCCCTTCCATCAAGTGTGTTTGATTTCAATATCCATAACAATTCAGCCAGCATGGTCAAATACAGGTAATTGCTCCTTGTCTTGAATAAGAGGGAGGGAAACAGACAAAGAGGCACTCATTTTGTCATCATCCTTGAATTAGGGTTCACAGTGCAAAATTTAGAGGTAGATAGGGATACTGTATCCAGTTTTGATCATCACATTATAAAAAAGATGTTGAGACTTTAACATGCATGTAGTAGTATGGGTAAAGACGACTTGTTGCAAACCTGAGTACTAAACTAAATGTATATATTGTGGCCAAGGTTGCTAAAGTACCATTGGTGGTGGTGGAGAATTAACTGGAAATTGAGTACTCTGAATAATAAATGCCTGATTGGCTTAGGTCTCTCTTGAAAGTACATTGATTCTCTTCAAGATCTGATAACATATCTCAGTGTGGATCTAATCTTTCTGTTCTCTATAATTGGCGATTTCAGTCTTTTTCTTGAAATTATTCCTTCCAGGCTTCCTTTTGTACCCAACAGTCTATTTACTACATTGTATGCTTTTCAATTCAAATTGTAGACAATGTGCTCAAAGAAAGAGCATTTTTTCTGGTTTCCTATCTGAGCCCTAGTGGAGAATCTTGTATGGATAAAAATTAAAACTTTAGCAGAATTTTTGTATGTTATTTTAAACATTAAAATTCAAAATCTTGTATGTATGTATGTATAGTAGATAGTGTATGTATGTTGGTAAATTAATGGTTGTTTCACTGGTGGAAGATTCAACTGAATAGTAAATCAGTTTCAGTTGTGTTGTCCTGTATGTTTAATTTTGGGTATTCCTTTCAATTATTTCTTCGAAAAGAATGAATAATAGTATTATCAAGTTTTATTAATGGTAGCAAGAACTGGATTACTCTTCAAATATGAAGAAGAAAGAAATAATTATTACGCAGTTGTACTGTCACCACACTCAGGGCAGACCTTAGAGGCATACAAAAGGAGAAGAAGGCAAGGTTGTGGATGGGACCATCAGAATGGTCATTCTGCTTAAGTAAGCATATCGTTATTTGACAAACACTTCTCATGTCACAAGCGATAGGGTGTCTAGTACTTTGGTATTCTTAATTTTTTTAAAATATTGTTTACCATTTGTATGAGCTGATATGGAGATAAATCATCTTTCCAACATGTTAGCATATACAGCATCCTACAAAAGTCTAATCTACTTTAAGCAGTCTTTGATATCAGTGTCCATTACAACGGTTGGACTACAGCAAGTCTCCGTTATCCAATAGTATGCACTCTCAGCAAGGTCCATAGTTTCAGTAATCATTCTGTCTCAGTAGATAAGAACCAAGAGTCCCCTTTTCAAGGTTGAAATAAATGTTTAGTGAATCATTGGCTTTGTAGGAACAACTCAAACTTAGGGAACAACCACAGGTGAGAGAGGCTAAAACATTTTAATCAAGTTTTTCTTCTGTGAAACTGTAAAGAAATGTGACGTGCAAAATCCAGTTGTAATGTTCATCCATTATTTTCAGGAACTGGTCCCAAATCCCCAGTTCATTGAGGGAGGAGCCACTCGTACAGATATTTGTCAGGGGGCTCTGGGTGAGTAGAGAAAAGCCACTATTTCTCTCTCTTTTCAGGGAAGAGGGAACTGCAACATATTCTGAACTGCTGTGTGCTGAAATCAAAAAACAAACATGCAAATAGTAAATAAATGTGCTATTTTGTTTGATGACTCAAACACTCTAAACATGGAATAACAATGTGAAATGTTGCTTAAACCCTGACTTTATTGCTTGTTTTGTATGTGTCCCACCGATTAGTCAGTTGAAACAAAAAGCAATCCTTTGTCAGCTTACTTTTCTGTAAAATATTATTTCAAACTTAAGACAGAATACTAAATGCAAAGAAATATAATAAGACTGTCTCCAGGATCTTAATTAATTAAACTTTATATCTTCATCAGTAGGAAGAAACTTTGAACTTAGCTTGGTAAGCTTACAAGGGAGCTTTAAAATGTAGTACACTTTCTACTTTTGTAAAAGAGCATATATCCAATAATAGGTTATGACTGGATGATATATACTGTATATACTTAAACCAATAAGAATAATACAATTTCTGTAAATGTGCATTTAAACACACCTGTGTGCCATTTTTTATGCATTAAAGCCTTCAAATGGCAGGTGATGGGCTTATTTGTTTTTAGTGTTGTTTTATCACTCTTATGGCCTCTAACAAATTTTCCCTCCATATTGGCATTTACATGATGCATTCAAAAGCAACTGACAATCTGTAATAGAGGTCAAATTTTTAGGTAGTAAAAGCTAGATGTTTTTTTTTTTCATGATATACACCATTGGCCCTTGGATGTCAAAATATTTTAGCTTGGCCTTATTTAGTAGGTTACATGGCTTTGAGGGAGGAATTGCTCAGTTAATCTACATTCATGTCTTTCATAAACTTTTTATGTTTCCAGGAGACTGTTGGCTTTTGGCAGCTGTTGCAAGTCTTACATTAAATGAAGCAATTTTAGAGTGGGTTGTTCCACATGATCAGAGTTTCCAGAGGGATTATGCTGGGATATTTCATTTCAAGGTATCATTTCTATTTTAAGCTATATACATCTGGTGATAATACTAAGTTAAAGGGGGGGGGGGAGACGGAAAATAGGAGAAAGTCTGGATAAATCTAGTAACATCACAAAAAAGACAGAATGCTGCCCATCAGATAATTACTACCTTTGTGTTGATATACTGTAGTTTATATTTTAACTCATTGACAAGAATTTCCTTTTCTGTGACAAGATTATTGTATGCAAAAAGATGGAAAAATAATGAAATACCTAAAGTGGAAGATTGGATTATAAGATTAACTGAATTTGCAGAAATGGTGAAGCCAACTGCTCTGTTTAGAGAAATACCCCCACCAATGATTCTGAAAGTCTGGAAAACTTGTATGGGCTTTATACTGAAAGAAAAAAAAAAGACTGAATTGATTTCTGGATCTGGAAATTAAAAAGGGCCAAAGAAGATGGGAAAAAGAAGAGATAATTACTAGATAGAAAAGGAGAGCTGAAAGGGATAACAGTTTCCTTTTCTTTCCTCTGTTAGTCATATATTGCAACCCCTTCAGTGACTTCAATTGCAAATCTAGCAGGTATTTGCAAAGAAAGATAAACATCTGTATAAAGATGGCTCATTAATTCCAAAGGTTTTATCAAATGAACTCTTCTTGAAATATTTTCCTTTGGTATTTTCCACTGCATGGGTCTTTTTCTCATCTTGGTGGCCAGTTTTGGCAGTACGGAGAATGGTTGGATGTTATTGTTGATGACCGGCTTCCCACCAAAAATGGACAACTAGTCTTCCTGTACTCAAAAGAACGCAATGAGTTCTGGGCTGCCTTATTGGAGAAAGCCTACGCCAAGTAAGTTGTGGCTAATTCTGAGACCGTTCCCATTAATAGCTCTCAGGATTAGACTATTAATTATAGTTTGCTTGTGAATTGTGTCTGATGATACTAATGAATCTGCACTAAGTATAATTCAATGCTTTCCATGCAGTGAAGTCTTGAGTGGCACTCTGAAGAATACTACATTTATTATGGCCTATATTTTCAGGGAATATAGTCTAGGATGAACGAAAAATTAATTCAGTTCTTGTTGAGATAAAAATTACCAAATTAATATGCAAAGTGCTATTCCACCTTCTCAGAAATTTCTGATGCAGCTCTCTGTGTACAGATATGAATGTGTTAAGGGAAATACACATAAAATGCATTTGTTAGTGTGAGGAATATAAAATAGCAATGAATTAAGGGCTTTCACATAACTTTGGCATTCACTAAAAAAAGGGGAAATGGCTAAATATAAAACTATTAATGTATTCAGCCCTTAAATCATCTCCCCTAGTAGTCTCATAGACACGAACGCATATGCTGGTTCTTTCTCCGAGACTGTACTGGACTAGTTTGAAATGGATTGGATTACTATAGTTTGAAACGGATGCAGAAAATTAAATAAAATTTAATTAAGTAAAATTACAAAATTAATCATGTTGTAGTGTAAGATTCATACTTCCTACTCTAGAACCATTCTCAAAAATGCAAGTTTTAGATTGGCTGGAAATTATTTAGAATAAGAGTAGACAAAGAAGATTTTTTAAAAATTACAAATATACTCTTGCCTATTTCTCTTACTATCTTTTTCCCTTGTTTCCTTCCTCCCTCTTTCAATTTACAGTGAACTCATAATTCAGCCTGTCCTCCTTTAAATAATATGGATATGCCCAGGGGTGGGATCCAACAGGGTTAACTACCAGTTCGGTCATTTACAAGGTTCGGTGGTTTATGATGTGCTTCCCTGAAGCTGTCTAGCGCGCCTGTAAATTGTCATCAGCATGCTGAGTGCAGAGAAGCAGCCTTTCAAAAAGCCCTTTTTTTCTACTTTTTTTAACTGCAGCTGTGCCTTGCATGCCAGCTGAAGTTGAAAAAATCAGGAAATAGAGGTCAGGTAAGAGCCTGGGTGGGCAAGTGGGCAAAAACATCAGCAGACATAGAACCGGTTCTATGTCTGCTGCTCTTCAGAGCTACCGGTTCTACAGAGGTGGACAGAACCGGTAGAAACCTACCCCGGATATGTCCTTCCAACTAATTTGTTCGCATTCTCAAAGAATATCTATTGAAAATATAAAATATGGGGATAATTGTTTGCCTGTATTGTCACTGTCTTTCGAAAGCTGCTTCTCACAACAGCCTGGGATCAGATGTAATCAGCAATTCAACTAGTCAACAGTGTTGATGCAATGATGACAAAAAAAGAAAAAAATATTTGCTCTATTTTCTGTCACAGAATAAAACTCTGGGTTGGCCAGGTCAGCCCAATGTTTCTTCTACCAGTGCTCGATTATCAACTGAACCACTTTAATGCTCCTCGGAAATCAAAAGGACCTGAAGTGTACATTCCTGAAGAACATATATAAGATAATCACTCCAGCTAACTGGCTTATATCTCCATTTTCTAGGTGTTTTAACAAAATTACCAACTGTAATTTTCACAACATTCAGGAGTTCTTTAAATTATTCAGAATTCAGGAAGAGAGATTTTATTTGCTGAGTTGGAAGGGACCTTGAAGGTCTCCTAGACCAACCCTTTGTTCAAGCAGGAACCTCTATACCATTTCAGACAAATGGTTTTCCAATCTCTTCTTAAAAACCCTCCAGTGTTGGAGCTCTCACAACTTCTGGAGGCAAGTTGTTCCACTGATTAATTGTTCTACTGTCAAAAAAAAATTTCCTTAGTTCTAGATTGGTTATCTCCTGGATTGTTTTTTTTGTCTTGCTTGCAGGTGCTTTGAAGAATAGATTGACCCCCTCTTCTTTTTGGCACCCCTTAGATACTGGAATACTGCTATCATATCCTAGTCCTTTTCATTAAATTTCTGCAACCATTCTTCATATGTTTTAACCTCCATTCCTCTAATCATCTTTTTGCTCTTCTCTGCACTATTTCTAGAATCTCAACATAGATAGATAGATAGATAGATAGATAGATAGATAGATAGATAGATA
>BLBF01000018.1:35238731-35417387 GCA_015471245.1 Laticauda colubrina
ATAGATAGATAGATAGATAGATAGATAGATAGATAGATAGATAGATAGATAGACAGACATAGATAGATAGATAGATATTGATATATGTTTTCATAAATTTTCACGGGTACAGGTATGTAGGTCTAAGTGTGTTCAGGTCTTTTCCCATGTAAGATTAAGAGTATCTCGCTGACATTTCGATGAGGTCCTACTCGCCATCCTCAGGCTGGTCCTTTTGGCGCTGGCACGAAGCCACAGACGAACTCAATACAGAAGCCTGATGATAGCAGATGAGATTCTGCCAAAACATTGCTACAACTTTAAAAGCACAACTACAATGACGTGGGATAATACCATATATATATGGTATGTTCCCTGTACATGATGTACAGGGAACTTCGTATATGCCTTGGTTTTCCAAGGCTATTGACCTGGAAAACCAAGGCATAAACGAAGTTCCCTGTACATCATGCTCGGCCACATACATTGGACAGACCAATAGAAGAATAAGTACCCGCCTAGATGAACACAAAAATGCAGTAAAAAAGCTGGAACACACCTCCTCACTAGTCCAACACATGAAAACCACAGGTCACAACATCAACTTCAATGGCACTAAAACCCTAGCCACTATAGAAAACCTCAGCCACAGAATCATCAGAGAAGCCATAGAGATTGAAAAAAGACCTGAAAGCATGAATAGAAGAGATGATTCCAGCAGACTGTCAATCATTTGGAAACCTGCACTCTCAAATAGAAAGATCTCCACACCACAAACCAGGCAAACACCTGAGCACAAACAGACTCCCTCTGATGCCTCCAACTCGAACACTCCTCCACCAGGCACCCAGGTGAAACCTGGCTTCCTAATGGATAGCAGCCGTCCTTTCACACGAAGCCAAGCTGCACTGAAAGCCTCCAACACAGGAACAGAGTGTTGCCAGCCAATCAAAGCCACAAAACAGACAGAAGAAACCAGAAACACCAATCAATCAAACTCCAAGTCCAGTGAACACAGACCAAGACTCCCAACCAATCAGAATAGGCCGGCCTCGAATTTGAAACCAAAGACTGTGAGACCCACATCCATACAGAAGCCTGATGATGGCAGATGAGATTCTGCTGAAACGTTGCTACAACTTTGAAAGCACTACAATGACGTGGGATAATACCCGAAGGAAGCTGAACAGCATGTATATATATATATATATGTTTTTTTAAGCTTTCGCGGGTACTTACATGTGTGCTGTTTAGCTTCCTTCGGGTATTATCCCACGTCATTGGAGTTGTGCTTTTAAAGTTGTAGCAACGTTTCAGCAAAATCTCATCTGCAATCATCAGGCTTCTGCACTGAGTTCGTATGTATATGTGTGTGTGTGTGTGTGTGTGTGCGCGCATATATACATATGCAGCATAAGACCCAGGATGTCAAAACAATAGAACTCAAAAGGTCATCACACACACACACACACACATATTATACTATAATCTGATAACACTCACTTGAATATTGGGGGATATTGGACAGGAGTTCTCAATAAGGGATGGATCATAAATTATCATGTAATTCTACTTGTCAGCCATTGTCGGAGTTTACTACTAAGTTTGGAAACCAGTAATTTTTGGAAAAACATTAAATCATTTGTTTTACTAAAAAGATTTAATTGGTCATAGAATTGTTCAATTTATTTTGTTGCTTGCTTGCAAAAAATTAACTGTTTTTTAAATCATGTTTTTCTTATTTTTTCAATGTAGATTGAATGGTTCTTATGAGGCTTTGATTGATGGAACCTTGACAGAAGCTTTTGAAGATTGTACTGGTGGGATCTGTGAATCGTATAATCATAATTCAGCTCCCCCTAAATTGTATCAAATAATCCAAAAAGCTTTGCAAGCTGGTTCATTATTGGGCTGCTTCATTGTAAGATGGTTACTTTTCTTTTCTTTTTTAATGTCCTTGTTTGCGTTCTTATTAAGACAGCTTATGCAGTCCACTACAGCTTGATCTTGAGAATGTAATGGACAAGTTGATTTGATGTCCAGTATCTTACTTGGTCAAAGCAGTGCAGAAAACATGACTTATGTGTTGTTGTTGCACCAATTTCACCATTGTAATTGGTGAGGCCATTGACAAAATATGATGTGTTGTGCTACTTTCTCCACAGTGCTGCAGGATGCTGATAGTTGCAATTAGATGAAACATTAATTTAGCAAGTATTTATGTCAGATAAATGAGAGAGTTTGTATGGACTTGAGTGAACTTTGGATCAGATTAATAGGAATTATTGTTGTTGTTAGTTGTGAAGTCATGTCTGACCCATTGCGACCCCATGAACAATGTTCCTCCAGGCCTTCCTGTCCTCTACCATCTTCTTGAGTCCATTTAAGCTCACACCTACTGCTTCATTGACTCCATCCAGCCACCTCAATTCTCTGTCATCCTATTTTTCTGTTGCCCTCAATAAGAGATACACTTGTTCTTTGAAAGAGGAAGCAACATGTACTTCCACAGATCAAGAAATTTGCTATTTTGATAAAGATTGATTCCTCAGTAGCTATATACTTTAGTCTGGCATTCTGTTCTTTGTTTACTCACTATTTGCAGACAATTCAGAAGATGTTGTCAGCTTGTGGGAGTCATTTACTGAGTGTGTGACCTAATGCAGATATTTTAAATCTGACAAGTTTATTTTCACAAACATACTTTGAAAACTTGGGAAAATTGATACATGCGTAGGAGTTTCAATACAAACTGCATTTCCCCTGATGTTTTCTGGTATAAATTGCTGCTTTTGGAAATGCTTTCTTTTATAAGAAATTGCTAGCTATGTCTAATTGTATATATGCCTGTATGAAAAAAAAAAAAAGATGTTACCTCTGGTGCTATTTATTTTAGTCCTGCTCTGAAAAATCAGTGTGTGATGGAATTCTATTTTGAATGATAGTTTGAATGATACAGCAACATGGAAGGCAGGGAAGAATCCCCCCTTTTATCAATACAGGAAGAGAGTTCAACTCCTTGTTATGATGTTAAGTTATGAGCAGCTCTTAGCTGAAGAATCTAGCTGATGGATTGCTTGAATCAAGATATTTTGCTAATATTATGAAACTGTTTACATTTAGAATAACAAAAACATAAGTACAACTACCAGCAAAATTGCAGTAAAACAGCAAATCCACCTTTTACAATCACCCAGGCAATTCATGGATTTTTACCCTTGTGAAACTGAACGCTTTCCAAATCCACATGTTTTTTCTCTTCAATCAGTGTAAAAGTTGTTGTGCTACCTTTTAGATATTCTCTATTGACCATCAGTTTAGTTTATGGAAATACATCCCTTTCGTTTACATCTATTCATTCAGTGATCATTCAAAGTTATGTTGGCATTGAAAAAAAATGGACCTACGAAAGGTCCTCAATGTTGCAATCATCACAGTGTTCCCATAGTCAAGTGATCAAAATTTGGAAACTTAATGACTGGCCCACATTTACAACAGTTGCAGTGTCCCATGGTCACATTCTTCTGCCTTCAGGAACTATCTCCATTTCAACTTCCCTCACCCATCCATCTCCCTCTATCTTTGCCCTTTTGGCTGTCCCTATAGCATAGACACTATATTACACCTCTGTCACCTCCCTTGCCTCTGAACTCAACTGACCTATGTTATTGTCTTTGGTTTGCTTCTTCTCCCTTGGCTACCTCCGCTGCTGGGCTCCCTAGCCTTTAGGCTCCTGGCAAACCTGCCCTGCTTCAGCAGTCTAGGCTGCTGCTGGCTGTGGATTCATGCTGACAAGCTTGCTTTGCAAAAAGGATTTCACACTGGCCCATCCTGGACTTGCCTGATACCCAGGTGCAAAAGCCCTGACACAATCTGCAGCCTGCATCAGTTTCTGTTTCTCCTTCTGCTTCTGCTTTTCCCTGCAAAGAGCCACCAACAACATGAGTCTCTCAGAGCTCGGTGGTGGACTTTGTATTGTGATAATAAGCTGAAGTGGAGGCAGTTCACACAAGGCAGGAGAAGTTCAAGATCTTCACCTAACAAACATTCCTGACCTAATGAATACAATCTGGACTTCTGGGACTTCTGCTGATAGGTGTCAGAACCTAATGACACTTCTCAAATAACTAAGGACCAGAGGTGGTATTCAGTGGGTTCTGACCAGTTCTGGAGAACCGAATTTATGGAGTGGAAATTTTGAATAATTCAGAAAACTGGCAAATGCCACCTCTGACTGGCCCCACCTCCATCTATTCTCTGCCTCCCAAGTCCCAGCTGATTGGCTGGGTTTTCTTTTGTTCCCCTGCAAAGCAGGTTAAGTGGTGTGGGGAGGGAATAGGGATTTTGCAGAAACCGTCCCCCAGGAGTGAGGAGGGAATGAGGATTTTACAGTATCCTTCCCCTGGAGGGGGGAGGGAATGGAGATTTTATAGTATCCTTCCCCTGGCATGCCCACCAAGCCATGCCCACCAACCCACACCACGCCCACCAAGCCATGCCCACAGAACTAACAGGAAAAATTTTTGAATTCCACCACTGCTAAGGATCTATTGTATAAAAGGTGACCAAATCTTGCTCTTAGTTGTCTACCCAACTTCACAGAAAAGATAATAAATCTGGAGTCTCTAAACCTTACAATTCAAGGAAATTTTGCTGTTTCTCTTTCCAGTGTTGAGATTGGGATGTCTGTTCCATCTTTACTTGTGGGTCCTGTCTGTCTTGAGATATGATGGTTTCTGCCTCACCAGCTTCAGTCCTTATATTACACTGAGATGATAAGATTAGATCTAAATGAATTTTACAATTCAATTTTATTAAGAAATATCTGAATAGTAGGAACATCTTATTATTAAAGTCACTTCATGGAAATAAAGAGGCTTTCATACATTGGAGAGCTTCAAATATTTATGAGATGCTTAAGCTTGGGATTTCTAATTCTAAGAAAGAAGTTGGGCTAGATTATTCTCCAACTTTATGATTTTTAAGACTTTCAAGCAGTGTGCACTGAAATTAAAAATGTTTTGACAATAATTTTAATATGACAATAATTTTAATTTCTTCCTAGAATACCAGTGAAAAAGTACAAAAAACAAGTAAGCAGCTGTTCTCACGCCATGCTTATTCTATTACTGGAGCAGAAGAGGTAAAGATACAAATTTTCAAAACCTAATTTGCAACCAAATTCAATCTCATTAAAACATTTAGTTATATTTATATTTATTTTTAGCCTGCTCCTATCCTGAAAGATTCTGGGTGGCAATTAACAAGGCACAAATCCTGGAATGATATAATTTTTCCTTACAGGGAAAGCTGGGGTTGAGTTTAGGGAACTCCAGAGTGGGGTAATCACAGAGAATATACAGTATCATCTAGTCCAGGGATCCCCAACCCCCAAATCACAGACTGATATAGTGAGGAAATGGGCTGCACTGCTAGACAATTACAGTAGGTGAGTGAGTGAAATTTCGTCTGTATTTGCAGCTGTTCCCCAATGCTGGCAGGACCACCTCAGCTCCACCTCAGGTCCTCAGGCATTAGATTCTCATAGGGGCATGAACCCTACTATAAACTGCACATGTGAAACATCTAGGTTGTGCACTACTTATGAGAATCCAATACCTGATGATCTGAAATAGAGCTGAGGCAGTGATGCTAGCTCTGGGGAGTGGCTGCAAATGCAGATGAAGTGTTGCTCACTCAACTGCTGCCTGTATCCTGAAATCATCCCTCCCCTGGTCCATGGAAAAATTGTCTTCCACAAAACTGCTCTCTGGTGCCAAAAAAGATAGAGAACTGCTGATCTAGTCAATACCCTGCATTCTTTTCAAGAGGTGGTTTCCCACTTGCTTTCTAGATGTTAAGATAAGATTCAACTATGGGAAAGCAATGCTTGACCTATCTTGGGACTGTGTTTTAGAGTTTTAAGGGAATGGCAGTTATCTTCTAGGTGCAATTCAAGGTGCTAGTTGTCGAGATAAGTTTGGAAAATTATCATGTATGGCCAGATTGAAGGAAAACTTCTTCAGGAGAGGGTACTTTACCACCTTGTTCAAGGCAGATGGCAAATGCTATTCCTTAGGAAAACATTAATTGTCTCTCAGGTCTGGCCTCACATGTCTAAAAGAGCCAGGAGGGAGTACTATCAACAAGTGGCAAGAATTCAAGCTACAGAGATCTTTTCCACTTTCTTGGGTTCCAGAAGTCCAGAATTGTTTTTATTCTTAATGAAAAACAATCAGTGCAGTGTAACTGAAGGCAGCGGGAGGGAACATGCAATGTGTAGAATAATTCAATACAATGACTATATTTGTGGGGTTTAATAGGTTACTTACCGTCATTGGCTGGAGGAATTAATCAGGATCAGAAATCCATGGGGTGAATATGAATGGACAGGAGCCTGGAGTGATAAGTACATTCCTATTACTGTTTTTCTCCCTTTTGTTCTGGATCATCACTGTAACATCATTTTCTTTATTAATGCTTGTGATTCTGTATAAAATATTATACCATCATATATTTATTATTATTACTATAAATAGACTTCTCATTAGTTCTTGAGTGTCTTCAACAAAACATATTTGGGATACCATATGAATCATACAGCTGACTTCTGCTAGAGATTAAATAGAAATATAAAATGTGCATTGACCAAGAAAGGATTTAAATTTATATTTCTCTACTTCAGTTCCATGTCAACCAGGGTTCTGCACTGTACTAACAGCATGTGGGTTCTTTGATTTTGGAAATACTTGGAAATTGTAGACCATGTTTTAAGAAGTAGAGTGTTAAGTGAATGCAACAGTTATCAGTTATTCAACAAATCATGATGTCAGCTCAGTCATTGGGCTACTCAGCTGTCAGGTACAAAGGTAAACAAAACTGTGGATTTCCCTGTAGGGAAGATATTCATGTAATTTTGTGGAACATTGTGCTGAAAGTGAAGACAAAAGAAATGTATTATTTATCTGGTATTCTTTCTGGCCTTTTTGTATGACTCCTCAAAAATTATATTTGAACAGTCAATCAAATGACATCCAATGAAGAAAAATGTAGTATTAGTAAATGAGCAGGACTATTTATTAACTTACACCAGGCATCTCTTAACTATATCTGGTAATAGCAAGAAATCCATTGCTAGAAGCAGAGACAGATGATAAAACAAATCTTTTTAAGAAGATTCTTCCCAAGCTGAAATAAACCCAAGCCAAATTAGACATGACATTAAGGATATATTTGCATTTAATATGCTTGTAAAAAAATCAAATTAGCAGCTGCCAGGATAATTACTAGAATTGCATCAGGCAGAAAGGGAGAGTTTAACCCTTTCTTTCATATAGCTGCTTTGACAAAAGTTGTTAATCTAGACTTCTGGTTTGAGCTTCTTCAGTGACAGACTGAAACCTCATCTCTATGAGGCTTCGATCCATGCTCACCGCTGGAGTGCCCTGAGCTGACTGGTTTCGGGGCTAAGCCACCCCGTAGAGGTGGTGAAGAGGGGGGAGACTGCCTGCAGGGTTGAGGAGAGCCGTATCTCTCCTCCCCAGCTGGCCATTACTCCCTTTCCTGAAGGCGGTTGTGGTGGTCAGAAATGGCCACCACAAAGAAGAACTCGACCGGAAAAGAATGTGTAGGAGGAAGATAAGTTGACTAGGTCAAACAGCAAAAGCAACAAATAAGGTACCCTGGAATTGAAACTATTAAAAAAAATCCAATAACATTGTTCCCTAAGAAGATTTTTAAGCTGCGAAGGAGAGAGAATGAGAGAGAAAAGGAAAAAGATTTGGTTTTTTTTCCTCCTTTTCCTATACTGACAGCTAAGAGACTTAAGCAAGAAATTGGGAAAAAATCCACTTTGACATTAATAGGCATTTAATTCTGAAAATGAAAAGTCAAAGGGAAAATAAAGATTTCTAGATAATCAAAAGCTTTTGAAAACAGGAAAGGAGAGAAAAAGAATAAAAGGGCAGGATCTGGAAGGGAGGAGACTGCCTGGAATTAAAAAGAATTTACAGCAAAATCTCAACAAGACTTCCAAAAGATACATCTTAACTGAAACATCAACAACAAAAACCCCAGGAAAAGAAAGTGGAAAAAGAAATAAGAAGAAATAACTCAGGACTATTTGGATTACTTGATGATTTCTGGATTTTTGGTTGTTGTATTTGAATGACTAAAATCAATGGGGTGGTTGTTTAAAACTGTTGAAAATGGCTCCACTTTTAGAAGAACTGAAAATGGAACTTAAAAAGTACAAAGAAGATGCACAAGAAGGAGAGGTTCTTTTGGCTTCTTATTTCAGTTTTTAGAAATGGAGATTTGGAATTATGAGAAACAACAAGAAACGCCTGCAGAACAAGAAGATTGGGACAAAGAAGAAGCCATCTTTAATGAGCAAGTAATCTTAGGTGGGGGAAAAAAAGGAAAGGTGGGAAAGAAAATGGAACGTTTAAGATTGGGAAAAACAACTCCAAAAAAAATAAGAGTGAAAAATAAGTATAAAATCAGAAAGCAACAGAAGAGGGAAATGCAGAAGACAGAATTAGAAGTGGAGAGACAAAGGGGTAAAAAAGGAGAAGATGAGAGGGAAGAAAGAAAGGAAAAGAAGTTATAAAGGACAGAAACAAAATATAGAGAAACTGCCAATTTAGAGATAATGGGTGAAAAATTAATGGAAAAAGGGATTCTGCAAAGGTACATAAAATAGTATTGTTATATTAGAAACAGAAATAATTTTAGAAAATATGAAACAATGTATGATTAAAATGTTTGATAAAATAGTTATCGTAACTTAGTGGAATGCTTGTTAATAAATAAGTGTAACAAAATGAATATTTAATGATTTACAAAACATATGAAGAGAAATAAGGGAAAAATTAATTATGGAGATTATATGTGTCTTTAAGGAAGTATGATATTTAATTGAAAAGAAGTGTTAAAGATGTTAAGACTTTAATGATTATTAATGATAGAACTGAACTGGAATGGAATGAGGGTTTATAACTACAGATATTTATAATCTCTTTTTTTAAGAATATAGTGTGTATTATAGGAATGTACCAAGCAGAATTTGACTTGAAATTATGTATTTTGTATTATATTGAAGGTCATAACCTTAAGGTATATATTAAAGTTTAAATAAGAGTTGAATGGATGTAATTAAAAGATATAAAGGTGTCATACTCCAATTAGTAACTATAGGAGAAAATTTGTTTCATGAGAAAAGATAATATGAAATTGAAACAGAACAGACAAAAGTATAAATATAATTATTTGAATTGAGATGAGATAATCAAAATAAAATTGAGAAAATTAAAAGAGGGGAAAAATTATGTAGAAAATGTAGAATACACAAAAAGGAGCATGAAATTGAGTTTTGTGTCTGTATAAAGAAGTTCAACCCGGAACCATGCTATTTTCAAAACAGATGTTTTACTTGTATTTTGTATGTGAAAACCCAAATAAAACTTTATTTAAAAAAAAGTTGTTTATCTAAAGCTTTTTTGTGTTGAGGAAATCAGTCAAGTATTCAATTTTAAGGCTTGCCACACATTAAATGCAGCAGAGTTGGCTCACTGTATAAAGTCTGGCTTACAGGCCAGAGAAATACTTCTTGCTCATTAACTAAAGAATTGACTATACATAAAATAATCTCTGGAAGTTCTGAGACAGAATGATGGGTACTCCTGGTTGGTGACTATTTTTAGGGCACTGTTGTTTTCCCAAGCAGTATATTTTCTTGTATTATACTTCTGTTTTTAATCCTGATTTTCTTATACAGTGCCCAAAGTTTTTTCAGTGATTGAGGCAGCTAAAAAAATAAATGAAGAAACAAACAAACATGTGGAGATTGAGTTTCAGAGCTATGTGAGCTAGCTATCTATGCAATCAGCTCTATGGGATAAAATAAACTGTTGGATTGGTTTCTCTCCAAATCTGATTGATGGATTTCTCACTGTATGTGACTGGGTGATTGCATCCTGCTAAATAAATAGAACTTGCGTACAAAGATTTAGTAGGTATATTAAGATATGTGGTTTCCCAGAAGGGATCATAGGGAATGGACAAATGAAAAAGGAGAAGTTTATTATTACCCCAATTTAAAGTGGGAACTTTATAAAATAGGATGTTTTTCCTTATAAAAAAAAAGATGTTGAGATTCTAGATACAGGGGTGTCAAACTTGCGGCCCATAGGCCAGATGCGTCATGTGCTGGCCACTCCCACCCCCAGTTTAGCAAAGGGGGGAAAAGTCACAACATGTCACGTGACGACAACATGCCATTAGGAGTTTAATATCCATGCTGCAGAAAGAGCGCAGAGCTAAAACACGATGATCAGTTGTGGAAACTGGATATGTCTAATCTAATGAGGAGAAAGATCAGGGGTGACATGAAAGCAGTCTTCCAATATTTGAGGGGCTATCACAGAGAAGAGGGGTTGGACCTATTCTCCAAATGATGTGAAAGGGCAGGACAAGAAGTAATGGCTGGAAACCTATCAAAGAGAAATCCAACCCAAAACTAAGGAGAAATATTTTGAGATGAGAGTTATTAATTGGTGGAATAGCTTATCTCTAGAAGTTGTAAGTGCTCCATCGCTGGAGGCTTTAAGAAGAGATTAGGCAGCCATTTCTCTGAAATGGTATAAGCCAGGGTCTCCTACTTGATCAAGGAATTGGACTAGAAGACCTCCAAAGTCCCTTCCAACACTACTATTCTGTTATAAATGAACAGTGAGGGTTAGAAAATGACCAGTAACCAAACCTTATTATTTAGACTTGAGTAGCCTTTTGTATACAAAATTTTTGAATTTTGTAGTATATGATAGGTACACTTACAATTTTTCTTCCACAAAATGCTTGTCCCTTTAAGCCTGGCCAAATTACAAAATGTTTATTTACCCAAAGATGAACTAGCATCCTGCATTTTGCCCAGATTCTCTTTAGCACAGTAAGTGTATCCAAAGCAATCTTGCAAATAGATATGATGCCAGAGACAGGTGCCCTGTTTTGCAGTAGATCTCAATTTACTGTTTCTTAAAGAAAATTAGTTTATAAATTCAGATGGGGTACCTACTGAATTTTTACAAATACATTGGTACCCATGGATACCACATTGCTTACTCTTGAAATAAGAGGAAAGAATGACTAGTAACTGGCAATGAAGAAACAGTATCCACAGAAATAAAAGAAAATCTCTGTGTATTGGTGACCTGCAATGTACATAGAATTGTTCTATTTGTTTTCCTGCCCAAAGATAAGCCTGTGTTTCCAGGAACTGACAAGGTTTCCAAACTGACAAGGTTGCTAGGAGAAAAATTAAACACCTGGAATGTTAGATTAGTTACATGTATCAAAAAAGATGAATAGTTTCTGGTCAACTGTCAGAGGAAAAAGATTTAGAAGGTATTCTATAACACTGAAAGTAAAAGGCTCTGGCTTTTAGGTCCTGGTGAAATAAGGTTTTAATTCTTTTTGGCAAAGTCTAGAGTAGATCTTGTTGGGCAGGACATCCAGAAGTCGAAGTCTTGAAGAAATGAAAAGAAAATGTAGTGTGATTGATATTTCTGTCCTGCAAGGAAGAGAAGTGGATATATGTCAATCAGATTTCATGAAATACATTTTTTAGAGAAAGGATTGGGAAATGTAATCCTAAATGTTTCCATCATTGTGACAACTGTTCATTCTCATGGTGACAAGCAGAGCTTTTTAGCTCTAGAAGGAAAATCTAGGAAGTCAACTTTAATAACTTAAAACTAAGGTGGAAGCAGGGGTGGGTTTCTACCAGTTCTGTCCACCTCTGTAGAACTGGTAGCTCTGAAGAGCAGCAGTCAGAGAACCAGTTCTATGTCTGCTGATGTTTTTGCCCACCTGCCTGCCCGGGCTCTTACCTGATCTTTTTTTCCTGATTTTTCAACTTCAGCTGCCGAACGAGGTACAGCTGCAGTTAAAAAAGTAGGAAAAGAGGCTGTTTCAAAGGCTGCGTCTCTGCATACAGCCTGCTGGTGACGATTTACAGGCACACAGCTCACAGCCTGCTTGTAAATCCCGAATCAGCAGTTAACCCTGTCATATCCCACCACTGGGTGGAAGCCTTAGTTATCACCTTATTATTGGAAGATGATTGACAAGGAATAAAAGCATTGTTACAGTAGGTGAATAGTGCTTCAGAAAGACTGAAAGAATAAGTTTTCCATTGAAGCTGGAAGTGGGAAAAATAGTCAGGAGGATTGTATGAACCATTTGGAAGAAGTGTTTTACAAAAGTAATGAAAGGATCTCCCCCAGCTCTCTGTTTGAAGCATAAGATTAGTCTTAGCAATGATATATCTGAAAAAAGTTGTAATTGAGATCACAATTGTGTATATGCTAAATATGAATCAGTAATGTGAAGCTGCCAAAAAGACAAAAGTAATTTAAAGTGGCCTTAACCAAAGAACAGTTTGTAAATCACGAGAATTAAAAGTTCTACTCTATTCTGCAGATTAATCCCACTTCAATAAATGTAGTCAGTTTTAATTACCATATTTTTTAAAAAAAGGATTCAGATAAAATATGAATTCCCAAAAAGAACACAAAAAATAATAAAGTCATGCTTTAGATGAGGCTCAGGCATCGCACAGAAGATTTCACTTGATATCCTAAATGTGTCAACTCATAATGGCTGCTTCCAATCATGGATTCTTGGTCTCCCTTCAAAGCATTTGCAAGAAGAAAACTGTACATTTTCTGAAAAGAAAAATCTGAAATCTAAATATGTTTACATTTTTAATCTGATATGCAACCCTAGGAACAACAAAATAGTGATTATTTTAGGTGTCTACAATAACCAAATCAGCAAATGTGGTTTGTTGATTCTCATATCAGCCAGCAACATCAGATGTGCAAAATTAAAAGGAAAGGCCATTCATTCTGCAATATATCAGTTGTGTGATTGATCTCTGATTCATGATATCACACAGAATGAAATAGCATCATTCACCTGTGCTTTTAACTAAATATCTCTGTTATGATCACATATGCTTCTTTCATGAGTGTTTCTGGGCCACTTGAACATATCTGGAAAAATGCACTACTCGAAATACCTTTTTTGTATATCCCATGTTGCTAAGTTGATTTTCTGCCTGTCAGAACTAATCTCTGTTAAGAAGATACTAAGTTTGAGGATGTGCTTTAAAACACTAATACACATCCCTGATTCATATCTTACTATGTGCTCTCCTTGTTTCATTACAGTGCTCTGGAATGGACGTATATTAATCTTAAGCAAAAGAATGCTCTGCATAGGCAAGCAATTGATGGAGAATTTTGGTGAGAAATATCTGTTTTTATCAGTTGATAGATGAATGTGCTTTAAAATCTATGTAGTGATGAGAAGACATGGAACTGAAGTGAGTTAAATATACCATCTGCGGTTGCATCTTCCATTTTAAAATTGCCATGAAAGTAATAAACATGGGGAGGCCTGATAGTTATCAAGCCAACATTGAGAAGAAGATACCATTTTTTTCTGCCATGCTACATTGCTGATTAAAGTCATACTTCATATAATGGCTTTTATTAGCTTCAGGAGAAAATATACAATGACACCAAGAGAAAGCTAATAATATCTGTCCTAGTAGTGGAGCATGGAAAAAATTAAAACACTCATTCATTTATCACTATCAAGACAAAAATGGGTGCTCTCCCCTTATGCTTGGTTGTGAACAACTTTAAAATGAAACATCCAGCAATGAGTAGTACACATTAAATTATTGGTGTTTCCAAGTTTTGACAGGCAGAAGAGCAATGAGAGTTTCTATGCCAGTTGCTTTTCAGAGCTGGCAGGCTGTTTTCACCAGAGCAGGCCACAAATTCTGCTCCATTCGGTTATACTTCATTCGGCTCCATTCGGTTATACTTCTTTCTTACTGCTTCACTGTGGTGAATAGTTAGTTCATGTGCTCTTTAGCAATAATATAAAGAGAAAGGTGGATTTGAGCAATCCATGCTCAGAGATGCCCCAAAATTTGGAGTTTGAAAAATCATATAGGAAGCAGATTCCAATTGTGAGGAATGGGAAGAGGATGATATTTATGCTAAGGACAGCCAAATGACCAGATTTATGAAGAGGGATGATTGGGAATCCATGTGCTAAGCATGATGCCTACAAGTTTCAGACCTTTATTTCACTGCTATCTGCTGTTTCTGTATAGTCATAAGAATTGTCTGAATAGCAATATTCTAGATCAGCAATCCTTAACTTTCATATCTTAAATCCCATCAATTACCGTATTAAATAACAAGACTCACTACAACAGAAAGGAAAGTCCATTTGTCCTAGGAAAAATGCATGTTATTATATTTATTATTTAGAGTAAGTTCATTAAAACTTAAAATTTCAGTGACTTTCCTGTGTACCAGGCTATGGCCCGTTTGGAACTGCTACTTGCACAGAACTATTCTCTCTCCACACTTCCCTGCCACCTCCGCTGCCAGTCTACAAAACCAGAAAATTTGTGGACCACTGATCTATTCTAGATTACTTCTGAATCCCAATTTGGTGTATAAATTGCCAGCTGAGGGCCACAGTTTTAAAGTCACAGTACATTCTTCTTTTCTGGTGGCAGGATGTCCTTCTCAGATTTTAAAAAGCAATTTACAGATCTTGAGATCTGCAACTTGTCTCCGGATCCTCTGATCTGCAATCAAGCTCATAAATGGAACATGAAACTATTCCATGGAACCTGGCACAGTGGTTCTACAGCTGGTGGCTCCCCAGATTATCCAGGTATACAATAACCAATTTTGCACTGCAGAAATCAATGCAGATTGTGATGTGATCTCCCTAGGGAAGTCACTGTGGTAATTTAAATCAATGAATGAGGTTTTGCTTTAATGGTTTTACCATAGTACAAGAGATAAGAACATTGCTTTCAAGGAAACCTAATTCTTTGCTTTTGCCTTGGAAAATCCCCATCCATAGATAGCTATTCCAGAGCTACTACTTTCCTGAAATGAATGCAAGTTGTTTTTATTCCAGGGGGAATTCATTGTTTTTTTGGCCGAGCTTTATATTTTGGCCAAGTTATAATTCTTTATGGTCCAGTTAAGAGCAGACAGTTTGACATCCAAAGTGGAAGAGGCTGATTGCTGAGGTTGGCAAGAAATATGATTACAAATAGACTGATGACCCTATTTTATTTTTGAGTCTAGCAAGCAAGGGGAGACTGTGAGTTGTTGCAAAGCAAGTAAGAGTCAATAACATCTCTGAAATTTACTGGATTTGGCTTAGCTGATGAGCTGCACAATGTCATCTGGTCATTATGAGAATAAAGGAGGAGCATGCAAAGGTTAAACTAGTAATTCTTTAAAGTTGGAAGCTCATCTGGTGACACAGGGAATAAGGTACTGAATCCTACTGCCTGAATCTTTAGAATGAATTCCCCAGTGCTTTATATGTCTGCCTCTTTTGGCTTGAAGAAACTTGATTGCAGGAAATATGACTTCAGCAACAGAGTGGTCAATGTCTGGAATACTCTACCTGACTCTGTTTTTTTCCCCAAACCCCAAAAACTTTAACCTTAGACTGTCTACTATTGACCTCACCCCTTTCCTAAGAGGTCTGTAGGGGGCGTGCATAAGCGCACCAACGTGCCTACCGTCCCTGTCCTATTGTTTCTTTTATTTTTCATATATGTAACCATTTCATGTATTCATAACTATGTATATACTTATACCTATTATCTTGTAAGCAATTGACAAATCAAAATAAAAAGAAATCAGCCTGTGGTCATGGTTCATGCAGCCTTTGTATCTATCATTGATAAAGAAAACTCTTTGGGGAGGTATGGCAATGCACAATGATATACAATAACTACTGAGAGCTCAAATTGTGACCTAAATTTTGGCTGTGATTAGGTAATATAAAAGATTCACAATATATATGTATTGTGTATTACTGCTGGTTACTCAGGGATTTTATACATTCTAGCTTTTAGGAATCTCCATACTGTTCATGTGTGCTGTTTTTATTGCTTAGCATATTTGTTCTCATCTAGCAAAGTGCTTATGTTTTATTTCTATGCTCCATTCAGTTTTTTATATAATTATAATTGCAATAAAAAATTACCAATCCAGAACATGTAACATCATAGCTGTATATTTCAACCATCTAGCAAAACAGTTTCATTTTTATTTATCTCATGCTAAATTAATCTCTAAATCATTTACTATTTGGAATTCTAGCTCAAATATATAATTAAAACGAATAGCAACATAATGTGTTAATTAAGCATTTAAAATGATTTCAAAATGGATTATAAAAATGTGATGTCAGTTTTAAAGAGCCAATTCTTGGTTAAGTCTGCTACTATAAATAAATAGTTTTAGAAAGCTTCATGGCATTCATCATGGTATAATGATCAAATCCTTCAACCTTGGATATTTGAATATTTGCTAGAATTAGCAAACTATTAAATATATGAAAATGATACCATGGCACTTGGAAAAAAGAAGTCAATGATAGAAAAAATGTCTATAATTTTAATAGTGATGTTTCCATCCACAGTTAATAAAGGTTTTGGATACATTGCAGAGGTGGTGTTCAGCAGTTCTGACCAGTTCTGGAGAACTGGTAGTGGAAATTTTGATTGGTTCAGAGAACTGAGTGGTTCGGAGAACTGAGTGGTTCAGAGAAATATTTGAGTGGTTCAGAGAAATACCACCTCTGACTAGAGATTTTACAGTATCCTTCCTACTAAGCCACACTCACAGAACCAGCAGTAAAAAAAAAATTAATCCCATATTGGCTGTGTTTGCATAATGTATTGGGCTAACATGGAGTTATCTAATTTATAGTTTGTTATGTGAACCAGCTAGGTATGATTATGGATTTGTTGTGCAAATCCAGGAAACTGAATTAATTTATTAAGCCATGGTTGTATATACCAGTAGTCACTTAGATACACCAGCAAAGCCCAAAGTAATTTTCTCACTGCATTATTGACCAAATGTTGCCATTGAGCCCCACAGGGCCTAGCTTCTGGGCAACAAATTAGGGGATATGATGTTTTGCCTTACCCTTCAACCTTTTTCCATCCAGCCAAGTCCTAGATGATTTTTTTTTTATTGAACCCAGCAAAGAAGTCATCAGTGCCCATGGGTGACCAGGCATTTCAATTCCATTGGGATGTGGCTGAGGGGTACTTGAGGAAAGGCTACATGCAGAGATGCCTCCCTAAATTTTCTCTAAAGTTTCATCGATATTGCCAACATTTCGCCTTGGTAAATGGGTGGCATAGAAGTTTAATAAATAAAATGAAAGCTCTTTTGATGCTTTACAAATGAATTTCATAAAGACTCTGATAGAATCATGTGAGATTTCAGGCATAACTTGGGGCAAACCGATATCTAAGCAGAATCTTTATTTACAAATCTAGTTCTCTATATTTTATCCAACTCTGTCAAGTTCATTATAATCTTGGACAGAAGTGGGCAAACACAGACAAGGTAATTTGTTCAAAATTACGCTGATAGAACAGATGTACCCATTTTACTTAAAACCACCACCACTACCTCTATCAAAGGGGAAAAAAGGTGCAAAAATGACAGCATTGTTTCTGGAGACATGATTAGTACTAAGGTAACAGCGCTTTCAGACTTTAATCTCTAGGTAGGCTCATCCTCAATCTGATCTCATGAAATAAACAAATGTGTAATGCACACAGTGACCATTGGAGCTCTATCACACTGCAGAAGCCCTTTCTGCATGTACAGTTCATGTCATTTCTTACATTGTTGGGCATTTTGCCAATATCTGGGTATCAAATGATAACAATATTCCTTTCCAGATTCCTGATAAATCATGTTGTACTTTTGTATGTAATGTGGAGCCATAACAACATATGAGCAGAGAGAGAGAGAGAGAGAGAGAGAGATTATAAATATTTTCTAGCCACATCTGAGCATTAGACCCTATAGAGTATGCCAACAGTAGTCTTTTGTGGATAAATAACTGTCTGAGGTTAATAACCATAGCTGTTCTCAGCTGCTTATTGCTCCCTTAGGAAATATCTCTCAGTAGTTCAATTGCATTTTGCTTATTGCAATAAATATATAGTATAGCGTATGCTGTGGCAGAGATGGGAGAAAGAAACATTAACTGTATAAATATAATGGTACAGCCAAGCTGGAAATCACAATTAGGTTCACAACTAAAAGCTATTCCTGCAGTTCTAGCAAGAGTGAGCATTGGTAGGCTAGCACAAGAAAAAAATCTTTCTTCTGGTTTACCAAATATGACAGTTTTATCTGTATTTATATTTTGGTCTTTGTAGCAACATATTGGACCAATCCCCAGTTTAAAATCAAATTGAAGGAGCCAGATGATGATCAGGAAGCAAATGCATGTGAGCCTTGTTGCACGATGATAGTAGGTTTGATGCAGAAAAATCGCAGACGACAGAAGATGAAGGGGGAAGATTGGCTCAAGATTGGTTACTGCATTTATCAGGTTATTTTACTTCCTAGGATATGGGTACTTTTGCCCCCAAAACAATACTATACAGGTTTCAGGCCAAATATTGATTAGGGTGGCTTGGGATGGCAATGGTGCTAGTTCTAGACTGCTGGTGTCTAGACTAGGGCATTCTTGCTCATTTTCACAAAGAAAGATATATCCTTTTCCCACCAAACACACTTTTTACTTGGTGTGTCTCACTCCTGTCATTTAAGATAGAAATAAAAAAAAATAGATTTGGGGGAAAAGGAAGTACAATATTCAGCTTCTCAGGTATTCCAAATTGTGGTCCCCCAAACATATTGATTTTCAGTTCTGATAGTCCGTGGTTATGCTTTGAGGGATTATAGAAATTGAAATCCAACACATCTGGAGAAAAGCAGATTAAAACATGTTGTATTGTATAGGGTGGCTTATTGTATTTTATTGTCTGGCTATTTGTGACAGGGACAATGCTGCTATCTTTCAACTGATTAATTTTATGTCTTGTAGATGCCCAAAGAGGTAACGCTACATTTGGAAATCTGAATCATGAAAAATGGCTACTCCTTGCCAGAACTGAATATTTTAATCATCTTCTTAAATGTTGATGCTTCTAGACTGACAATTGACTGAGTGATATATGAGGACAATTCATATTTCTTGGAAAAATATGAAATATGGTTTGTAAAGCTGTTCAGGTGCATATTCTGAGAGTGCAGAAAGTACAACATAAACTTAGGCTGGCATCTATTTTACTAACCTTTCTGTCTTAAGCATATTTGTTTTTGACTAAGTGGAGGAGATGGGAAAAAGAAACTGATATACTCTAGAAGCAAAAGTCAAAACTTTGGTTTATATTAATTATGCACTAGCTCTGTATACTGAAACATGCCACAAAATCATGGTGGGCATATTCTGTATTATGATAATGGCAAAAAAGTGTAATGCATAAACTAGCATTGAATGTTATCTCTAATTTAAATGTCTAATGCAATACAGTATATCTGCAAGGATAAGGGGCACCAAAGTACCTTAGTCTCATGTAATTGACCCAAGTGATCTAATTTATCAAATGAGGTAAAGTATGTGACCCTGATAATTAATAGATATCCTATCAGTATATAATAGAAACTACCTGGTTTTTAAACAAGTTTCACCTGGTTTGCTTGGCTGCCTTTATGAGTTGTTCCTTAGAAAACAAGCTTATATAGTAATTTTTAAACATTGTTTTCTTTAATGTCTTTGTGAGGAAGCTATTTTGTTTTATAACTCATCCATATTGTTGGAATAGACTTATATTATGAATTACACAAAAACTCATAATCCATAAGATCAATGATTGGATGAGCATTTAAGTTAAGGGAAAGTATGTCAGAAAAATCAGTTTTGAAAATGGCTGTTTTGACATTTTCACAAGAGAAAGTATTTCTGCAGTCTGCAAATCATCTCACATTTTCTGTAAATTTGCAGTTTGTTCCCATTCATCATTCTGTAAGAAGAAAATGATTGGATGATGGCAAAGAAAAATGGTGTGGAAACAAACATTGCAGACTATTATGAGGCCAACTATATGCGATTACTGCTGGCCAAAACAGTACAGCCAAATACCAAAATATATATTTGATTTTGGAATTGTTATTACCAATTATAATAATGATAAATAATCACTTTCTTTTCTAAAATGAGCCCAGAATGGTATGCAAGACATTTTCTGCTCTGTCTCTTGCACAGAGGTGGACTTGTGGCTTTGCAGATGCAGATAGATAATTCCACAAAACATCCATAACAAAGTACATTTATTGGTACATCAGGTATCTTCATAACTCACATTTGTGACGAAGCTCTTCTATAATGACCAATACTTTGTATATCAGCATTGCAGGTTAAAAATGGTTATTTCCTAACCCATCACGTAGCAATAGAAAGAAAGCTGTTATCAGTCCATGAGTGCAGGTAAGAATAGAGGAAACCTCCCTCGACCCCTCAAGGGTCAATTTAGTGGTCAATCAGGATTACAGATGTGGCCACATGACATGAATTACATTTGCCAGGATACCTTTAACTACATTTCCCATGATGAATTCCCTTAAGGGGACAACTCACAATTCCTACGTAACTATCCAACTCCCATAGACTGGCTGGGACAGCACAAGATAATAGATGTACAGAACTAGGATATAACAACCAAAAGCCTGAGAGAAAAACACATATACCAACCAATAACACTGTCAACTGAAAGAACATTAGCGCTCAAAATCCCAAGTAGACAGATATGTAGATATGTTTTTATTTGTAGCCTAAATCTTGAAAATATCATCTTAGCACTACCAGAGTATAAGAATCTAGATAACTGCTAGATGGATGCAGACAGAGATAAAAAGCATATCAATACTATATAGATTTCAATGGTCTAGGTCCGTGATGGTGATCCTATGGCACGTGTGCCAGAGGTGGCACGCAGAGCCATTTGTGCAGGCATGCGAGCCCCAGCCAAACTTACCTTCACTGCACATTCACGTGCCTCCCAGCTGATTTTCAGCCCATTTGAGGCTGTTTTTGCCCTCCCAAGGCTCAAGGGAAGCCTCTGCAGCCTTAGGAGGCCAAAAAAACGGGCCTTCCAGAATACCAAAAGTGCCTATTTTCAGCCTCTGGAGCTTGGGGGAGGCTATTTTTGCCCTCAGGAGGCTGAAAAACGGGTTTTCTGAAAAACTGAAACGGTTTCCATGTCTGAAACAGGCCTGTTTTTCAGTCTAAAGCCTCCAGGAGGGCAAAAACAGCCTCTCCCAGCTCCAGAGGCTCTCTGGAGGTTGAAAACGGTCACTTTTGGTATTCCAGAAGGCCCGTTTTTCAGCCTCCTGAGGCTGCAGAGGCTTCCCTCGAACCTCAGGAGGGCAAAAACGGCCTCAAACGGGCCAAAAATCAGCTGGGAGGTTTGCATATGTGCAGGTAAGGAGGTGGGGTGTTGCATGTGCAGGAGGGTGGGCTGTATTGCATTGTGGGTGCTGACACACACATGTGCTATTGCACACACGCACACTTTTGGCACACCACAACAAAAAGGTTCACCATCACTGGTCTAGGTTTAGTACTCCTACCATCTAGACTTTTTCCAGGGAGTTTTGTATTATATGATGTTAACTATATTTGATTAGAGTTATATTTAAGATTCATGTTGAATTCAGTTTTCCAACCAAAAGGAAAAGGCAACAACATTATCATCCTGCAGTCATATTCAACTTTAGTCAATCATGCCAGAAGTCCAGAAGGGTAAATATGGAAGATGAAACTAAAGGCCTGCCTAGTGTACCAGTATATATAAATAGGACAAGTTATATAATAAAGTCCTAGCATGATCATTTATGTATCTGCTTGAAAGGAATATTTGTCCTGCTCTCTATTTTGATTCTTGTGTGCAATTAATGTTTTCACTCTTACTGTTGCCTTTAGTTAGAAAATCAAGCTGACGTTCATCTAAGCAGAGAGTTCTTCTCAACAAATAAACCTGTAGTTCATTTTGACCGGGAGGTCTGCTTGCGTGAAGCATCAAGTCGCTTCCACCTGCCACAGGGAGAATATCTTATTGTGCCATACACCTCTCAGCCTTTCCAAGATGGACACTTCTGCCTTAGGATTTTCTCTGTGAAACAGATTAAAGCTCAGTATGTACCTTCTACCACCACATGCCAAAAAGTGGTGTTTGTATGGAAGTTGTTTAATATATGCATATTAATCTGCGATCTTTCAGATATAACTGATTTCTAATTCCTATGAAGTCTAGCCAGTATGGGTAGCAGTCTGAATAGTGGGGTTTGTCATGTGAGTTATCTAGAAGACCACAGGATCCCAATTCTATAAATATATATGAATCTAAAAGGAATTTTATTTATATTTATTTTTTTATTTATCAAGCAATTATAGGATAACAGTTATAAGTATAAACATAGTTATGAATACATGAAATGGATACATATAAGGAAAAAAACAGTAGGACAGGGACGGTAGGCACGTTGGTGCGCTTATGCACGCCCCCTACAGACCTCTTAGGAAAGGGGTGAGGTCAATAGTAGACAGTCTAAGGTTAAAGTTTTTGGGATTTGGGGAAGAAACCACAATCAAGTAGAGTATTCCACTCTGTTGCTAAAGTTGTATTTTCTGCAATCAAGTTTGGTACGGTTTACCTTGAGTTTGTATCTATTGTGTTCTCTTGTATTGTTATGGTTGAAGCTGAAGTATTCATTGACAGGTAGGACATTGCAATATATAATTTTATGTACTATACTTAGATTGGACCAAAGGTGGTGTAGTTCTAGGTTGTCTAGGTCTAGAATTTCAAGTCTGGTGGCATAAGGTATTCTGCAACGAGTAGAGGAGTAGAGAATTCTTCTTGTGAAATATTTCTGGACTTTCTCAACTGTATTAATATACGTAATTTGGGTTCCATTCCAATGAGCTGTATTCAAGTATTGGTCTAGCAAATGTTTTGTATGCTCTAGTAGTCAGTAGTATGATATTGCCAGAGAAAAACAACTCTTTATGCCTTTTTGGCAATGTAAATTACAATGGGCTGTAATTTACAAGGAACTTAATGTTGCTAAAGCATCCCTTTCTATCAGTCTTCATTATCTTTTTCCATCTCTTCTATAACGGATGGAGTAATGTGTCTTCACAGCAAGAACGTTTTGGATAGAGAAATGATAAAAGAAGCAGAATGAATTACAAGGCAACAGGAGAGTGAGTACAAAAAGTCTGAGAACCAGAGGAGGAAAGAGCAAAGGCACTCTGATCCCTAGGAAAAGAGATGTAAATTGAATTGGAGAGGAAAAGTGAGAGTAGAGAGCTCTAAAGGGCACCTTGTTTTCCCCCTCCTTTTGAATTAAGATAATAGTTTTAGTTTCCAAGCTTATTTAAAAATTAAGAAAAATATCACAATTCCCTTTCTCTCAATTTGTTCAGACTCTTCCTTCAGACTATGGTCAAATATACAATTGCTTGAGAAAAGTTATTTTTTAGAGTAGAATGAAAATTAAGTCTATATTTAGGTGGAAATTATAGGGAGCAAGGAAGGCAAACAATGCTAGTTGAACACACTAGTATTAAGTAGGAATGATATAATTTGACAATGGCTTTTATTTTATTTTTTTTCAAGATATTTATATCTATAGTTTTCAGGATGACTCACAAAAATAAAACCAACAAAATACAACAGCAAAAATATAATTAAAACAATAGTAGCTTTAAAAAATGCAATAGAAACTTTAAACCAAATACTCTATTAATTATACACATTGCTAACAATTCACTTTTTAGGATCGCAAACAAAATGAGTGTTAGATGACTAAAACAATCTTGTAGGAAATGCCAGGTAATTCTTGCTTAGAAGGCTTAACCTCAAATTATGTTGTGATCACTGAGAAAATCCTTTTCTTGAGACCCTCATGAAGTGCATCAGAGAAGAAACTTCACTTCAGGCAAATATATACAGGAGAAGGGAAAGTTGCAAGAATCTTTGTCAGTCTTCCTTATCTTGCTGCCTTCTTTTGGGAAGGGATGGAGTGTTTTCAGATTCTATTTTTTCTCATCCAACTTTGAAGTCAGGCAGCAGTCAAGCTGGCACAACAGAACTAGAATGCATTTAAATGGTGACTTCAGCTTATTTGCTTGCTTGTTTGCATAGCTAGATTTAGATGCTAGTTATATGACTCTCACATTGCATCGATTAAGAACTGGAAACACCAACAATTTCAAATGTTTAGGCCAGTGTTTCTCAGCCTTAGGAACATGAAGATATGTGGACTTGCTAAATTTCTTGGGTTGAGAAATACTGATTTTAGACACAGGGATGCAATCACAATCAATATAAATATTTACCTTCTGGAAAGGAAACAAATGCATTCTTGTTCAAAGGCCCATTGAACCAAAAGAGTTTAAATGCTTTCTGAAAGGCTAACCAAGTTGACGATATCAGGAGAATAATGTTCCAGAAAAGGAGGCAATAATGGAAAACACCCTTCTGTGTGGTGCTTGTATATGACATTCCCTGAGGGCCAGGACAGAAAGGGTCCACTCTTAGAGATCATAACTGATGGCAAAAATCTCTAGGAGAAAGCAGTCCCATGGATGCCAAGGTCCTGAAATGAAGGGCTTTAAAATACCAACAGCCCTTTGAACTGAACCAAGAAATAAACTGGCAACTAGTGCAGTCCTCAGTCAGTACAGAGTTTCACTGGGCCAAATCAAATTTCCTGAACTACTGCATTCTGAACTATCTAAAGCAGCCCTATGAAGTACATGCTGTCATAATGCAAATGGGAATTTTAACCATATAAAAGCCATGCATACAGTAAGCAATACCAACAAGGAAAAGGCCATAAATGGCACAAAGTCCCTCTTTGTCAAAACTGTCACCTGTTCTTCAAGCAAGAGCTGTGAATCCAAGAGCACCCCCAGATTACAGACCAATGCTGCTTGGGGAATCCTATCCAGAGCCACAGATGGAATATTTTAATAGTCATTCTTCCATGTCATTCTACTATTCTTTTAAATTGACTTTGAAATTTGGGGATTATGTTTCAAGTGTGTAGCTTGTTTTTATTTAATTTTATTGCCTTTTGAAACTATGTCACCAGAATTGCAATTTTTTTCTTTAATTACAGAGAAATTGGGGACACTGCCACTGCTAATCCATATGAGGTAAATAAATTAAGCAGATTCAAATTAACATATTTACTTTGAAATCCATATAAAAGCAATCAGTTTATCAGGCCAACTGAAAGTTTACCAAATAGTGTATATGTTCCACACATCTAAGAACTCTTTATTAGGAAAGGAAACTGAAAAATTAAAAGGCTGGCATAAAAACATGTCCGTCCTAGTTTTGTTTTTAATGGACTGAGAGGTATCTGCACACTTGCATTTCTCGAAGGTAAAGAAATTACAACAAGTGCTATTTTCAAAACTTTCTGCTGCATCTAGGTAGATGGGATAAACAAATTTAAGGAGGAGTCTCCTTAAATTTCTTGGTGTCCATGAGTGAGGAAAGGCAGGTGGGTAGAGACTGCAGTATCTGAGTCATGGGAATATAGGAACCTCTGGCTCTGCATGTATGGGGCTGACAAGGAAGAGGGAGTCCAGTGTGGGTGGAGGTGCTTCCAAGCAGGGGTGAGATTCAAATTTTTAAACAAACAGTTCTGTGGGCATGGCGAAGTTGGTGGGTGTGGCTTGGTGGTCATATTATTGGCTGGGCGTGGCCAACTCAATATCACTCACATCAAGGCACACATCTCGCCTGGCCTCTCATGATGGTTGGGATGTTGCAACAGTCATAAGTGTGAAAAATGGTCATAAGTCACTTTTTTCAGTGCCATTGTAACTTTGAATGGTCACTCCACACAAGCAAAGTACCAGCAAAGGAGGGGAAAAAAAAACTCCAGAGACGTTTCTGAGACAGGAAATCTAGTCCTGCCAAGAATGTAATAAGGGTTAACAGAGAGGCAGTTTCTATAAGCAACACCAGAAAGTTTCCTTCCTGCCTTCCTAAAGCCCATGTCACACTGCACCAACGGATGCAAAGAGGATGTAAAATGGACAAAAAAGCTTGCCATCCGTTGGAAAACGCGATGAATCTGTTGTGTACTCACTGCGTACGTGATTCATATGCTCTATCCGTCAAACATCCATCTACTGCTATTTCATCCGCTCAAAAAGTTTTGAGCTACACAAAACTTTTTGAGCGGATGAACTTTCCACCGCGTACGATCTACATCCGCGACACATACGGGCAACAAATGTTCTACGTCCGTTGTCATCCATTAAACGTCCGCTGTATCCTCTCGGCATCCTCTGGGCATCCGCGCAACTCACATCTGCTCCGGTGGAAAGCGGAAAGAGGGAGGAAGCGAAAGGTACGCGGAACATCCACGCAGCGTTAGTAGCATTGACATAGAAAGGATGAAAGCAGATGTAGCTCGGATATAAAGCATTAAAATGGACAAAACATTTGTATATGGGACGTATCTCGGATATTTAGGATGTCTGGAGAATGTCTAGAGTATGTGGAAGGACACACAAGGAGAAGAAGGAGACGTTCAAGAATTATCTGGGAGCGACAGTGGATCAGAAGAAGAGCGGAGTTTGGACTATATGACAAGCTGATGGTGGAGCTGAGGAAAGACACTCGTGAATTCTAGCACTTCATGAGGATGCCACCAGCCATGTTTGACGAAGTTGTGGAACGTCTGAGACCCAGGTTGACCAAGGCAAATACCAACTTCCGTCCCAGCCTGGACCCTGGACTGAAGGTGGCACTGACTCTGCGCCACCTGGCCTCTGGGACCACATACAGAAACATGCAGTATGCCTGGAGGGTGCCACACAACACCATCAGCACTGTGGTCAGAGAAGTGGTGTAGGCCATCATCGAAGAATACGTGGAGGAGCTCCTCCAGTGTCCCACCACTGAAGAAGGCTGGAGGAAAGTTGCAGAGCAGTGGTATCAGAAGTAGAACTTTCCCCACACTGTTGGAGCCATAGATGGGAAGCATGTGGCCTGCAAAGCTCCAGCCAACTCAGGGTCCACTTATTTCAACTACAAGGGCTTCTTCAGCATCATCCTCTTTGCCATGGTTGATGCTGACTACAAGTTCATGTACATCGATGCTTCAGGCAACGGGTCAGCTTCAGATGCCCAGATATACAACGCCAGTGACCTCAAGGATGGCTGGAATGCAACCTCATCGTGGGTTTCCCAGATCCAGACCCCCTACCCAACGACACACAAGATGTGCCCAACTTCATCGTGGGTGATGACGCCTTCTCCCTCAGAACCTACCACATGAAGCCCTACACTTCCAGATACCTCACCTGTGAAGAGAGGATCTTCAACTACAGGCTTTCCAGGGCAAGACGGGTGGTGGAGAACGCCTTTGGCATCCTGGCCAACAGGTTCCAGGTACTTCTCACCACCCTGCAGCATCGCCCACAGACTGTGAGGAGCATCGTGGAAGCTTGCTGCATCCTGCACAATCTCATGCGCACCTGCTACCCAGTGATGCAGAACAGGCTTGTGGACCGTCAACAAGGCGATGGGAAGATGGAGCCTGGTGAATGAAGGCAAGGGCAAAACCTGATAGACACTGTGGATGTGCAAGGCCCCAAGAGAGCTTCACGTGAAGGGAAGAAGCAGCGCAACCTCCTGAAACACTGGTGCAACTTCCCAGCTGGAGCAGTGGAGTGGCAAGACAGGATGGTAGATGCTTAATGGATGCTTCCTTGAGCCTGTCTCATCACACTGATGAGATTGTGCCATGTATGTTGAGTGGCCCTACAATGAACAGGGCATTAATAAAGAGTTGTGTTTATGTTGAAATGTGTTGATCAATGATAAAATTGTTCTTGATAATAAAGGGCCATATGTGTGGCAGCTGGGAGGGTGGACCATACAGTCCCACTATGCGTGCACTGGAGGTTTATCTATCCCACAACTATCCTTACCCATCCCAGAGCTATCCATCCCACAGCTATCCTTACCTATCCCACAAGCATGCAAAAGCTTAACCATTTTTTCAAAGTTTTCCCCAACACTTTATTACGTAAAAAAAATGAACCAAGTGTGTGAAGCAAAGATAACCTTTATTAATAACAAACTGTATGACTTTATTAAAAAGCAAAATGACCCAAGTAAAGTGTCTTAATCAAAGATAAAGTGAACAGGTAACAACTCAGTCTCTGGCACTCTTCTCAGTCACTCTGAGGCGTGCCCATGGTCTCAGATGTAAAGGGGCCAGGGACTGTGGAGGTGACTGTTGCTGGAGTGCTGGTCTGAGGCGCCATTGGGGTGCCTGGCCCCGAGAGTACAACAGGAGATGGTGTGTGCAGGAAGCTCTCAGAGAGCTAATTCAGTCCCGTGAGGTTGAGAGGCCCTTCGTCAAGTACCTGGGATGTGAGGCCCAAGACTGATGACAGATATTCTGACGAAGGGCTTGGCTATGGGGTGGAGGAAGGAGGAGTGTAGTGAGGCTGTCTGGTCTGCAGCTGGGTCAGCTGAGGCGTCTGTGGCGCCGCTGGCATCCAATGAACCTGGGCCTGGACTGGGAAGGGCTGCCTCTGCTGTGGGAAGTCCTGGTAGTGGTAGGCTTGGTAGGCGAGGGGCTGTTGAAATCCGTAGTCAGTGAGCTTGACAGCGGCCTGCCCGGATTTCTTCAGGTGCAGCTTGCCATTCCTGGTATGCATGTGCTTCCACCTTCCAAGGAGTACATTTGAAGTGTAGCCCAGGCTCTCTGCCTTCTCTCTCCACACTGCCTGCTTCCTCTTGTGTCGCGATAGAGCCTGTGTCCCTTCCTCCACAGGTAGTTGTTCTCCCTCAACCATTCCAGCACCTCCTCCTCATGGTCCTTGGAAATGGTGTACTGTTTCTTCTCTCCCTACTCCTTGCCTTGCCTCTTCCTCACTCTGGCAGGGGCTTCAGGGCCTTCAGCAGCAGGGCTTTGAGGGCCTTGGGGCTGGTCCACCACAGCGGCAGCAGCAGAAGAAGCATCAGCAGCAGGAGAAGCACCAGCAGCATCAGCAGCAGGAGAAGCACCAGCAGCAGGAGAAGCACCAGCAGCAGCAACACCAGGAGCACCAGCAGCAGCAGCAGAAGCACCAGCAGCTTCAGAGTCAGCTCCAGGGGGTGGGATGGTGGTTCTGTCCTTCTTGCCAGGGCTGGCAGGAGTAGGCACAGGCTTCCTCTTCTTCCCCATGGTGTTCTCTCAAGATGTCTCTGGCAGCAGGTCTTTCCTCTGAATGGTGACTGCTTGTGAGCTGCATCTTTTTATATCCGCAGAGCTTACGCAATTCATCCTCCCCGCATGCGCAGTGAACGCTTTGCATCTTCTACGCATCCGCTATGCATCCTATAGGCGTCTGTGATGCATCCGCGTCATCTGCTACGCATCCGCTATGCATCTGCTCCTTCTGCTACACGTCCGCTTCGCTGTTCTCCCATGGAAGCCCTGCGGATGTGTCATCCACTTCCATCCGCTTCCATCCGCTAGGCTTCCTACGAACATCCACTTTACATCCCCGCTACATCCTCCCCACGTCCGTTCCTTTCTGTTGTTTTCCGTTCTGTTTATGCAAATTTGGGGCACTTTCGAGAGTGGATAACAACGGATGGAGCCACCCCTGAAATTTTGCTTGTCCGCTGTGTCCTTTTTGCATACGTTTTGCATCCGTTGGCCAGTGTGACCTAGCTTTTACAGGATTAGGCCAGTAATTTCTTCTAACAACCAGTTCTCTGAATTTCTTAGAATGTTAACAACTGGTTCTAGCGAATAGGTGCGAACTGGTAGAATCCCACCCCTGCTTCAGAGCCAGGAAGAGGGAATAGTGTAAAGTTCACCACTTTAGGAAGCCACTGATAAAAATAGCATGCTTGTTTGGCTGATACCATCAATATTTATACAGGTCAGTTTTCACAGAAATTAAATTGATACCACAAATTTTGAGATACCTTGCTTTATAGGATTTCACAGCAAATACATTTTGGAATTATAACTCACTTTTCTCAGTCAAAATTATTTTCCTCCTTACCAAAATACCCCGATGAATGGAAAATAGAAGAGATATCAGCTAAGTAGTCTAGACATTAACAAAACTAGGTATATGCTAACATGTACTATTTAAAATATGTCATCAAAATGAAATTGGGCTATTTTAGCTAGTGTTGTTATGGCTTATACTCTCTGTGAATGTTTCCTGCAAGTCAAAATGCCTCAGGGTTCTTCACTAGAACCATCACCTTCCTTAGTAAAAGTGTTCTATTTACAATCTCTTCATTTTTTTAGCCTCAAGTTACAGGCAAGGATATTGACAAAGAATTCAAAAGTCTGTTCGAAAAACTTTCTGGGGAGGTAAGAGACAAATAAAAATGTATATTCAAGATTAGATAAATAGTATATTTTTCAACTTTAAATTAACAGACCTGTATCACTAATTCATATCAACAAGTTTTTTTAGCCTCAAGTTACAGGCAAGGTATCATACAATCTTCCTTCATTTGCTTTGCTTAACAGGGTGACGCAGTGCTTTAGATGTGAAAGTAAAAATAATTTTGGGGTATGTAGTGGGAGGGAATCATGTAGCAACTCCTTAAAGTCATTGCACCCTTTTCTAGGTGCCCATTGCAGCTGCAACACAATCCTGGGAAAACGTGTATTCAGGGAGATGCAGGCAACATCTGCCCTCTGAAGAACTTTTTCTGCTTTCACATCGAAAGGGCTATGTGTCCAGAACATTTATTTACTGAATGATAAGATTTACTAACTGCCTCGCTCCCACCATGCTATCCCAGATAGCATGCAAATAGGATCAAAATACAATGCAAATAATCACAATAGAATACAAAAGAAATCACAAAACAATGTCACCAATGATATAATTCATATTTCAGCTCCTCATCTCCAAAGGCTATTCTTTCCTTGGGGCCATTCTTTGGAGGAGAAGTTGTTCCAAAGGAGGGGAACAATCACTGATAATGCCTTCTCTCTTGCCATACCTCCCTGTTTGGTGGAGTCCTTAGCAGTCCTTTTCTATCAGATTAGATTTATTTATTTATATTTATTTGTCAAACATGTACAGGATAACAAGTGTATGCATGAGCATAAATCATGAACAAAGGAAATAAATACAGGTAAATGGGGACAGTAAGACAGGGACGGTAGGCATGCTGGTGTGCTTATGCATGCTCCCTTTAAGGACCTCTTAAGAATGGGATGAGGTCCATGGCAAACAGTTTATTTGAAGCTGTGAGGATTTGAGGCTGTAACCATGGAATCAGGTAGAATATTCCAGGCGTTGACCACTGTGTTGCTGAAGTCATATTTTCTGCAATCAGGTTTGAAGCGGTTTACCTTGAGTTTGTATTGATTATTTTCCCATGTATTATTGTGGTTGAAACTGAAGAAATCATTGACAGGCAAGATGTTGTAGCAGACAATTTTGTGTACTATACTTAGGTCAGACCGCAGGCAGTATAGTTCCAGATTGTCCAAGCCCAAAATTTCAAGCCTGGAGGCATAGGGAATTCTATTGTGAGTAGAGGAGTGGAGTATCTTCTCGAGAAATACCTCTGAACCCACTCAATTGTGTTAATGTCCGATATACAGTGTGGGTTCCAGACGGACAAGCTGTATTCAAGAATTTGGTGGTCACAATTTATTTAAAGGAATAATACAGCCATGCCTATAGCATTGATAACTTTAAAAACCAGCAGCCTGAACTGCATTTGGAAATAAATAGTATCTAATACACTTTCTGTATAGGATACTACCCCAGAGGACTATTACTTCAAGTCTCAAATACCATTAGTACAGCAGTCAATTGCTCTCATCACTGCCTCCTTTAGTCATCCACTAGGGTCTTCCCCACATTTATTCATCTTCTAGTGGTAGTCCTTTTTCAACCTGCCTAAGCAGAATTAGTAGTTAGGCTAATACATGACATCTTAGCCTAACTACTATAATTTTTAGTGAGAGAATTAACTTTAGAGGAGAGCAAATGGATCAGGGAAATTATGGTTAAGAGGGATTGATTAACCTTTTCTCTGAAGATGATTTCTTAAGTTCAGTTTCTTCTGTGCTTATTCTTTCTGCTGTTAATCGATATTTGCACTGCTTCTGCTTCCTTTGTTTTCTTTCACACTTCCAGTTAGGAAAAAGATAAAGGTGATGGAGAGATTTTGGAAAAAAATATTCTGAACGACATCACATACTATGTATTATATTGATGAATGCATGTATGTTTGCATGCATGTTGTGTGAAACATTATGGAAAGGAACCAGCCTCATTTGAGGTTCAGCTCAGGAAGTTGCTTGCTTGGACTGAATCCTGAACAGTATATGTGTCTGTTGGATTGGACTGAAAAAAAGAGCCTATTATGATGTCCAGCTGACTAGTTTTTAACTGACAAATTCAATCAGCAAATAGCCTAGGGGTCAAAGGCAAAGCAATATAGCATTGTAATACCAATCTCCAGTAAGCCAAGTTGCAAATACTGTATATATACATACATATCCTTATGAATATAGAACTGTTGTCATAAGTGAGTAACATGATTGTGTCATCTTCATGGCAAAAGGTCTGCATACATTCACCCAACCTACAGAAATAAAGCATTCCTTGGTTTCTGAAATCTCCAGCTATTCTGATTAGGGGGATCCACCAATATATATGCTAAACTCATTTAATTAATGGATCCTAGTTGCAAAGAAATGGATTTGGGAATACTAAATGAAACTTGATTCTGGCTGACTACAGAATCTTCCTAGTGATGTTTCAGATTGAAATTTAACCAAAGGATAAGGGTATGGTAGCCATGGCTGTCTTGCTTTTTATTGTGTGTATGTCTCCTTGATCTCTACTTTTTCTCTTTTATGCAGGACTGTGAATTGACAGCAAATGAACTTCAGACCATTTTGAATAGAGTTATAACAAAAAGTAAGTTGCAACTGATTTCAGGAAATAATGCAAAATTTCCAGAACTACTCCCTGATCCCTCAAGCATCCCTTTTGACTTTAAAATTCTAAAATGACTTTGACCTTTTTAAACATGACATAGGATTTTAAAAGAACCTTCTGAACAGATTATAGTGTAACATCCTATTAGTCGCTCCAGGCCAATATAAAATGAACTTGTTTATTGGCTATAGGGTTTCTCTTTTTATGTGTAATATTTCTCTTTTATTTGTAAGTTGCCGAGAATCAAGGAGTCAGGCAGCTTTGAAATTGGACATATTAGTCTTTATCATCTAATAGAAATTCCCAGTTACCAATTTCCTTCAAAAACAATACTCCTCAAAATATCTGTTCTCCTATTTCACCTTTCCTGGACTTCTTGTTTTCTGGGATACCAGTGAATTGTTTCTGAGTACTAGGGACATAGAACTGTTTTCCAGATTCAGCACACAGATTCTGTTTCTCTTTAAAGAAGTAAATCCTTTTTCATTCATTGGGAGGGAATGGGTTGTCTGTGCATGCCTGTGACAAAAAGCCATATCTCAACCGTTGGGATTCCTATTTCTAATATGTTCCCTAGGAATGTTTGAGCTTGTTCGGCAAGAAAATAAGTTAGTTATTTTACACACATACACACACACACACACACAAGGTAAAAATTTTCGAGGTCATCTCTTCAAATTCCTTTTTTTTTGTTAAAATTACCAAAAATAATGTTAAAACTTTTTTGTAACAAAATGGGAAATTGCTAGGTAACTGTCTTGACACCAGTATTCATGTGATCTTTCTTCTGAAAGGTATTTTTCTTCAAAATGAGCTAATAAAAAAGCTTTTTTTTGCTTCAACTGGAGAGATTAACATGCCTGAAGATCTTGTGTTACCATGGGATGCAGAAAAATATTTGAATAACATTTTTGTCTCTTTTATTGTATAGGAATAGACATTAAAAGTGATGGATTCAACATAAACACCTGCAGGGAGATGATCAGTCTCTTAGATGTATCTTTTAAATGTCACCTTTCTCCACTGGATTTCCCTTGTGAACTTTTGCCTAGATAAGCCAAGATTTATACATCTCATTTCTGGTGCATCTGGTGCATTTATGCTATTGGCATAAAATGCAAAATAGAATGCTGATTTAAACAGTCTGGTAGCAAGGATAGTAAAACTTTATTATCAGTTGCATGGTTGTTTTCTTGCTGACTTATATTCATGTTCTGCCTTAATTCTGCAATCTCTTGTGCACTAAACAACTGTTACCCATGTTGTTCTGCATAATCTAAATGTAATTGTAATGAGTTCATATCACATATATTCTTTTTGTGTGTGTACATAATAAAAATAAACAGGTCTGAAAAATCATAAGTAGTTCTAAAAATTCATTTATCATATAGTAACAGAATTGTAATCATTACTCCTAAACCACTTTTCCAATCTGATAAATTCCAAATGGACTTGAGCACCCAGAAAGTAGATTTTAATGTTTGTCTTTTACAAAAAGATTTTCAGGCGGTGGTTGGTTCTTCCTGGTCCCAAAATACAATCCATCTGGTTCTACAGCACTATAATCATTTTTCAAATTGAGTCCAAGTTTGATCAACCCACTTTTATTATTATTTTTAAATAGCAACAGGAAGAATGTTATCTTATATGTGATGAAATTACAGAATTATGTTCCTACATGAACTATGTATTTTTACTGGGATCAGAATGTCTTGTTTAAGAATATAAAAAAAGCATTAAGAAAAATGTGTCTGAAATTTTGAATTAGACCTTAATACTTTCCAGAACCATGGAACTGGTACCCTGGGACTTGTAGAATTCAAGATCCTTTGGATGAAGATTCAGAAATATCTGGTAAAAAGCAAACTAGTCCTTCCTAAATATGATGTCATCTTTGATAATTACTTAAACTAAAAAAAAACCTGAGCAGTAAAGCACTAATTTGAGATAAGCATGTGGTTCTGAGATGTACATTTTATTCATGCTATGAATAAAATCTTATTAGTTTTGTTTCCAAATTGAATAGAGTTGTCTTACATCTGGCACTTAGGTCAGCAAGAGAGGGTAGGAAATGATCTGTGTTGCTAATTTTGCAGATCAGCTGACAACTTGGTTAAATCCTGTGAAATTTTGGTAGGACAACTAAACACACATCTTCATCAGTAAAGATGCCAGCAATTTAATATACCAATGAAAAATACCCTACTAAATTAACAGGTCAGAATAGCTTTTAAATGTATAGTTAGATAAGAAACCTTTTGAGCTGGGAAAAAAGAGCTGTCTATTGTTCCTTTCAAGTATTTCACTCAGTTCTGCATCACAGTCTTTGACAGAGAAGGGGCTTATTTCTCAAAGGCCACTTCATCATCTGACTTGCAAGCAACTTAAGTTATAGGAATCACTTCCCAGGACACACAGCTTGTCATGAGGTAATTGAATTTTCACTCCACCATTCAGTCTTAACAGAAACAACTATATCTCCTGCCTGGTTGGACCAGCCATTAATATCTTAGCTGACCTGATATATTTACAGTTAGGCTGAAAGAGCTGACAATAGCTTCTCTCTCTCTCTCTTTTGGTCTAGGAAATCTATAAAAAAGTAGATATGAACTATTCTGGAACCATAGATGCACATGAAATGAGAAATGCTCTCAAGGAAGCAGGTATGTTTGTGAATGGTCAGTTTTTCCCCTCCTTTTCTCTACAGGAAATGTTTTCTCATTGATTCATCTAGAAAAGATGGCTGTGATTCTGCAGCAGAATCCAACTGGCTTGCAAAGAATTATGGGATATAATTTATTAATGACTGCAGATCATAACAACCTTGCATACCATCATCATCATTCAACATTATCCCCCTACCCTAGGTCCTTGGGAAGGATTTGATGGTGGATAAAAATGCCAGATCCAGTCTAAATTTTTGGGTGATTATGTAACCAACCAAAAGAATGCTAACAAAATATGTGACAATTTAGAACATACACATTTTTAAGTAAGGGCAACTTGACAGCTAATAAATGACATCATGTCCATGAAAAGGTAATTCATTCATTCTACATCTGATTCGTTGATTTTGCCTGTCATCAGGTGTTTTTTTTTCCTGACATAATTGTAGATAGGACAGTAGGGGGACATACTTATTTGGACCAAGAATATTTTTCCTAGACTTTCCTCTAAAGCTGACCTCCCTTTGTTGTTCTCCAGCTGCTCCCCTCTTTGACAAATATGCTATTTTTAATCTGTGCATTTAGGCAGCTTGGAAGATACAGTCCACTCTTCCATAGAACTGTACATATGAATCTCTGAATCAGGGCCCTTCATATACAAAGGAGCTCCATGTAGCTATCAAAATATATGACCAGTTATTTCCCACATGTGTTTATTGCTTGCCTCCCTCTGCAGGAGCCCATGTGTCTCCTTATGAGTACAGAACATGCAATTGTCATTCATCTGTCTCACTCTGAAGTTCACTACATGACAGTTTAATAATTAGCTTTTTAAAAAGAGCTCCTAATTATTAAATTAATCAAATACTTTGTTAACCTTTTAATTGCACCCAGTTTTCATATAGTATATCATGCATTGAAAAAAAAAAACCTCCCTGGGTTACAGTGAAATAAACTTCTAGTATGATATGTTACAAATGTTCTAAGCAATGACCCAAATTGGGTCTGCAAGCAAGATATCTGCTTACTTTTCTTGTGCACTTTCTTTTGTATGGTGGCAAGAAAGCTCCACTTCATATTCATATTCAGTGCAGCAAATGAGTGCACATTGGAATGCAGGGCAAGCCTGAATGGCCCTGTTCCTCTTATCCTTGAATTAGTGCCTGGAACAGAATGACAGAGTGGAAATATATTGTAGCTTTATATATCATAATCATTGGATCAATTAGAAGTATATATTTCTGCCAACTAAGAAGAATAATTCACGCATTGGATTCCAGCTAGACCCTAACAGCTAATGGTATTTTATCTTCAAAGTGCTTCAGAACTCTTTGTACAGAGAAAAAGTATCCATTCAGGGGATAAAAAGAGTTTCTCCAGAGGGAAAATGCTGACTTTCAGTAAACACATCTATCCATCTAGAACAGCAAACGATAGCTGCAGCTGGCACTTAAATTAAGCTTCAAACACTGGAAAAAGTGTGTTTTGTATGAAACTGACTCCCTGCAACCAGAGGTCCCATTTCACTGGACTGGATGCATCAAAGCTACTCTAATTAGGTACTTATCCTTCAAAGAGAAGAACAGAGAAAATCCTGTGAAGTAGCTTATGATGCATTCCTCTTCAAGACTTTATGAATGAGTTTAAGGTCCATGACTGGTTCAGAAGAAAAGATGTGAGATAATAGAGCAAATATTGTATTATAGAGCAAACTTCCTCAGCCGAGCACTCTTCAGATGGGTTGGAATTAGAATTGCTAAATGCTCAGCTTTATATTGCAAGTACATTGGGAGCTGGAGATATTGAGGCATAACAGTTGAGGAACACTCTGAAAATCTTCACTTGTTCTTCCAGGACTCTGAATCCCCAAATTTTCTGTCTGCAGCAGATAGAAAATGCTAACAGGCGTGCTTTCTCACCTTATTATTGTACTGTGATGGAAAAAAATGATTCCACCATTACAATTTGCAAAATGAACCTTTCTCCAAAGCATCAGCTTGCTTCTGCAGTATCCAAAATTCAGATTGACAATACAGGCTGTCATGATTTCTATCTACATTCTTTCTACATAATAAATCATATTAGGAATTAACATGATAATTAGTTCATAGAACATACTGCAATGATGGGGAATTGCCACAACATGTTGCCCAGCTGAATTTTTGCTTGATCAAGTTCGGTGCTGAGTGTGCAAGAGACTAAACGCTCATCCACAAGCCCCCTTGACTACTTCCCACATTTCATAAGTCAGGAGGAAAGTATGTTACTGGGAAATCTGCTGCCCCATGAGCCCTAAACATAGATGCCCCTAACCTTTCTTGAAATATGTAGCCCCCAGTTTGCTAGTAGCAGGTATAATTTCCTTCTAGCTTTTCATATTCTGCCAATGCAGACTAATGCTTTTGTGGACATAGTGTGGACTGGATTCAAGAAACTGGTAAATTGCACCAGGGATTGAACATAATCTATTCAAAGTTTGTTTCAGTATTTAAAATAAATGAATTGAGTGATATCTGTCAATCAAGAAAATCAAATAATAAAGTAAGAATAAGTATCCCAAGTATACTGAAAGTTGAGTCATAACTGGGCTTATTTTCTTGTTGGTATGAAATGTTTCATTGCTCCATTAAGAAGCTTCATCGGTCAGAGAAAACGTTAGGGAGTTCATTGATATACTGACATGCACTTTGGGGAAATAACCCCTGAAGTTGGTACGGGAGGAGTTGGTACATTACAAGTCTCTGCCTAATTGACTTGCTCTGACTGATGAAGCTGCTTGGATGAGCTGCGAAACATCTCAAATCAACAAGAAAATCAGTCCAGTTGCCATGGCTCAACACTCAAACAACTTTACCTGGATGACTTAGAATCTTCATCAACACATTTATCCCAAGAATATTTTCATTCTTTTGGACCATCCCATGCCTTTAATGAAATGACCTGCAGCTGATGAAAATACATTTAATAAAATGTATTCATTCTTTTACATTTTCCTATTCATGCCTCTGCCCTGGTGCATTCAGTGAACAAAAATCAGTGGAGACAAAAATAGAAGTGAGACTAAAGTAAACATTCTACTCACAAGCCTCCAAGTCTTACAAAACCCCAGTAAGACCGACTTTTAAAATTAACATATTTTCCTCAACCTGGTTTCCTCTGGGTGTATTATACCTCAGAACTTATAAAAACCAATCAACAGTGGCCCGCTGGCTGAAAGTCCTAATAATTGCATTCCCAAATTATCAGAAGAGATTCATATTGGGGACAGTTTTGCAAGAATGTACATACCTATCAGGAGGAATAATCACCCAGAATATCCAAAATTCTGGAATATCTAAAATTCTGGGTGAGCAATTCTGGGAGTTGAGGTCCACACATCTTAAAGTGGTCAACTTTGAAAAACGTTGTTCAATCTAAACTGTACTGAACTGGCAGAATTAAATCATGGAGATCAGCACAGTCACATGCCCATGTTTTAATTACATATTTTCCTTATCCACAGGTTTCACTCTCAGCAACAAAATCCAGCAAAGTATAATTATTCGTTATGCCTGCAGTAAGCTGGCCATTGACTTTGATGGCTTTGTGGCCTGTATGATTCGTCTAGAATGCTTGTTCAGTAAGTATTCCTGAAAGAAGAATGGGGGACGGGGGGAAATCTGCTCCTGCTTTACATCTAGCAAGAATTTTTTACTAATAGGTGAAATATTTTTTACCAGAGTGCAAAAATACCTGTGTCAGTGATAGAAAGCTATTGTAAAATGTTTCTAATTTATTATATATATATCATTAGATAAACAGGTCAAATTCCCAGACACATTCTATCTGGTACAGCTGATACTGGCACATATTGAAAACACATTATTCATTTATAAAGTTCCAATCGAGCTAATAGCAGCTACCTAAGATACTGATTGCAATATTTTATTCTGAGATCAGTGTTATTATTTAAAACTTTGAAGGTCCAACATATTTGCAATTGAAGAGCAATTTACTATATTATATGGGAAAGCTTTTGGATATTTAAAAAGGGGAAATCACAACAGAGAATTTATATAATACGTGCACAGAACCTCATGTATACACAATGGCATCCAAGTTAAAAGTTTTCCACTTGAACAAATCAGTGAGTCAATTTGATTAAAGCCCAAGGCCTGCCTGATCTCTACATTTGAAGTTAGGAGCAACATTTTCTCAGGGCCTTTTAGTTTTGGTTATTGGATGAAATTGCTCTTGTTCTCTTGATTAGTCTCTCTGACCCAATTTACTTTAATGATACACCTTTTCAGTTAACCTGGCACTGAAAGATCTGAAGTTCACACCACCATCTTAATTCTAAAACTTACATAAGGAGAAAAGAGTTTGGGCACATTATAGAAGAAACCTTCCAGTTTGCTTTCCCCATATAAACATATATGATTATTGTATAAAACCGTATCTAGAAGTAGTCTAACTAAAGATTCCGAAGGCCAGGTTTTAATTACCTCTGTTCATCCTTAGTTATTCATTTTTGGCTTACAATGCGTTTTTGGCTTATCACACATTAAATCTAACGTCTGCTCTTGTTTCACTGCTCAGAAATGTTTCAGATACTAGATAAGGATAAGGATGGAGCAGTTCAGCTTTCTTTGACAGAGGTAAGTTTGCTTTAGTAAACTGTATGGCTAAAACATGACAGAGTGATAGTATGATATTATTATCAAATCACCATAACTGCAAAGTTATTCCAATTACAATGCTTACCAGCCTGCCACTCACACAAATGGAGTGTACGTGCCTGCTGGGCTCACCTGCTCGTGTTTGGGGATGCACATGCACACATACTCACCTGCTGTTTTTGTGCCCCGGTTGCAAACACCTCACAGTCCACTAGTAAGCTGCAACCCGGAGGTTGGAGACTCCTGCCCTAGCAGACAGATCTAATTCCCTAGCAAGCAGAACCCACAGTATGCCTTCTTTGCCAGACCTGATAAGGTGGATAGCAGGAATTGGGGAGAGAGCATATTGCAAATAGCACTAAGAAGGGCCGTACTCTGACATAATTAAGAAAACAATAATGAAAAATACAGAAAGAGGTGCCTTCACTAAAGGCGTATTACAGCAGCTGATGACCAGAAGAAAAAAGACTGCACAATTTATAAAAAATACTTCATAATAGCACTACTAAATGTTGGTGCTGCAATCAAAAGGAGCCTTGGAGATTGTAAAAGGACTATGGGTTGCCTAACACTTGTTATTTGATTATAAATTTGGTTTGATGTTCAAAAGATCTCTACCAGCAAGTGAGAAAATATCGCAACAGTAAATTCTGTGAAACTTTAAGTAAGCAACTGTGTATTATCCTAATTCTTATATTCTCTCTCTCTCTTCCTTAGTGGCTGTGTTGTGCATTGATCTAAATAAGCATTATTTTTTGGCAATCATTTGGAAACTGGAAAAACTTACAATCCCATCATGAAGTTTCTGAGAAAAAAGCTGATTCCATGACCTCAAAATATGAGGAACTATGTCAGGCTCTAGTGTATAACTTAATAAAATTAACATAAAATAAACAATTATGCATAGAAACAAATATTGTATAGCAAGCATAGCCACATTAACAGCTTTGATTTAATAAACAATATGTGTTATGAAATCTATGTTTCAAAACTGATTGAAATTGAATTAATCTCTAATTTTATTTCTATATAAAAATAATTCATTTGCCTACATGTTGCACCTATCAGAAAGCTTTCTATTCTTGCCTAAGAATAGAAACTGATTTATAAAATATCTAGTATTTCTATTTTCCAAACTGGGAGATCATCCATCCTGGAGGAGAAGGAAGATTAAAATTAAATGAGCTGGAGAATATCACGGGCTTAGGGCCAGATAGCCTTACCTGAAAGCATAAATAATTGGCAAAAGTCTAATGTGATGTTTAGTTAAAAATATTGAAATATATGAAACAAAATGGAAGAGATCTGAACAGGATCAGGAGATTAGAATAACTCCAAACAGAAACTGACCTTCCTAACAACAAGAACAAGAACAATGTAGCACAATAGTGCTAGACCTTAAAGGAAGGATAATGAGAATTAAGAAAGATTATAAAAAAAATATCCTACTACTGAAACTACTTTTTGGCTAATCAAAAAACAAAAGAATCCTAGTAAGTTGTGAAAGGGAAGCAAATTAAACCATCCCATTAGGCCTCCTCACAGGAAGAACCAAGGAATTGTGCAAAGGAAAGCATAATTTAAAAATCTGATCAATACAGCAAGTTAAGACCAGCAAATCACAGATGCAAATAACTCTTACTAGGAGAATCTGCTAAAATGAACAAAGCCACATAGATCACATAGAATTTGTGGTGTCATGTCATCTTATGACATATCACGACATTTCTCCCCTTCATGGAGCTGGGGTAAGCGTGGCCTATGTGTGACCCATCCAGCCCATGGGGTACCAGTTTGACACCACTGACATAGAGCAAATCAAATCTTTGTAATGATAAAAAGCAGCATAAGGAGAGTGAGGCACAATCAGTTGAAAAGCATATAAAATACATCAGAATTTTAAAATGATGTTAATTATACATAAAGCAAAATCACAATAAAAAGGGAATCTTTCAGAAGTTATTCAAGGGTGTTGGAATTGATTCATCCCAGCTACCCTTATTATAGGGGCATTTTCATTTGAATGAACATTTACCAATCATCATGTGAAATAAAATATAATATCCTTATAATTGCTCCTGTCTTCATTGAATTCTATCAGTGTTTGAGAAAGTACTTTAAAAAGTATATGACTCCAAAGGATGGAAAATCAGTAAAGGAATTTAGTAGAAATCCAAACACAGACTGGAGTTTAGTTGGGTTGAGCCATTTTGCTCTAGGCTGTTGAAAATTCCATCCAAATCATTCATTCATTCATTATAATTTTGTCTAACATTTTTTCCAGGAGATCCTGGTAATGTACATATTCTCCCTTCCTCTACCTTTTCCCTGCAGTAATTCCTTGAAGTAAGTCTAGGTTGAGAGACTGGCTCAAAGTTAACACAAATAGGACTCACACAGTATCTAGCAAGAACAATTTTGTTTTTTTATAATGCTCTATATAATATAAAATAATATATAAATTATTTTAAGAAGTAAAAGTTGGTATGTTTAAGCTATACTGTATGTTATAGTTGTAATTTATTTCCCATATCAAAATGTTACTGATTTTCAGGAACTGAAATAAGACTTTGAAAATTAGTCAAGCTAGGCACAAAAGTGCATGATCCATTCCTAAGAGTGCTTTGTGTTAGGCTTAGATTAGAACACTTCCAGTGGTGGGATTCAAAAACTTTTACCACCAGTTCGGTGGGCGTGGTGTGATGAGCACGCTTTGCACGCGTGCATGCACTTTGCATGCCTGCGCATGCCAAACAGAGGCACAGGCAAAGAGGCATTTGCGCAGGCACAGGAGTTCCAACTTGCCTCCTGCAAGCCTGCGCTCTCCCAGTTGTTTCAGCAGCTGCCGCGCAGCACTCTTTTGTGCCGTGCAAAGCAGCTATGTTTCAAAAGCAGAAGAGTATGGGATCCTAGGTGGGTGGGTGGGCCCAACAACAGAGCAGCAGAGAGAAGTGGTTCGGTCTCCGCAGCTCATCGCCGCTACTGGCTCAGCAGAACCAGGCCGAATCGGTAGCATACCACCACTGAACACTTCCCGTAATTCAAGGATATGAGTAAGTAGTGAAGGTTGCCTGTAATTCATCCATTAAGCACTACCTAGCCTGGATGGAGAGTATAGCTAACACAACATTATCCAGCATATTTCAGGACCAAGGGATCTCTTTCCCCCATTTTCCTTTCCAGTTCTGCAACATAAGAAACAATCTCAAATTACTCTTCCACTCCCACATCTAAAAATCCTTTGGCAGATATGACTAGATTCAAACATACAAAATAGGAGCTCTTTCTCCTTGCTTCTCGGCCTCCTAAGGCAGGTTATTTTAATTGCATGATTCTCTACATCTATCTCTAGGCTCCCTCATGCCCACTTGGATGACCAGAGCAGAGTGCAGCACTCCATTCTCCCTTATCTTTGGAAGGCAGGAAGTTCTGCTCCTTTAGTGGTGCTTTGATCACTGGTGCCAACAACTGCTGAAAACCAAATCCTTTTCACTGCATCTACTTTCCCTTTCCTCTTGAGGCTGCATCCAGGAGAAACTGATTGGGGCTGCATGTGTCTTTTCATCACAAGACAAACTCAACTGTTTATCATTCTCTCTTCTGCCTTAGCTTTTAAAAGATGCTTCTCCCAAAATGCATACAAGCTGCTTCAGGCATACAGCAGCAGAATGGAGTGAGCTGAAGGGTAGACACAAGAACTTCCAATCTGTTAGGATCTGAATAGATAATTGGAAACTAAATTCTATACTTCACCTTACCTCTCAAGTCTTATTATATATGGAAAAGCAATGACTGCACAGTTTTTCAATGGGCAGGCTATGAACCAAAGAAAGAAATAGATTCTGGTCTATTAGAAAGAACTTCCTAATGGTGTGAGGAGCAGACTGTCCTGAGAAAATGTAATGACCTCTCAAGCAGAGACAGTATAAGCTACTTATTGTGCTGCTTCTGGATTTTCTGCCTCAGAAAATTAGAACTGATTCTGAGCTACATGGATATATTCTGAGCTCTCTAGATCCTTTAAAGAAGCTTTGAATCTTTAATCTCAAAAAATAATGATATAATTTTTGCTAACTGTATTTAATTTTTTAAAATCATATTAATGAAATACGCTTTTGTTCTTGAATTTGAATGTTCCTCTCTACACAGTCTTCATATTTAAATATATTCTTCAAATCAAATGTTCCATACCAGTGCACTGAGATATAGGCAAGAATCTATTTAATTTACTCTTTCTTAGTATCAAAAGCCAAGACTTTGGTAGATTTCTCCTTTAATGATACTCAAATCTTTTTTTTTTTTTTTTTTACTATGCTCAGACTTGGACAAGCACTGAAATACGGGGAGGTTTCAGTTCTCACTGATGTTACCCAACAACTTGATATCTGTACAGATTACTTATAAAGGAACGGATCAATAGATTTTCTAGCTTCTTTACTTCCTTCTCAGTGGCAGCTCCTTCTTTCTGTTTTGGGAGTCAACCTACAATAATATATCTTAAGCGTGTATTAAAATTGATGTGTAGATTGTATTCACATATGAACCCAACCATTGTCATTGGTAAATTTTGATTTATGGCACAGCATTGTATCTTACTCCACAAACAAACCCCTGTATGGCACAAAGTGACCTAATCACTGATTCATCAGATATTGCATTGTTTGTCTGGTGTCACATTTTGGATGCTCAGAGAGAAGTGACAAATGGAGATGATGAAAAAACATGGCTGTCAGAAGGAATATGGACAAGAATAAATTAAATCAAGGAAAGGAGCTGAAAAAAATATTAAGTATTAATTTTCACTTTAATTTATAAATAGCACCAATCAAAGAATCTTTAAGTAGACAGTCCAGGAACCCATCCTTAAGGAGCAAAACATTAAAATTATTAGCAAAAAAAATTGAAGATCTGAATAGCTAATTTTAAATTAATAATTACTTGCCTAAAGACTAAGTGCTATGCAATAGATTTTAAGTGCATATTTCATTCATAGTTATGAATTTCCCTTGAGGCATGGGTAAATTGTTCTTGTTCATTTTTGCTTTCTTTACTTATTTATTAGAGCCAACTGGGTAAGTATTGAGGATAACTTACTTCAGAGTGATATCATAAAATAAATCAGATTAAACAAAAGCTAATTTTATCCATATCTGCCACATGGGCCTGAATTTATGAAGTTTAGAGACTTTATAGCTAAGATCTCATGAAGGTATAGATTAATTTTTATACCAAACACTCAAAATTACATTCATACCTATTACAGTATTTTTTTCAGCAACATTCTGCCTTTACATTCCATGGTGCATTTGTTTTGAATAAAATTCTCGGGTTGAAATATGCACTGGGGCTCTAAGTTAATGCAGAAATATACTTTGTCCATTAAAGCCAATAGAATTTATTAACCAAGAAATGGCTTCAGATTACAGTTGTAATTGCAATGTTCAATATGTGTGCTTGAGAATTATCCATTTAATTACCATAATTATTACTGAATAAAAACACAAATAAGAATGTGCTGTTAAATCTATTAACAAAGGTTACTGCTTAATGATTATCACCAACAAGTATATTGGTCCCTATACAGTCTAAATGCAACCTAAACCTTCCCTCTACAGCTATATCGGTCTGACATTTTCATTCATCTCTCTTCTTACAGTAATCTCTCCACTCCACTAGTAATGGACATATTTTAAGACAAGAGATCTCTCTCAAGTCTGGTTCACAAATAACTCTTTAAACATGGTTTGTTGAGAAAGCCCTAGTAGCCCATGTCAGCCATGAAGAATGGACTCATTGAGCAAAAAGCAAACAGACCTCATAATGGCTTAATGTTCTACATGAATCCAGCCTCTATTTTGCAGATGAACAAATAATTATGGTTTCTATGGCCAATTCTTAATTTATGTTCTCTCACATTATTGCTATTCATCCCTTAAAACTCTTAAACTTTGGGGGACTAAGTCTGGGATTAAACCAAAGCAGGAATAAGCATGGAAAGCTCAAATAAATATTTTATTCTAATGTGCATATTCCCTGTAGCCATAGCTGCAACTGGTAAGCCAAAAATCAGCCTTGAATAAAACATTGTAAATGGAATAAATGGGCACAAGTCAAACTTCAGAAACAATGGCACTATTTTTTATTAAAAGGAGGGAAACAGTCCATTCTCTTTCAGACATTATCCATGTGGTAATACTTGAAACACCCAATTAGATTGTGAAACAGTAGAGCTGAAATTCATTCAAAGATTCAACCATTTCTCACAGATTAAAAATAGTTGAAGGCTTTTTAATCACACTACATGAATTAACTATCTGAAGCAGAATTATCAGTGTCAGAGTAAGCGCTACCTCATGTTGGTCACTAAAGCAGTTCATTTCTCCACCTTCTATTGTCCTGTCTTTCTCCTCTCTCAGAACATTAATGTCTTGTGATAATAGATTTATTGGTCAGGGAAGCCATAGCAGACTTTGTTATTTTTACTGCAAAAAGATGAAATGCTCCTCTTTAAGAAGTTATTTATGATCATTATTTAACACAATTCTGTCCCTCTGGTGTCTTCATTCACCATTCCCTTTTCCCTTTCTTTTCATCAACACTGACAGACAACCCCAATTTTACCCCCATTCTTAAACCTCTGGCTTAATTGTCTGTCCTCAGGCCATGATTTAAGTGCTGTAAACAGCTCTCCCAAAGTTATTCAATAACAAGACACAGAGGAGAATGAAGAGACTCAAGTCAAGAAAATATTTTATGACAGATTTTTTTCCTAAGACCATAGGGGTAGCATTCCATTAAGAGTCACTAATGAAAAATGGAACTGAGACTTATTATCTTCTAGCTATTTTCCTGGATATCAGTACCATTGCAAAGACTAGGGTTGTTCTTCTGAACATACAAATATAGACTTGAATGTTAAGACTGCAATGTTATAGCTGCCCATAGTGAAGCAAGTCCCTCAGCATCTGGTAGTGATGTACAAGATCACAACATAACTCCTTTTTCTTTATTAATGAATAGAACTGCTATTCTCAAAGAACAATTCAGCCATGATGTATCCTTTCAGAATGTCATACATTTGTTCCTACTTCAAATACATACCTGCAGCTTAATTCCAGCCATTTATTCTAGCAAGAATAAATGGTCAGGCAGTAATTTTCATGTCATGCAAGATGCACATGCTGTATTCTCCAGTATTTTATGTATCAAAATATAAAATGAGAAAAAATTAGTTGAAAGGAAAAATTACATAGATTTTTTACTGGAAAACATTAATAGCAGAGGTGATGAAGGGCAAAAGTGTGCTAACGCTGAGCTTCAATTTGCATTCACACCCCTAAAATTGTAATATTTATTTCTTTAATGGTGCCATAGAATCCTTATTCATTATCCAGAGAAATCACTCTAATCAATTAAAATGTGCATTACTGTGGTCTTTTTAGCGGTAGATATTGTTAGTTCTGTTTTAAGCAGATTCAAATTATTTTTAAAAATCTTGGCTGCTGAGGTATTATGACAGAAAAATTGATGGGAGTAGTGTTGTATCAATCTTCCAAATAACAACCAATTGCCTTTCATTTGTTTCAACTAACCTCCTCCTCCTCCTCCTGGTTTGGATGTAGAGGGAGATACCAAGTTCTGGATCTTGCTCTTCTGATGGCCTCAGCCATTGTTAATTGATATTGCTATAGTGTAGTGTGTCTTTGATATTGTCTCTCCATCTTCTTCTAGGTTTGCCTCGTGTTCTTTGACCTTCTCGTCCTTTTTGTATATGCCTTGTATAGCATGGAATCCCACAACATCCTCTCCAAGTGAGCAAACCACTTTATGTGCTGTTTTTGTATGTAATTTAAGATTGGCTATGTGCCAATTCTTTTTCTTATGGTCTCATTTCTGATTTTATCACTTCTAGTCAATGACACTACTGGTCATTCCAGCAGCTTTTCTCAAACATCTCATTTCCATGGTGACTAATTTTCATTTATGCTTTGTTGTAAGTGTTCATGTTTGGTACTGGTAACATAGGGTTAGGGGTGAACTATGCTTTGTATGAGATGCTTCTTTGTGCTGATTGGTACTGCCTTATGTTGTGTAGTTGATCAAGCTGTCCCAATACTTGGTTTGTCTTACTGTGTTGTATGTTAATCTCTTCATCCATTTTTACCATCTTCAATGAAAGTATTTCTAGATATTTGAACTGTGATATTTGCTTTATGCTTATTCCCTCTATTACTATGTTTACGGTATGCTTTTTTTCTTCCGTCTGTCATCACTTGCCTTCTAGCCCATGCTATTGCAAGTCCAAGATTCATTTCAATTTATATCTTGTAGACTTCTTATATACCGCATATGGCCTCAAACAATTAGAAAGAAGAAAATTTCAAAAGAGTTTTAGCAATGTGCTTTAAACATTAACTGTTGTTTGTGTGAATACATTTGGCTCTTTATATCAAGTCTGTCCATTACTGTTTGAATTGTAGCATTTTTTTTCTCCCTGGTATTACTCAAGTTCACTGTCCTTGTTGTGGATGGTAGAATTTGCATTCATTTAATTGCACAGCTACATTTATTCATACAAACACAAGAGAAAAATAAAACAGTACTTTGGTTAGTCAGACCTAACTTTTCAGCCAATTATTTTTGAGATATTTTCATGCAATACAACTTTCTTCCTGACTTTATCCAATGGACTAAGCAAGAAAGCAAACATATAAATATATTTAAAAAAAGCTCTGCAAACAAACAAACAAACAAACAAACAAACAGGACTTGTTAAAGTTATGGGCAGCTTAAATGATAGAGATGTTGCAGGTTATTCTCTCCTTAATGTCCATTGTGCTTCATGTTCTGGTATGCCACCTATTTCTAGCCCAATAACAGCACTTATACTGTTGGGAAGGTGAGTTGATTTAGCCATTTCATCCTTTCATCTTCTTGCACTCAGACACAAACTTAGTTTTGGCAGCAAATCCATTATTGACCCCCCTCCTCAAATTTCTACCTTTAAGTGTTTGCATTTAAGGTAGAGGTTGCTTTGTATTATTGCTATTCTTCAGCTATATCCATATTGATTTGATGAAAATCATGTATGGGGTAAGAGGTGTGTGGATGTCACAAAATTAGCAGTGTAAAAGATTTCTATTCTCCATTAAATGTGCAGATTCTTCATCATCAGAGAATTTCTTGAAGACAAACAAAATAGTGCTATATCTACCTTTTCAGTCCCAAATCAGAGTGATGATTATCAAGCAATGACTAGTATTTCAGCTCCTATTGCAAATAGGCCATCACTTCTCTTTTCAGGGCATTGAAAGCCAGCTCACTATTAAGTGCCACTTTGACCTGCCTTAGGAAACCAACCATTTTATTTTATATGATTAAAAAGAGTGTCAATTATGGTATAAAAATTTACTGAAATCCTAGGCTCAACATTTTCTATTAAAATTTGCAGGGACAATAAGATCACCTTGATCAGTCCACCAAATACAAACAACTAATTGTCCTTCCCACTTAAAAATAAAACAATGGGAATATACAGCTGTTACATTTAATTCCCTCTGTCTCCTTTTCTAATCCCAGCAGGTTTTGTGGTTGTTCTTTCTGATACTAATAACACTGCAAAGAGTTTCCTTTCCAGGCAATTTGCATTGCATGGAATGTAATATTATGTGGCGTACATGGCTTGATAACAAGAAAAGAACAAACACTGTCTATTCTTTGTATTAAACATTGGCTGATGAAATTAAATCCTGATTAATGCTGTACCCAGTTAAGAATGAATAACTATGTGCTGACCTTTCATCATCAAGTAGTGTGTGTGTGTCTGTGAGAGGGAGAGACTGTGTTTATTGTTTTATGTTCTTGAAATCAAGTAAGCTCAAAAGCTGGCTATATAATGTGAGGATACAGTTAATACATTACCCATGGAGTACACAGGGCTGCAATTTAACTACAGCCTTTTCTGAATCACCCCCTCAGGCAGTATAAAATTAATGGACCTGTCGTCAAGTATAACACAAGATAACAAAACCCTGATCATTTACAATTCCATTAAGTAAGCCATTTTAAAATTAATTAGAGAAGTTCCTAGTAAGATTAGGTCATGTTGATTTTTTTAAAAAAATGGATCATCGTATCAGGTAGGACAACAGGAGGTGTTTATTTAATAACTGTTTTTGTTTTCACTGGTTTATGTCCCTTCCAGTTGGCACACAATAAAAATAATCTTGCAGTAAACATTTCTGTATACATTTACAAGTGGATAAAACAATTGCTATTAATCTCCAACCAATCTAACCAAATGCTTGTCTGAATAGGAAAAATTTTGAGCCATGATCATATGTTTGTTTAGACAGGATTTGCATGCCTTGGTGAAAATTCATCCCATCTCATATCGGAGTTCCTATCAAAACAAAACAAAACAAAACAAAAGCTTGTGTAAACTGAGGTCTAATTCCAAAAAAATAATTCATAGCTCAGAGTCATAAAAGAGGCAAAAAGTGAGTCAATCTGAAATTTAAAGTCAAGGGGGTCTCAACAAGCCTCTCAGATAAACTTGGATTGCTTCCCATGACTGTACAAAGTCCCCATCCCTTTTTCAAGTATAGGATATACTGTATACAACACACAATCAAAAAGTGTGGCTTCAATCACATCATAGTAACTATCATCCTGTCTTTTTGACCCCCCCTCAATGCCCCTGCTGCCTCCCTCGTCCTAACGGAAGCCAACACTTATGACAACAAACTAAGATGCATATACAGAACAACTGATCTTGATTGTGAACATTTTTAAATACACGACTTCTTTTGAACGGGGCCTCCTGCTCCCTGCCAGAGTAGCTCTAATCCTAGTCAAGGTTCCAGAGACGAAATCTGGGATCCAGATGCTCATATATTCAACACAAAATGATCATAGCTGAGGCACAGACTTGCAAATAAGTTTCCTTATTTTAATTCAGTTGTGCTCCTGAGGTTGCAAGACCAACCAGCTATATTTAGAGCATATCTTTAATTTCACCCAAAAGCTTTCTTTCCTGTAAGTGACTCTCTGCTGTCTTTCCATCTTTATTAGAGTGAGAAGGTCCCATATTAATGAGAACTGTTTCTGTGCTCAGCCCTGGCTCAGTTGATTCAAAAGACTCAATGGAAATTGCTGGTCTCTCTTCTTCAGATGAGGCTATGACACAACTGCAGTTGTGCTTTCCACCCCTTTCTTTGCATCTTTTCCTTCTCCATGCAAATTGCAACATGAAAATAACATTGCAACACATTTTTCACAGATATGGATCACCATACTGAATATTTAAGTAAAACGTGTGAATCCTGGAAAAGTTTAGATCAGTGTTTCTTGACCTTGACAGATTTAAGGTATGTGGGCTTCCACCACCAGAATTCCCTAGCCAATTTATTACCTGGGGAATTCAGGGAGGTGATGTCTACACATCTTAAAGTTGCCAAAGTTGAGAAATCTTTAGATGATGGTCAGATTCATTATTACTTTTTTGTTACTTCCCCACCCCTTGTTCAACTATACTTTGTGAAGGAATGAATGCCGACTGACTGAAGTGGCTTTCTCTCATAAGAGTCTATTCAGTATTTTACATTTTCAGGGAAGGATGCATGACCGACATCAGCTGCTACTTTGCTGACTTTGCTGTGCTCTGCATTCTAAGGAAAGGAAAATTTTCCTCTGGAAACCTGTACTGAATTGAAATCTGCTTTCAGAAGAAGTAAGGTTAACAGGGAAATTACATTCTATTTCTTAAAAATTAGAGATGTTAATGGTAATGCTGCCAGATGAAAGGGATGTCTGGTGCAGGCTTCTGGCTGGGAAAGCTGGATTTAGAACAGAAATGGAGCCTTGGGCAGTTCATAGACAGCTGTTAAAAGAGATGAAGGGACAGAAGTACATAGCAATCCAAATCAAGAAGTCAAGTTCCAAAGTAGCAGCTAAATATATGACAGGCTAGAAGGATAGAGAGCCAATAGATAACAAGGTCTAATGACAGGGGAGAGGTGTACAGAGCAGAATGTGTGGCTTGGTCCTCAGAAGATCCAAGCAGTTTGAAGATCTACAGGTTCCTTGTACTTTGTTGTTAAAATACATACTTTAAAATCCCCCACCAGAAAAAGGCTGGTTTTTATCTCAGCTTCTGAGGATTTCTGATTTCTAATCCAGTAGACTCAGATGAGTGATTGGGATATGGCCATAAAAGTTACAAAACCTATTATTTTAAAACCAAAGTCCTCTATGTTTTAATCAATAAACAGGCAACAATTATCACTATCATTAGTCAGAAATTAAAACATAAAGGATGTAATTCAGATTTAAATAATATCACTTTTTAACATGGAAATTTAATAATTAACTAAGTAATACCAACTGCATAATCAATTCTCAAATTTGGCAGGCCCTGCTATTCAACTAATGTTAAACAATGTAATGTAAAAGTTGCTATTCAACTAAGGTAAAACAATGTAAAATAGGTTAACTTTATCGTTTAAGGATGAGCATTTATAGATGGAAAAAATAAAGGTGACATATTTCAATTTTGTAGGTTGTACCCCTCACAAATAGGAAGTACATTTTATGTTTTGTATTGAATATTTTGATTCATCACACTCTGCTGAGTTGGAAGTTAAAAATTTCAAACAATCATCTATGGATATACATAGCTTCTGATTCATAGCACTGAAGCAATTGAAGTCCTTTTGCCAGCCAGTATAGCTCAAGCTTTCCCAACCAAGTGCCTTCCAAATATAAAGGAAATCTATTTTCATTGTAAAACTTTCATAGAACTTCACAGTTGGATGGGACCTTGAAAATCTTCTAGACCAGTTCTCTGCTCAAGCAGGAGACCTGATAACACTTCAGATAAATGACTGTCCAGCCTCTTAAAAGCCTCCAGTGATTGAGCATGCACAATTTTTGGGCAAGCTGTTCTACTGGCTGATTGTTCTCACTGTCAGGAAATTTCTCCTTAGTTCTAGATTGAGTCTCTCCTTAGTTAGTTTCTATCCATTACTACTTGTCTTGCCTTCTGGTGCTTTGGAAAATAAGTTGACCCCGTCTTCTTTGCAGCAGCCTCTCAAATACTGGAATACTGCTATTATGTCGCCTCTAGTGCATCTTTCTACTAGAATAGACATACCCAATTCCTACCACCATTCTTCATACGTTTTAGCCTCCAGTTCCTAATCTTCTTTGTTGCTCTTCTCTGCACTCTTTCCAGAATCTCAACATTGTTTTTATATTGTGGTGACCAAAACTGGGTGCAGTATTTCAAGTGTGGTCTTACCAAGGCCTTATAATGTGGTACTAACACTTCATGTGATCTTGATTATATCACTCTATTAATGCAGCCTAGGATTGCATTAGCTTTTATGGCTGCTGTAGCACATTGCAAGCTCATATGTAAGTGATTGTCTCCAGGACTCCAAGATCCTTCTTGGTCTTACTGCTATTGAGCCAAGTTTCACCTAATCTGCATTTGTACATTTGGGTTTTTTTTTCCTTAAGTGTAAAACCTTGCGTTTCTCTACATTTTGTTAGATAGGGCCCAGTGTTCAAATCTGTTGGGATCCATCTGGATCTTGAGCTTATCTTCTGGGGTACTGGCAACTCCTACTATCTAATATTGTTGCAGATCTGTGGGGTTCGCCTTCTATTTCCTCATCTAAATCTTCTATGAAGATATCAGAGAGTACTGAGCCTAAAATAGAACCTTGAAGTACACCACTATTTACTTCTCTCCATGTAGATGTAGTTCCATTAAGGACTACACGCTGAGTGTGGTTTGTCAGTCAATTACAAATTGATTTGATGGGGATGCTGTCTATTTTTCTAGCTTACCAAGAAGTAGATTGTGTTCTACTTTGTCAAACGCCTTACCAAAATCCAAGTATACTATATCCAGAGCATTTTACTGATCCATTAATTTAATCAGTTTGTCAAAGAATGAAATAAGATTTTTTTGACATAATCTGTTTTTGATAAACCCATGTTGGCTACTGGTTATAACTTTTCGTGCTTCCAGGTGCTCATAGATATATTGCTTCCAGGTGTTCATAGATATGTTGCTTGATTGTGTTTGACAATCTCAGTGTATGAGCCAATTTTCCTGATTATATAAACCATTGTGTGGTCATGTAAGATATTTGTGGGCCAGCATAGAAACCAGGTGGATATTGTGACACAGATGTGATACTCTAGAAAGTGTCAGCAGAACCATAAATTAAAATTACTGTGTACCTACTTTATTTTAAAGTTACTTATTTACTTAATAATACAAAAATCTTGTGAGATTGCCAAAGGTCATGTCAGGCTAAGCCCAAGAACAACATGGAATTAAACTATAATTCAGTTCTTTATTTGCTTACACAAGGCAAATAGATGTGTGAAAGATCAAACCCTTATGACTCCCAGCCTGATGGTTTTCCCTGAGAGATTCTAAGGACTGGTTACTCTTTTCCTCTGTCTCCTATTCATCTCTGGTCTTGGCTGCCTCTTGGCTCCCTCCCTTTGCTGAAATGTGCTTTCTTCTTCCTGGGAAACAGATATTCCACAATAGTCCATCACCCCATTTCTCCTTCTGTGGGCACCATGTCTCACAGCTCATGAAATTTTGAATTAAAACACTGTCTGGCTAGATACAACAATCTTGTAACAAACTGGCCATTTGGAAAAGTTATTTTCATTTTTGTAATTGAAATTGTTGACAGGACAAATTTCCTTGCAAGTCACTTCTACACCACTAGAGGACCTTAACTCAATAGTCACATATTTATTTATTTGTTTGTTTGTCAAACATGTGCAAGATAACAGGTATAGATATAAACATAAACAAAAGAAGTAAGTACAGATAAATGGGGACAGTAAGATAGGGATGCTAAACACGCTGGTGTGCTTATGCACACCCCCTTTGCAGATCTCAGGAATGGTGTGAGGTGCATGGTAGAGTTTGAGGTTGAAGCTGTGAGAGTTTGAGGCTGTAACAATGGAGTTGCGTAGAGCATTCCAGGAGTTGACCACTCTGTTGCTGAAGTCATATTTTCTGCAATAGAGATTGAAGCAGTTACCTTGAGTTTGTATTGGTTGTTTAATTATTATTGAAAGTTGGTATTTTAAAACCCTGATTTCAGCTTTCAAGGCTTGTCTCCAATAATTTGTAAACTACATTTGGCTATGTAGAGTGTCTTTTGTGTTTCCTAGCCTCTTCTAAATTTTTTTTTTTAAAAAGCATAATTCTGAGGATTCGGTGGGGGAAATATCTGGAGTGGCCTAAGGCTTTTGGTTCCACTTCTGTGCAATATTTTATGAAGCAGATGACACACTAGTGTGAGAAAGGATAGGTCTAGTTAAATTCTTTGCCAATGGCAGTATGACAAAGGTAAAAACTTCATTAGAATTTCTTGATTCCACTAAAATTTTTCGAGAAGCATCAGTTAGCTGCCTTTATAGCCACTCTTTTAATTTCCTGGAAAATGAGAAGAGCAGGTCCCAGCTGCTACATAAGCCTGGCAGAATTTATCAACGGACAAGGAGAGTCATTAGTGTTGCTCTAACCTCAAGCTGGTTTAGCTTTCTGAGATAATCAAATGCCATGAGGTTAAGAAAAGGTCCCCTATCTCTATGAAATGATATACTAATTATTATAGATGTCATGTTTCTGTTTGTAATCTAAAATCCTCCAATTAAGTCAGTACAAACAAATGCTGGAGAAAAGGAGATTTTAGAGATGAGAGACATCTGTATGCCAGAATTTAATACCTGCACCAGCAGCCACAAATAATTGCACTATGAATAATAATCTGGGGATCAAAGTCAGAAGAGCCCAGAAGCTTTTGATTTTCTCCTACTCACGTGTATTTTAAAGGATAAGAATTGCTTTGGTGGCTGAGACTAACCCTTGTCTAATTCAGCAGCCTATTCTATTAGTCAAATGTCTGTATCTGCTCAGAAATCGGGTGAAAAAGTGGTTATTCCTATTTCTGTCTTTAATGCCAGGATGCATGGAGCTTCAGATTATGAAAAAAGCTCCATGCAGCTAATAGCAACTGAGAAATAATAGTGGAAAAGAACAGGCTTGCTGGGCAAGATCAAAGATCTTCTGACCCAGCTTTCTTGAATAAAGCCCAGCAAAACCTCAGAAACAGGACTAGATAATTAGCCCCATCTTTTCTTACTGAGCCATCGTCTGATAAATATGAGAAAGACTACTAAACACTTTCGTGTTTTATCAGCATATAGTATTATAGATCTAGTACATTACTTCATGTCATTAAAAGGACGCCCAAACAGTTTGCCCTAGTGGGGACAAAAGTCTTTACTGCTGCATAATGAAAAATCTGGATTCCACAGCTGGATACCCAGTTCCAGGCAGGCAAGGAGTCTTATTTTGTATACCCTACAGGCTTGAGCTTAAAATAAAAGTGATAGAAGAAAGACATTGTGCCTGGAAGGAAGGAACACAGTTGAAGTCTCAGAGTTATACAATGAAGTGAGAAATGTAGGGCAAGTTAAAGCTATTCACTGAGCATATTTAGCTGCTCATTCAGGATGCAGTTCACTTGGTGCAGGGATTCCCCCCCCCCCCCAAAAAAAATGTTTCTTTGGCACTGAGAAATCTTTGAACCAGTTTGTTTATTTATTTATTTGATTTGTCAATCACTTACAAGATACAGGTATAAGAATAAACATAGTTTTGAATACAAGAGATGGATACGTATAAGAAAAATAAAAAGAAACAATAGGACAGGGATGGTAGACACATTGGTGCGCTTATACACGCCCCCTACAGGCCTCTTAGGAAGGGGGTGAGGTCAATAGTAGACAGTCTAAAGTTAAAGTTTTGGAGGCTTGGGGAAGAAACTACAGAGTCAGGTAGAGTATTCCAAACATTGACCACTCTGTTGCTGAAGTCATATTTTCTGCAATCAAGTTTGGTGCGGTTAACCTTGAGTTTGTATCTATTGTGTGCACTTGTATTGTTATGGTTGAAGCTGAAGTATTCATTTGCGGGTAGGACATTGCAATATATACAAAATCCACAGATAGTTGGCTGGATTTCCATGTGGTAGCATGATACTAAACTATAATCTGAGGTTTTAAAAATAATAAATTATCATGTTCAAATAACATGTTGTTGTACTGTAATGTGATGACCTGGATTTGAGGCTCAAGCAGTAGCTGGAGGCGATAGTTAGGGGAACTTTGATTAGCTCTGGACTAGAATGCTTTTGTGTGGTTGTAACTCATATCCTGCTCCCCAGTTGGCTGTATTAACCTAACATGCTTTTAGTAGGTAGCTTTTGAAGACAATCTGGAAACTACAGTGCTCTAGAACAGAATGGCTAGATTGCTGGTGGGCTAACCTGGCCAGAATACAATAACGCTATTTTTGAAGGCTCTGCTCTGGATATCAATAGGCCCAATTTTGGGCCCAAATCCAAGTGATCATTGTCACCTACCAAAGCCTCTCTAGTATAGCACTGAGTAAAATTACAATCTCCCTAGCCAAGATTGAATCTGCCCATCTGGTAAGAATGCTCCAAGTTTCTCTCACCCATAGGCGATGAAAGGGATTTTGATGAGAAAGCAGCCCTTTTGGTTGTGTTCCCTATGTTGTAGAACTCTTTACTCCTGAACTCTTGCACAGCAGCCTTCCTACTAATATTCTCTAAGGTTGTTAAAGCAAATCAGTTCTTCCAAACTCAATCTTTCTGGCCTATTGCGTGGTAATGCTCATCTTGGGATAATGGTAGGATTTTTTTCGCTCTCTTAATATGGTTTTATTTGTGTTCTTTAGAATATTCGTATTACTCTGTTGTACATCATTCAAAGTGTACAGATTGGGCAGTTTACAGAAGAGAAGAGAAGGGAAAGGAAAAAGAGGAGAGGAGAGGAGAGGAGAGGAGAGGAGAGGAGAGGAAAGGAAAGGAAAGGAAAGGAAAGGAAAGGAAAGGAAAGGAAAGGAAAGGAAAGGAAAGGAAAGGAAAGGAAAGGAAAGGAAGACAGTTTGGGTTTATGTAACATGTTGAATCCAAAAGTCATTACATTGTTTCATCATAATTCAATATGTTATAAAAACCCAGTTTATATAGCAGTGAAAATGTGTTCCATTATTTGTATTCCAGCTTTAGGAGTCTACAGATAGTGTCTGTATAAGATTGCCATTATTTATGATGGAGTGGAAAACCTTTTTGTGGTAGAGGGCTACACTTTAATCTTTTTAAAAATAGATGACAAATGAGATAAATGTATAAATATGTAGAAGCAGACATAGATATGTAGATTAGATGTAGATGTAGAGATAAATAGAGATATACTGTAGATAGACCTAACATTTATTTTACTTTTTATTTTGCACTTTTGTCTATCCAGCCAGAATGAAAAATACATTTGTATTAACTGTAGTTAATCATCCAATTACAATTACATTTGGGATCTACAAAGAAGGAGGAAAATTGGATGCTTTATAGTGCTTATGAATTGCTTACCTTACTTATACAGGAGATTGACCTAGTGGTGCTTGTCTCTTTGGAGACGTTCATTGGAATGTCTGTATATATGGTCTCAGGTTAGAATGTTCTTAACATAAATGTTAGTGCTGCTATTTTATTTTATTCTTACTATCCAGGGTACCTGAAATTCCTTTCCATGCTTTAATTCTGCTCATTTGTTTTAGTCCTTCCTCAAAGCCTCCTTTATATGCAGAGTCTGTGAATAAGTCACTCCAAGTTAAGCATTTTAAATTGTTGATTGATGTGCTTGGATATGCACTTTGAAATGAAAAGAGGCTTAAAAATTACTTCATTATTTATTTATTTAAACAATTTATATAGCTGCCTATCTCACAACAGTGACTGTAGGTGGCAAACAGAGTGTTAAAACCAAAACCAACAACACAATATGAAAAATAATATTCAGAACCAAATATTATATCTGTGTGGTCTAAAAATTATTGTCGTGCTGATCCAGAAACTGGTGCTAACCCTGCCCCAGCCAATCAGGAATTACTTAAGTTTCCAGCCTCAAAGCCTGGGGCAACAACCACATTTTTAATATTTTGTGAAATGTCAACAGGTTTGAGGTCATCTGCACCAGTGGGGAGATGCTGTTTCTTAGGGCAGGTGCTATGTCCAAGAAGCCACCATTTCTTGGTCCCAGAAGATGTTACTGTCCAACAGAAAGAACCTGGAAATGCCAACCCTACTGATACTGGTGGAGCAAGCACAGCCCAACAGAAGCAGACAGTTTTCACAAATAACCTGGTCATGCATTATAGAGAGTTTTAAAAATGACAAGACATCCTGGGCACTGTTGGGTCATTGATTCAGAGATATTTCTTTTCCTAAACAAAGAAACAGAATGACAAAAAGCAGTGAGAACGGAACTACCAACTTCCTGCTGTCCTCCTCATTGAGTTTCTTTTTGGGAATCTGGCAGGGAGAATCTGAAATGTCCTTCTCACCTTCCTTCCCAACCCTGATGGGATCCAGGGAGTTGTGGTTGAGATCAACACAACTAGAAAGTTGTGGTTGAGACCAACAAAAGTGGAGAGGCCAAGCTGAGATAAATTTACTTACTCTGTTGGCTCAGAACATGACATTTCAACCAGAGAAATCTTTGGGGTGGTTTATTAAAGAGACACTCCATGTCTCAATTTACAAACACAAAAAGCAAAATAACAATAAAAACTTGACTGCTTTTAGATGTGATGGAATGGACACAAAAAAGGATCGGCAACTTGATGGACGTTTGTGCTGCTAATTTGCCTTTTTTTTAAAAAAAAAACAACTCCCTGGACATTTCTGAGAGATAGAAAAATGAAAAAAGTGGGGCCAGTGGGAAAAAACTACAAAGATACAGGTGGTCCTCAACTTATGACCACAACTGGGACCAGAATTTCTATTGTTGAGCAAAATAATTATTAAGTGAGTCAGATCCAACTTTATGACCTCTCTTGCTACAGTTGTTAAATGAACCACATGCTTATAAAGCACATTTGGCTTCCCCCATAACCCTCCCCCATTGCCTTTGTTTATTGGAAGTTGGCTGTCAAAGTTGCAAATGGCAATCACATCCCTGGATGCTGTAACCATCATAAATACCTGCCAGTTGCCAAGCATCTGAATTTTGATTATGTGACCGTAGGGTTATTGTGTCATAAGTGAGTGGACTGGTTGGAAGTCACTTTTTTCATTGCTGTGGTAACTTCAAATGGATGCTAAATGGATGGTTGTAAGTTGAGGATTACCCTGTATTCCTATGAGAAATGTTGATGTTATACAAATGCTGTAACAATCAGATGCAATGACTTTTTTTCCTCCCCTTTAGCTGTTGTTCTCATGTACCTGGAGAAATGTGATATTTTTTCTGTACTGCTTGTTCACAAATAATAGTAATGCTGAACAGCATTCAAACACAGGTGATGGGTTAAAAAAATCAGTAGCAACCAGAATGTTTTTGAACCTTTTGTGATGAGACAAAGAAAGAACATGTGTGTGTGTGTGTGTGTGTGAACCGGTTGGCCGGTTCTCTGAACTACTCAAAATTTTTGCTACTGATTCTCCAGAACTGGTCAGAACCAGCTGAATACCACCTCTGAAGTGTGTGTGTGTGAGAAAGGAGGGGGGTGGGGAGGAAGAGAGGGAGGGAGATAATATGCCACTCTAAAGGCAGCCCCTCTCTATGACAAATATTTTCCCATGAGAAGACAACCTGTATTTGAAGGGCAAGGATGTGCTTTTTAAGATTGTTGGAACATTAATGGCATTTATCTAGCCTACACATGAATACTAATTTGTATAGCATTCATTGGTTTCTCGGAAAGGGATTCTATTTTTATTCTATTTCTTAATGGAAGGATTTTTAAAACATTGGACAATATATACCCTTCGTTTGCATATATGTTACTTTCTGAAACTTTCTGGGCTTTGGTTCAAGTCCCGATAACTTCTTGGCTGAGAAAGAGCCCAGTCTTCAATATTCTGCTGCTGATGTTGACTACAGTGACAAAACCTGAAAAGATTTAATAACTTCTTTCAAGTAAAATTCCACTTACAGTGACTAAATGGAGATATCCAGGTAATTTTCTTGGCAACAGTATAAATTATTTTGCCACTGTCTCTTTTGCTGATGTTTCTTTGATTTTTGTAGGCTGGTCTACAACTTTAGTCTGGCCAAGTGGTCTCTCATTGAAGTAGAAGCTAGTTACATTCCTACTTAGATGTTTTTAGGTCAGCCAAGATGACTGTCCTTCCTTCCTGAATCATAGAATGATATGGTTGAAGGGACCTCAGAGGCCAGGTAATCTAGCCTACTGCCCATGGCAGGAATCCTCAAAACATCCTAAATATACTTTCCTTGAATCTGGGATCCTCAGTGTTCATTGAACTTTTTTTATTTCTTGCAAATGTTTTGTTATCCAAATTAGGTATCATCAGTAGGGAGTAGAGTTTACTCTCATAGTGTCTTGTGCCCTGCCAGTGTTGCTGGGAGTGGATTAGATGGTTTTTTGGTTGAGCTATTGGCAGTTAGCTTGTTTGGCAATTCCTTGACTGGGTATTATTTACTTCTGAATTGTTGATCTGATGTTAATCTTGTGGACTTTTGTCTTTGAGACCAAAAAATAAGTTTATTAAGAGGTCTCTCAGGAAACTTTAGCAATTTTTAAATGATGACTCTCCTCCCAAAAGTTTGAAAACTGTTATAAAATCAACAAACTATCTTTAATCTGAATGGTCAGAGCCCTGCCAGTTTTACTTACAACTAATTAACAATCATCTCCTGCAGAAATTCCCAGACCATCTGATTATCTTCAGTATGTGTTTAGATGTTGTGCTTGTTTTTGTTGAAATGGGGCATAACATCCCTATCTTGAGGCTTTGGGTCAAACAAATTCATCTCTAATGCACATGCCAAGGAGACATTGGACAAAACAATATGGAAATGGATCCTTTGCCCATCACTTTATATTTAGTATTTAAATACTTACTTTTCTCATTTGGAGACAGGTATCACTAAATACGCTGAACATCTGAAAAGGTAAATCCCACTGAAATCAATTATTTTTCAGTAAACATTGGTGGGGCTGGACTGTAAGATTTGCACACTTTATGGAATGTGAGGCAACAAATGAGAAACCATCAGGAATTGTTGATTCCTGATCAGCAGGAGGAGAAGCCTTGTGTTCTCAACCCCCAACCAAATTCTAGTATTTTATGAGAATAATATCAGGATGCTTTCCGTGATTCAGGAAAGCAGCTTACATAAAAGTACAATCAATCAATCTTACTCAGATCAAAGGCTTGTGTGAAAGAACAAAACAATTAAGTGAAATAAAGATCTAATACTGTATGTCTATGGATTTTTAATATTTTTAACTTAGTATATCAAGAAATACAGATATTACTAATATGAGAGCTTTGGGGCAAAGAAACTCCAAAACTGAGCTTCCAAATTTCTGTCTCTTTACTAATAACTGGATCTTCCTAAAAAGCCCCATTTACTGCAACTTTTTTTTTATTCATAGGGAAGAAAATAAAAGAAGTAAGACAAACCCTTGAAGCAGCCTGGCTCAAGTCTTCTGCTCTGAGAATGTCCTTTGTGGCTATACCTATTACCCAATCCATAGAATTCAGCCTTTAAAGAGCTTTAAATGCTCTTCCCAGTATTTACTGGTTAAGAAGTTCCCAGTATTTACTGGTTAAGAAGTTGCATCCTTCTGTTTGATATATTATCTGGACTAAGGCAGCATAACAATGCACTTGCCTATTTTGAGACATATCTATGTAACCTTGCTTCAGCAAGTAAACAAATACCAGTATGCAATAGTGATGAGTTTTAATAGTTAGTATAGGGTACTCCAGAGATCAAGCCAACAGTAGAAACTGGAAACCCCAGAATGCTGTAGTAAACATTTTGAAATTAGCTACCCTGACTTGTAAAAATGTTTTTTCATTAGTCATGACCTGAACTAGTCAAGTAACACAACATCCATCAAATTAGCCTTGCTTCTATGTGCTCAAATTTCTGAAATGTTCAGCCTGGCCTGTTAATTTCTTTCCTGGTCTTGGCAACATGTGGAAGCATCTTGAATGCAAAAAACAAAACAAAAAAAAAACATTTCCATATTCATTTTGTCACTCCCATCAACCTTTGCTGGGGAAAGCTAATCTACAGTAGAGACCAGTATTATTTTTTTTTCTGTTTGGAGTTCAGAAAATCATTAACTCACTGGAATTTTACGAAGACTGAAAAATATTTCCCTCATTCAAAGTGTGAAGAAAAAATCTATGACAGACTGAGGTGGGTTCTTTCCAGTTGTAACATTGCTCAGTTCTGTAATCCCAAGGAGTGTTCAGCATTTCTGAATTGTGATACAGTGCATTGGTGCAAGAGCTTACTGTAACAGTGGGCAAAGCTTCCGTGTCTGAAAAGGGCTCTTCTAAAGACATAATTGATGGGTAGCAACATAATAAGAGGAAGTGGGATTCATTCAAAATTGGTTTATTATTTTAGGGCAGGACATTAAGTGTCTTATTTAATACCTATTGTGGCCTTAGTCTCCTTCACAAGAAGACTTGATCATTAGGAAGGAACAACTGTTATAAGGCATCATACAACGTCAACAAATTGTTTGCTTTTTCTGTCAGCAAGGGTGTCCACAAGGTGTAATCAAAGAGTAAAAATGGCAGCCATGATGCTGCAATTGAAGCTTGTCTCATTTTTAATGGGTATTGCTTGTATTGTGCACATAAGAAATGAATGGAGCTTCAATCGCACCATCATGTTTGCCATCTTTTACCATATATCCTGGACATCAGAGTAGCTGGAATCTCCCAGTGTCATTCTTGAAAGCTTCTTTGAAAGTTGGGTTGTCCATATCCTCTGTTTTCCCTGAAAGATTACAATAAACTCTCACAAGTTTCTATTTCCTTTTATTCTAATCCAATTATTCTCAACAGGGTTTCATGAATTGGTGAATTTCTATGCTGGCATATTCTTTCTTTGTATGAAGCCCAGCACTCCCCACTTTTCTGTAGAATGTACCTTTTGAATAAATTCTAGCATTCCATGTCTATAGCTTCATGATGTATGTCCTCTCATTACATTTCACTGGTGCCTATGACATCATATTTGCCTGTCTTATGGTTTGATGCTATATTTGCTCCTGGGGTTTTGATACTTTTTGTTCTAGTTTAACATTTTTCTGATGAGATTGGTGAGGCACAAGCCAAACACATACTTCCCAATATTTGTGAGAAGTAGCCCCATCTCTTGCCAAGAACCCCTCATGTAATAGTGCAAACCTAAAGTTGAACGTATCTGCATTGAATGCCTCTTGATCCACCTTTTTTTGTCTCTTCTCTGGCATTCACTTCCCACTTATGTCCCTCCTGAGTAGATTTACCTGTTCTTTTCAGAAAGCCTTCTCTTCCCTGATATATTCCATGGTAGTGCAATGGTTAGAATGCAGTATTGCAAGCTAATTCTGCCAACTGCTAGCAGTTCATTTCCCAACAGATCAAGGTTGACTCATCCTTCCATCCTTCCAAGGTCAGTAAAAGAAGGACTCAGATTGTTGGGGGCAATATGCTGACTCTATAAACTGCTTAGAGAGGGCTATAAAGCACCATGGAGTGGTATATACCACTCTAAATGTTATTGCTGTTATATTGTAGTAACCTTTTCTTCAAGCCCTTTTACCTTGTCCAATAAGGAAAGATGGTTACACTCCCAGCAGCTGTAATTTTAAGGAGGAGGACAAACATTGTAAGACCACACTTGGAATATTATATCCAGTTTTAGTTGCCAAGCTATAAAAATGATTTTGAGACTTCAGAAAAAGTGTGAGAAGAGCAACAAAGATGATTAGGGGACTGGAGACTAAACATATGAAGAATGGTTGCAGGAATTGGGCATGTCTAATGAAAAGAAGGACAAGGGGTAACATGATAACCATGTTCCAATATTTGAGGGGCTGCCACAAAGAAGGGGAGATGTAAATCTGTTCTTCCAAGCATGTGAAGGCAAGATAAAAATCTAATCAAGGAAAGAAACAACCGAGAATTAAGGAGAAATTTCCTGACACTTGGAACATTTAATCAATGAAATGGCTTGCCTTCAGAGGTTATAGATGCTCCATCATTGAAGATTTTTAAGAAGCAAGTGGATAACCATTTATCTCAAATGGTATGGGGTCTCCTGCCTGAGCAGGGGGTTGGACTAGAAGATCTCCAAGGTCCCTTTCAACTTGACTCTACCTTGAAGATTGTCACTAAGTTTCCTTCAGTCCAAATTGATCAGAGTTTATTCGGAGACTCCCCTCCACAAAGCCCTATCAAAATCCCACACAAAACTCCCATTTGCTCTCCCTGTTTGCTCTGCCACTTAGTAGGTTCATTTTTCCAGAACAATGGCTGCCTTGTATGAGCCCTGAAACTACCCTAGCTAAATTAGCAGGAAGCAATGCTCCAATCACATATAACAGGCAATCTAGTGGTAATTCATAACATGGCTTGTTTGATTTTACAAGTTTGATCTAATTTATTCAACTAATTATGATTTAAGTGAACCATCACTTCAGCTGAAGTGTGAACCCAGCCAGCGTGCGGAACTGGCCAGAGTACCAAACATTAACTGAAGAGGTCTCTTCAGTCTCACTGTTCGTTGGGCGAATCACTGTCACAACAGCTTCAATCCAAAGGACTCAGGTTGAGCTTTCTGGCAGAGAGGATGGTGAGCAATGTGACAAACACATACTCTTCCAGGGATGAAATATCAGCCTTGTCAAGAGTGTCATACTCATCTGCATAATTTGGCATGTCTGCTTATAGTTCATTGTTCTAACAAACACTGCAGGAGAATCTTGATAAATATCTCTTCTTGAAGCAAGGGGAAGAAAAAGAGCACAGAGACATTCTTGTATAAAGGGGTAATGACACTCTGCATGTCCAGTTAGGGTATGGGGTGGAACCTATGCTGCCAATTATGGAGCCTTCCTCAATCTAATGGGCTTCAGATGGATTGTGAGGCAGCTCCTTCCCTATAGGAAGGCTGAAGAATCCCAGCCAATACTTCTGAATTGTGGGTATTGGAGCTGCAACACATCTGGATGTACCAGAATGGAGAAGGCTGACACAAGATACTGTGGAGGCAAATGCTAGTCTATCTTAAGTCCTCAAGTAGGAAATTTACCACCTTGTTCCTCTCTGCTCAATGATTCTTCAGTTTTCACTTTATTGCACTTTACCTTCATTGTATACCAAGCAATCCATTTCCAAAATCTTTCTGCCAGGTATTCTCTCTAAATTCCAGATTTATAATTATGCTTCTGAAAAAACAGAAAAAAAAATGTAGCAATAATATCTGCATCTTCATTGCAAGCTGCCAGACAGTTGTGATGTTTGATTTCTCTAAATAATCAATCTGTTTCTGGAATTGGGGGAAAGGGAAGGGTTGTAACTCTTCTCACCTGTTTTTCTTCCTCATTCAATACATTCTTCCTTGCTCATTTTTCATTTCTGATGACAAAGCAATGATAAATGTAACCACCTTGACCTACTGTGAAGGAAGCAGGCAGGCAGGCAGAATGCAAAAATGGCTACTCTAATGGAAAACACACCAGCTAACTTCAGTGTGAATTTACTCTTACATGGAAGCCAGAGCCTTGGATTAGCCTTACATAAAGCATAACTATTATTTCCATGGCTATTGTTAATAATGTTACTTGATGTTGTTATATTTATAACCCAGATTTTCCTCCAGGAGAGAAAGCAGCATACTCCTTTTCGCAATGCTGTCTTTGCAACCACTCTGTGTAATCGGACAGACGGTCATTGCAGCAAGCCATAATATGATGTGTAAATTCACCCATTATGGCATTATGTCATGGCATACCAGGCTTTTTCCAAAATAAAGCTAAATAATCTGGTTTGATTTGATGGGTGAGATATAATGATTGACCCCAAAGTACCCCAATCTATGATTAATGTATTAGGCAGGGAGACACATTTGTGAAAGTTCTCACCCAGCCATGGAACTTACTGTGTGGCTTTGGACTAACCACTATCCTGGGATAGTTTTGAGGGTAAAGTAAAAAACAAACAAACAGATGAAGTGTATACAGATATACACAGCAAAAGCAATAACACTTAGACTTAATGGAACGCTTCACAGTGCTTTACAGTCCTCTCTAAGTGGTTCACAGAGTCAGCCTATTGCCCCCAAGAATCTGGGCCCTCCTTTTACCAACCTCAGAAGGATGGAAGGCTGAGTCAACCTTGAGCTGGTGAGAATCTAACTGCTAGCAGTCAGCAGAATTAGCCTGCAACCCTGAATTCTAACCACTGAGCCACCACAGCTCATGCAGCTTCTCCAGAAATGGAAGTACATGCATAAATTAAATTAAAAACTGGGGCTTCCCGGAGTACAGACAGACTAGCGCATTGGACTGCAATCCACTATTACTTGATCTGGCAGAGAAGTATTGCCAGTGTAAAATTTACTAACCCATTGGCCAAGTCCTCTCCTTTCTCAATAATAAGGCCAGAAAGTGATGTTTGCTTACCGTCTTAATATGTAGGATATGTCAAAGAATATGCTGTACAAAGAAATGAATTTTCCCCACTGTTGTACTTCATTGAATGACCCAAGAAGAAGAAAATCATGTACAGGTAGTCCTCAACTTACCACCACAATTGAGCCCAGAATTTATGCTGCTAAGTGAGACATTTGTTGAGTTTTGCCCCATTTTACAATTTTTCTTGTGTCACAGTTAGCCACACGGTTGTTAAATAATATGGTTTACCCATTGACTTTGTTTGTCAGAAAGTCACCAAAGATGATCACACGATCCCAGGACATTACAATTATCATAAATGTGAGTCAGTTGCCAACCGTCTCAGTTCTGATCACTTGACCATGGGGATGCTGCAACGGTTGTGTGAAAAATGATCATGTCACTTTTTTCAGTGATGTTGTAACTTTGAACCATCACTAAATGAACTATTTAAGTCGAGGACTACCTGTATTCATTTCTTTACACTATGTGTGCTTCTGTACATCTCTAATATGTTTTCAATTTACATCTTTTTCCCCCTAAGCAAATGCTATAATTTTCTTCCATCTCCTTGATTATTTTCACTGAATTTTATACTGTTTTCAGTTATACAATAATATCTATGAAATAAAATCTCAAGAATGACTTGAAATCCAGCTTTTTCATTTGTGTATATTTTAGTCTTCTTTTAAGATCAAAGAAAGGTACATTAAATCAGCTCAAAATCATTATTCGTCCAGCTCATTGTTGTCAGAAGAGCCTTTTATATTACCATTTGATCCTTCATTTTATCATCTGAAGACAAGATATGTATAAGGGAGTAAGCTGGCATTTTCTGCAAGGAAAACATAGGTCTATCTTGAGCTACGGCGTTTTCTCTCCTACCCATTTGTAATGCTCAATGTGTACTGTGAATTTTCATATATAATCCACAATTTAAGAAATTTTCCTCAGTAAAAACTTAAATGCAGCAAAATAGTGTTTCTTGGCACTCACAGCTACATTTTGTCCTTGGGAAAAATACAGTTCTTCCCTTAGTTGTGTTTTATAACTACTGTGATTGCTACTTAAAATGTAGTTATATAAATGTCATAGGCATTGATAGATGCACTATTATAGCTTTGAGAATTTTTTTTCTTAACAGGAAAAACTAAAATTTAGTAAGCAGTCTGGTAGTCTCAGTGATGACCTCCTTCGGATTTACAAACTGCTGTAGCATTTTTTTTTTACAATTTATCCAACTGGGAAAAGCTGTAGGTTATTTTCCAAGGAAGATGAGCAGGCAAAGTTTGACAAAAATGTTGATGTAAGTAAAACATTATACTTTTTAGGAAATTAATTTTCTGGCATTTAAAGTGACCCTTCAATGGATTGGCAGGAAGAACATTCAAGCTCCTTATCTGGAGGTCATGTGATATCTGTCCTTTCAACTTTCTACAAACAAGATTATGAAACACAGTTAATTCTGTCAGAAAGAAATTTTCACCAAGTTCATTTCTGAGCTGGGAATAAAGAATGTAGGCAGTTACATGAATCAGAAATGAAGTTTATTCTGTGAGTACAATACACCAAAATTAGCTGTCAGATATTGCCATGGTTTGAATTTCTAGGAATTCTAAGAAAATATACTTAGTGACTTTACAAGAAGTGGCATCATTTGTAGTTAGGTACCCAACTGAGCTGTGGTTTTTGCTTGTTTACTGTTGTGAGTTGGAAAGGTAATATCTTTGGGTAAAGTAACTTTTTTTTTATTTGATCAAACAGATTACATTAGATTTCAAACAGAGAAGAGTTAGATTTTGACATTTCTTGTTCCACTTTGATTTTTGTCCAGTCTATTTTAATTTGTGATTTTTAAATTGCAAAAGAAATTTGTATAGAGAGGACTGGGTTTCCTTTCACAATTCTTCCAAAACCTCCAACCTCTCTGATGCAGCAATATTATTTATCCTAAACAAACCTAATAATAAATACTTAAATGGAATAAATGCCCATGAAATTGTCTCAGATGTATAAACTTGGAAAGTTTATTTCCTTGTTTATTTCTAAACAAGGAAACTCCCTTTCCTTGAAAATGGAGTTGACCCAAAGTAATAATGTTGCAAGGTTCAGTTTATCCGCAAATCAGATTTGTATGTTATTTTTAAATTCTGATTATCCCATAATACAAGCAGTCTGTGGCTAAGTGGGTCACAAAACATTAATTCTTCCATATTATTGTGTAAAACATGGAGTTTCTATCTTTTATGTTTCTGTTTTGTAATTGATTCCCAGTACCCCAAACTGCTTTTCTAGAGTATTCTTTGTTGGACTATTTTCTGTTCTATTATCCCATAGCAGCCATTTGAAGTCAATTGATTAAGCACTACTTAATTTCGTAGGAGGAGAGCTATGTTAGTTAGTGGTAACAAAAAAGCAGAAGTCTTATAACATTTTTTTCCAACAAATTTTATTAAAGGGCTTGAGATTTTGTGAACTGAAGGTCCCTTCCCAGAGGTCTCGATGTCTAGACTGATATAACATTTAAATTATTAAATATTATTATTTATATTTAAATAAATGTGGGGGGCAGGGGCAGGAAGTGAGGGGAAGACAGATTGTTTATGCAGATAGAGGCTACATATGAAACTGATTAGTAGTACCTTATCAATTAATAATTGTAATATTTAAAAACCCACTGTTGTTGAAACTGAGATTGAAATCTTTTTGATGGGTGTGAGTTCATCAACATCCCTCTTGATAATGGAATTAAAGTCCCATTTTTCCAAAACAATCACCTGAGATCTGCTATAGAGTATCCTGAAAAACCGAAATGCTCTAATATTATTTACTCTTATTTTGAGTCCTAATGCTAAATTTATGTCCATTGTCTGAGAAATTTTTTTTCCTGTTTGCCCTACATAGAATCCAGAGAGACATATTGGTAAATAATGGCTTCCATCACATCAGAAGGACAGTATATAAATGTGCCTCTTGTTCCGTCTGGAAAGAAGCGCATGAGACTGGGTTCCAACAATGAACTCTTTTATTAAACTCGCTAAGCAATAGTAACGGAACAACAGCCCAAGCCGCGGCAGCCCTTTTTATAGCGGCTTGCCCACAGCTTGTGGCCAATGACACTGCTTTAACTGTTCCCGCCGTTTGGTGGGTTAACTGGATTGGTTCTCTAATAGCCAGTCCACAAATGGTCTTTTCAGCCAATCAGAATAGGGAACTTGGAGCCTACCAAGTTCCATACAGAACACCTCTGATCTTGTATTTGTATTGATTGAGACTCGTGATGTTAGTGTAGACAACTGGGTTTGTTCCATAGTCTGATTAAAGGAACTTTAACCCCAACATCACTGAATTAATACATCAAAAGCTTTCAGGTATTTTCAAAAGGTCACAATAAATACAATGGGCTTTTAATCCATTACAATTATTAACGGATGAGGGAATTTGTCTCTTCTCTGCATAACCGATATGTCTCTTTCCAATTTAAACCCTCAGTCAACTCACTTTATGTATCTGATGAAGTAAGCTGCAGCTCATAAAAAATATATATCTTTTAATAAGATGTGCAAGTCAGAAAACGTGCTACCAGATTTCTAACTTTAAGCATTGCTTAAGGTATTGTTTTATAATTTTATAGAGAAACAAGAACTTGATTTTGAATCTCTAGGATCTCAGTAAGTTTAAACTGGTAGATATTAGGACAAACTTCCCAAATGTCACATATATACTGGATAGAGTTTTAATTGGAACTATCCAGGAAAAGGATCATGGAAAAATGTCAACTCCATGCTAGGGATCTTTTTGAAAGGGACTGAAATAAAGCTGCCATTATTGTTATGAATGTATTCATATCTTTTTGTACATATATATCTGGAATACCATGTACAGTTCTGAACACTAGAATTGGTGATTGTTTGAAAAATATATTAAAACTGCAAAAAGTACAGAAGAAGAAAAGGCAAACAAAATGATCAAGGGGCTCACCTATGCAGTTAGGAGTCTTCAGTTTTGAAACGAGGCATGGGAATATGAGCAAGGGATATAAAATAATGTATGATATGAAGAAAGTAGATTGGGAGAAGATACTTTCCTTGTCTTACAACATCAGGATCATCCAATGAAGCTAACTGGAAAGAGATTTAGAAAGACATCTTCCCCTCCCCAAAGTCTTCACATAGAGCATTAGAAGAAATAATGCTAGCCAATATCTTGGATGGCTTTATAGTAGGATTGATTATATGCATAGAGCAGTATTTCTCAACTGTGGCAACTTTAAGATGTCTGAACTTCAAATCCCAGAATTCTCTAGTCAGTTCGACTGGTACTGGAATAGAGAATAGTTCTGTCAGAGAACTATTAGTCTTGGAAGGTCCAGTGTTACCAGCATGGTTCTGAGTATCCGGTGCAGGGGAATAGATGGGACAAATTTTCTGCTTCTGAGTAGAATATCTAGTAGAATATTTGTTATTTGTGTGGCCACTGTGAGAAACAAATTCTGCATTACAATCAGCTTTGGCCTGATTCAGCATAGTTATACTTTTATTCTTATATGCTTTTCTACGCCGGGAGGGATGCAGGCTTGCATTTTCTGTTTGTATTGCTTTTATTCTCCAGAGCTGAATCTGTCTTCTTGTAAGCTACTTTCACCATCAGTGGAAAATAGTCTGATGAAAAGATAATAAAATAAATAGAATAAATAAGTAATATTAATTCAGTTGCAGACATAACATTGGATATGAAATTATAGAAAAAGCTGAATTCAAACAAAGACTATCTGAAAATAAAACAAAATGAATTGATTAATGGCTTGATTGCAAATGAAACTCAGAGTGACAATTAATCAGAGTAGGCCATCTGGCAGCTCACTGCTGGAGCTAAAAGTGTCAGGTGTTTTAGCAATGTGAAGAACCCAATATATTCTTCTCTGCTGACAACACTGTAAAAAGACAAACGGGTGGCTAAATCTACTTATTTCTCTGGAACAAGAGAACATGTAGGAGTGAAGGAAAAGTGAGTCTCTTCCTAACCAAGTCAAAAGAGAGCCTACATTCCAGCTCAAGATACAGTGGTATTGGCAATTCTCTGGCACTAGACAATCTTGAGATTTAGAAATGGTGCGTAAGGTCTTTGGTGCACGAAACCCAGCAGAAGGGGAGGTTGTACTGCAAATGATGCCATTTTATGTGTGTTATAGTTGTTGGAGATTTGCAGCAGCAGCTGCTACCGCCTTTGTGTTGATTTTCAATCCAGAGAGTATTTAAGGTTGAGGAGATTCACCTGTTTTCATTCAGTTTGGAATCATTTGTAGAAAAGGGTGTTAATGTAGAATACATTGTATTTTTTAATAAGTCCTGCTAATAGAGCATGTTCCAGGATAAATTTTCTTTCAAACTATATAAAGCCACAGAAAATTATAACTGAATATTTTGATTAATGTTTTGAAGTAGTCTGCATATACATGAACTTTGCTCAGGTACTAGAGAAGGGAACCAATCAAATTTTAGCACAATTTCTGCAATTTTATAGGAAGTAAGTAAGCCATACATAAAAGTAAGTAAATAAATAAATGTTATGTTATCTTTCATGGCACATGAAAAGTCCTTCACAGGGAGCATGGCAGAAGTAATCTAGCAGTCTTCTCTATTGTATGATCCTAAAAGCAGCAATTCTAAGATTGCTTGTGCATGACTCTCTTTCTTTAGAATTATATTTTGAATGTTGCTTGGTAGCAGAGTGGCAGACAGTGCAGATCTTTTATCAGTTATGGATGAAGACATTCTAATCAGTAGCTTGAGCCTCTGCATTCTGCACAAATGACAGATTTTGATTTCATGCTTCTCTTTCATGAGTAGCCTTGCTGAATGCAGAACAACTTGAGGTTACCAGTGAATGCCATATTCCTTTGACTAACCAGATCCAAAAAAGGGCTCCTGGTATACTAACGTATTGTGGTAATAGATTCTTCTATCCGTTTAGGTAATCTTGGTCTCTAATTATGGATCCAGGAGTACCTGCAAACCTTGACTATGTTACCTCATGGAGTGCACAAACCTATTCAGAACACACAGTTCTCTTAATTCCAAGAGCTAACTATATATTTAGAAAAAAAATGGCACATTTTGGGAGGGTTTCAGAATCCTCACAAAGACTGCAGCAGCATTAGAACATTTTACAAATGCACACATACACATAAGCCCTTTTGTCCAATGTTCTTACTCCTGGTCACTAGTGCCATGTATCTAAGAACAGCCTTTCAATAGGAATAGAAGCAGCCAGCTTTGCGGCAGATTGCAATTTGTAAAACAGAAAATAGCACTAATACCTAAGGTAATGGTTGCAAGATTTTGAGGAACCAGCTGTTTTATAAATGCTAATACCTTGTAACAGCAAAATGGTATTCATGTATGGCACAGAAGCCGAGACCTTTTTTGACCTTCACTGATTTTTTTCCATCATATAAAGCCATAGCTAATCTTTAGAGAGTCATGCAGACTCCCTTTAGATATATACAAAGAGGGTACTGCTAATCACAGAAGTGAGAATCTACGATAATATTGCCTTATGGGAAGAGATTATTTGGAAGACAGCTGCTGCTTCTCGTAATTCCTACTTCTCGGTGGTTCCAATCTTGTGTTCTTCCATCCCATGTTTATCAAAATAAATCACTACCATGGACTATTTCCTCTCTATCTGCATAGCAAAGCAAGCCACTAGGTTTCTTTGAAAAGAGACTTCCAAAAGAGACCTTAAGGTCCACACTAGTCAGTGGGCTTCTCAAGAGTAAGAAGGTCACCAAGCTCAGAGCCAAATTTTCTTATTAAGACACTGCATTCTTTTGGAAATAGTAAATGAGGTGGTATCATTATACACATATCTGAGGAAAAATATAGCTAGTTTTTCTCAAAATGGGGATTCTAGAAGCTTAGAGCGTAAAAGCTAGGGCATTACCAATGGGCATCATCCTTCGTATCTAGAATAACTGAAAGGAAGTTTAAGGTTGTCTTCTCAAATGCCTGCTACCAATACTAAATCTTTTTGAGAACATGTATTTATTTTTATTTATTTTATTTTACTTTATTTGGCTTGTTCATTGCTTACAAGATAATAGGTATAAGTAAAAACATAGTTGTGAATACATGGATACATATAAGAAAAATAAAAGAAACAATAGGACAGGGACAGTAGGCATATTGCACGTACCCTACAGACCTCTTAGGAAAGGGGTGAGGTCAATAGTAGAAAGTCTAAGGTTAAAGTTTTTGGGGTTTGGGGAAAAAATCAGAGAGTCAGGTAGAGTATTCCAGACATTGACCACTCTGTTGTTGAAGTCATATTTCCTGCAATCAAGTTTGGAGCGATTAACCTTGAGTTTGTATCTATTGTTTGCTCTTGTGTTGTTATGTTTGAAGCTGAAGTATTCATTGACTGGTAGGACATTGCAATGTATGATTTTATATGCTATACTTAAATCGGACCAAAGGCGGCATAGTTCTAGATTTTCTAGATCTAGAATTTCAATGTATCTAATAGAATGGGCAGCTTATCAGAACCACCTAATCATTTTTTTGCTATTGTTGTATTGAAATCTGCTTTGCATTTTCTCAAACATTTTCTTCCTCTGCACAGTGATTTCTATTATTTTTTTACCTTATTTGCAGGATCCTTACAATTATCTTTCAGATGTTTTGTAGTGATTTCCAGAGCTTTGTTTATTCTTAGAAGAGGCAGACAACCCAGTGCTCCTGTTGATATTCTGTCTGCATTTTCCCATTACTCTGGAGCCTCCCTGGCTATCACATGATGAAAAAAGTGCACAATGGGACGAGCATCCTCATGAAGCTTTCCCTTTGGATTTAACTGAATTTTGAGATGCCAGGGAAATTACAGATCACAGGAAAGAATTTCACCAATACCTATTTCTCCTTTGGAAGCAATTTCTAAATTAAACTTATTTCATCAAACTGATGAGAATTGGCAGGGAAAATGTAGAATAATTTCTCCACATGTTGTTTTTTCCCATGCATTAAAATAATGTTTGATACATAACATTCAACTATTTATTGTCCCAATCCAATTCATTTATTTTCTTTTGCATAGTTATCTTATGACTGCTTGTGGAAATGGATGTGTTACATTGGAGTGGGTGAGAGAAATGCCTCTGATACACAAGTTGGTGAGAAAGCACTTTTCTTTCTTAATCTGTGCTATCCATGATACCATTCAAGGACAACTGATTTCAGGAAGAACTTGGAATCAAAAGTTTCTTCCATTGTGGCTCTCACTTCCTCATCAGCCATGGTCATCCACACATTCCATTATAGAAATCAATAAAGTGTAAGTGAATTCAGGTGTCTGTAGAGATTCTCAGGCATCCAGGTCATGGTTGTCCCAACAGGACTTTCTTATTTTTTTCTTTGAAGACGTTTTGCTTCTCATCCAGAAGCTTCTTCAGCTCTGACAGGATAATGGGGAATGGAAGGGTTTATATTCCCTGCAGACAGCTGGTCATTTGCATCCTTTTAGAGGGTCATCAAAGCACTTGGAGGTTTATCTGGTTAAGTCATTCACTGTTGTGCTATAGCTTCCCTCGAATCTTTTCCAGTACTGACCTGGGGTTTGTATGTCATACTTTCAACAAAGACAGAGAGGTAGTGATGCTTTTTTTATTATTATTATTTACAAGTCAGTATATAAAGATTAGTCAAGTTTGGGGTCATTAATAAAAGAGAATAAAGAAGAAAATGGAAGAAAGAAGTGGGAAGATATTGTTTAAATAATAGAATGAAGATAAACATAATTTAATGATGAAACCCCAAAACTGGAAAACAGAGTGGGTAGTGTTCATAAAAGGGATAACAACTCAAGACACCAATGGAACATGCAGACTTGATTGTGACTACTGATTACGCTCAGGGGTAGAGATGACGAGAGACTTCAAAATAACTCTTCCGCTGGACCTCTTTGACTTCTTTTGGAGTTATATTTGTCAAGGAACATCACGATGGCAGGTAAGTAAGCTATCTAGCTCTTATTATATGACACTTTGACTCATGTAATCAATTGATTTATAGAATCATAAATTTGGGGGCTGTTTTAGAAGTCATCTTGTCTAATTTTTGCTTGGTGAAAAAATCTGATAAAGTATTTTAGACAGATGACTAATCAGCTTTTATTTTAGGACCTCCAATGAAACTGTGAGACAACATATCCCACTAGCCAATAGCTCTTCTCATCAGGGAATTAATCCCTGATCTGAATTTACTTCCCTATATCAGCCCACTGCTTCTAGTCCTCTCCTCTCCCATGGTTTCTTAAAGATTACTGCAATCAGTTATGTTTCTAGGATTCTCTCTGCAGAAATGCTAGAATCTAACTCATTGGGCTCTGGAGGTTTGAATTCATTTAAATTGCTAAGTGTTCTTTCATCCTTTCCTTGTCTATCCTGAGTTGCAATTCCCTCTTTCCATCACTGAAGGGCCAGCTAGAGCTTCATTTTCCATCTTGGGTTAGTCTGGAATAATTTGCTAACTTTTGTTAATTACTGAATTTCTCTGCATGTGCTTACAAACATGCAGTTCAATACTCTGCTGAAGGGCCTTGCCCAGTACAGATCTCAAACTGACAGGTCTGTAATTTGTTAAGTCCTCCTCCTTTTTTTTTTTTTTTTTCCAATGAAAGGGGTAACTTTTTTTCTTTGCTTCTTTGAATTTTGCCTTTCTCCAGAGGTTCTGACAGTTAACAACTCTGTGATCACTTCTACTAGCTTCTTCAGTACTCTAGGATGTAGTTAATCTTACTCTGCAAATTTGCATTCATTTAAATTACCTAAGTATTATTTTACCCTCTCCTTGTTCATCTTGTCCTTGCTCATCTGTCCAGAGAACATCTATAATATTCAGCTGTCCTGAGGTTGATTGCAATTCACAGGTATGATGATAAAATAATAAGATAAAATGGATGCAAAGTGCCACAAGGCTCATTTCTCTCTTCTTGCCCAAACAGGTCTCTCGGATTATGAAATAGTTTCCTTAAAGAACTACTCTATTGTAGCACGGGGAGAAGAGTTTAAGAATCCTGAACATTTATTCTCCTTTCCATCAATTTTGCTTCTTTGTCCAGAAGTAGGAGCATTTCACATTTCTCCTTAATGTTCTCCCATGAGAGATTCTCCCATTTTTCAGCTTCCATTCCTACTTCAGTTTATGAATCTTTCCAAACTGTTCTTCTTCTAGGTATATGACTTTATAAGTTTCTTATTGGACATCTTGCCCTCTTCCTCTCCCTGGCTTAGTGAAGCAAACAGGTTCTCAGTTGTTGCATCTTGAATCTTTGTCCTAGAAAATGATTTGAGTGTTTTACAAGTCTTCTGCTAAAAGAGCAATGCAGTTGGTTGCTAGCTTGATAATGACTTTTCTTTTACAATGTTCACTTTATGAATGTTGTCCTTTTCAAATAAATAGGAGCATAGTAGAAACATCGAATTAATGTTATTAAGAATGCTTGCAAATTTGTAGCTGAAGCCTTGGAGGCAGTATTGGTACCATTGTTTTGGGAGCTATAAAAATGCAGTGTCTATATTGGAGATGTATTCCCATCTCATAACTCCAGTAGCTCCAGTAGCTCTATCTGAAGTAGAGTTGTGGCTGTCTTGACATTACAGTCTCTAACCGATGAGCATAGGGATTTCTTTAGGAAAGCTGTCTCGGTCATTTTTAAGTTCTCAAGTAATATTTTGCACACAATATCATAATTCTACACAATTCTAAATTTCCTTTCACAATGAATGTTGCCCCCAGGATATGAAGATATGCCTGCCTTCATGAGTTCTGTGTAAGCAGGAAAGCATATGTCTATTTTATCTACAGTAAATTACAATAAAATGTGAGTCAGTGATTAGTAATATTATAATTTTATATTTTATTATAACATAATTTAACTTCTAAGTGAAATTCCCAGTGGATAAATGTGATCTCTACTGAGAATGTATATGTTCTTTAACAGCTACATACAGATCAGCTTTCATCAACCTGGAATCCTTCTGAATATATTGGAATAGAACCCATCATTCTTGGCAAGCTTCTCCAATGTTGGTTGCAAGTTAATTCTATTATCACAACATGACTGCAGATCAGACAAATCTGGCCAATATCTTTTCCACCTTCATCCACATAAAAAGAGAAAATTGATGGCAAAAGACCCAGTGGTCCATTGAGTCTGGTTTTTGAGATTTTTTAATTTTTTGTCAGATGATGGACCTGTGTTTACACAAGCATATTTAGACTCAGTTACTATTGATTGACCTACTAGGATTTGGTACAGCCTAAAATACCTAGGTTTCTATAGATACAATATTTTGTCATCAAAATATCAGCCAGTTGCAAAACATTTATTTGAAAAAAAAATCTTCAAGAAATATAAACTTAGGTACATGAAATAGGTATTCTAAGAGATTATAGAAAACAGGATGCAGAGGAGGAATATAATGGTTATGAGAGGAGAAAAGGAAACATTTCTGCCTTAACCATCTTGCTATATACCTGCTTTCAAGTTTTTATCCTGGGTTTTATCCTGACTGGCATTAAAGATATCTTGCTGCATGAATTTTCCACCTATGTGATGTACAGGATCTGTAGAGGATGTGTGTGTATGTCAACATGGAGGTGTGAATATGTCATTGAAATCCTTCTTCCATATTACATGCATCATAAAACGGGCTTCTATTGTATACTTGTGTCTTACCATCTTGCCTTTCTGATGCCCTCTCTACAGATATTCTGGTATGGTGCCAAATATATATAAGGAAAAAAAGAAAAAAAATCAGTACAAAGCTAAACATTTATTTCAAAGTTTATGTTAGTGTTAGATCGTGGGAAAAAGGAGACTGGAGACCAGCATGACTTTCAGCTCCTTATTTGGTTCCTGGAAGCAGCCTGACTGCGGAGCTGCAGCAGCCTATTTTATAGAGGCTGCTCGTGGCCAATGATGGCTCCTTGAATCTCCCGCTGTTAGGCGGGCCAATCACGGGGCAACAATTGTTGACCAATCACCATCGCTTAAAAGCACCAATCATCTTTGAGTATTAGTGGGCCAATCAGAACAGGGTATTTCAAGTATGCTAATATGTAACACCCCTCCCCACTTGGTTTAGCCCAACTACGTTACGTAGTTACGTAAATAGGCTGGGCTTTTATGGTGTCTATTTGACCTGTGCAGCTCAGTTGTTGTCTTCGGCCAATTCGGACGGGATCGCTGTTTCTCCTGTTCTTCTCCATGGAACTTCCTGGAAGGTGGAGTCAGCCATGCCGCTTCTGCCTGGCCTGGCTGGGCTGGTAGAGTCGGCCCGGCTGCTCCCTTCTGGAGTGGCTTCTTGATGTTTTTGTGTTGCCTGTTCCTCTCTACTGAAGTCACCTCCAGGTAAGTAATTTTGATTTCTTTCTAGGACTACTTGAGAAATTGGTTGGCAGTTTGTTGTTAGGTTTTGTTGTAATATTTCTTGTGCTAATGGAGGGTCTCTCCCTCCCCTCTTATCCGTGTTTGAGGGGTCTCCCCCCTCTCTGGTCTGATTAAAATTGTTACTGTTTAATGTTTGCTGTGGTTCTGGCATGTGTGTGTGTTCTTTTCCTTCGTATCTGGGTGTATTAGTGTTTCTTTCTAATGTTTGTGATCTCAGTTGATCTATGTGTCTCCTCCAGCGTTCCGCCCACCTGTTTGTAGCCAGCCAGCCCGGTACTGTCAAAGCATGCTTTATGCCGTGCTCGGCAAGGAACTTTTCAAATGTCAATGCTGTGAACTGCGGTCCATTGTCTGAAACTACTAGGTCCGGCAACCCATGTGTAGCGAAAAGCCTCCTCAGCTGTCTGATGACGGCTTCTGTTGTTGTGGAGGTCATGAAGCTTACTTTCAACCAATTTGAGTAAGCATCTACTGTTATTAAAAATGTGTGTCTTTTTGTGGGCCCTGCGAAATCTATGTGTATTCTCGACCAGGGTCCCCTTGGTGTTTCTCAGTTGAGGACAGGTGCAGCAGGGGGTATAGGTCTGGATCATTGGCATTTCATGCACATTTCCACCCATCTCCCAATATACCTTATCCATCCCTGGCCACCATACATAATGGTGGAAATCATGGAATAATGGAAATAATGGAAATCTCCTGGCCAGGGATTTCATTCGTACGATACCCAGGTGACCTTCATGCAAAATATCCAGTACTTGTTCTTGTGATAGTTCCAGTATGACTATCCAATCTGGTAGTTGTATACTAGTTGTATATTTAGTTGTATACTAAAAGGTTGTAGTATACAACCTTTTAACACTGAAAGTTCAGTCTGTCTATTCTGGAACGGCTTAAAAATATCATCTGTCTTGTTTTCCGGCCACCCTTTTCCTACCCAGTTTAAAACACATGCCATCTTTTTGTCTCTTGCGGTTTCTTTCGCAATGTCCTCTGTGGTTATGGGTAGGTTTGGTAATGTTTCAATTTGTAGTGTGGATGTGGTAGGTGCCGGGTCACTTCCCAGTTCCGGTAGGGGAGTACGGCTCCGGGCGTCAGCGTGTGAAATGTCCTTTCCTGGCTGGTGAATTAATTTGTAATTGTATGCGGCAAGGAACTCGGACCACCTCGTCATTCATGGAGAGAGTATGTTTGGGGTGGCCTTGTTTCCTGCGAGTATTCCCAAGAGTGGTTTGTGATCAGGGATTAGTGTAAAAGTCCTACTGTAGAGATATTCATGGAACCGTTTGACCCCGGTTCAATCGCTGCTAATGCCTCTCTGTCCAACTGGCCGTAGTTCCTTTCTGCTTTGGACAGTATTTTGGAATAGAAGGCGATCGGTGCTTCTCTCCCGTCTGAAAGCATGTGGCTGAGTATGGCTCCGACGCCAAATGGTGATGCATTGCAGGTGACTGTCAATGGCAGTGTTTCACTGTATTGGATTAACACAGATTTGGATGTCAGCAAATCTTTTATTTTCTGGAACACAGCCTCTTCTCGTCGTCCTCAGGTCAGGTAGCTGTCTTATCCAGTAATCTGTGTCATGGTTCCGCCGTTGTTGCCTTCTGTGGCAGAAACACATTATAGAAATTAATGAGTCCCAAAAATGCTTGTAAGTCTGTTTTGTTTTTGGGCCTGGGAGCTTCTTTTATTGCTTTGATTTTCTGATCCGTGGGGTGGATGCCATCTTTATCTATTAGGTACCCCAGGAATTCGATTTTAGAAGTGGCTAGCTGGGATTTTTCTTTTTTAACTTTGAGTCCCACCTCTTGAAATCTTTGTAAGACTTCCCTGAGGTGGCTTTCCAGTTGGTTCTTGTCATTGGCTGATACCAGCACATCATCGAAGTATGGGACCACCCCTTTTATCCCTTGTAGAAAATGCTCCATCATGCTTTGGAATACCCCTGGGGCCACACTGACTCCAAATAGCAGTCTTTTGCATCTGAATGCCCCCCTGTGAGTCACGATTGTTTGTGCCTTCGCTGCTTCGGGGTTGACTGGCAATTGCTGGTATGCTTGTGCAAGGTCGAGCTTTGCGAAGACCTTGCCTCCCCCCAACAAGTGTAACAGATGTTGCACTACCAGAAAGGGGTATGCGCTTTGTTGTAATATGTGGTTTAGGGTGGCCTTGTAGTCTCCGCAGATTCTCATGGACCCATCTGGCTTAATTGGAGTTACAATTGGGGTTTCCCACTTTGCATGGTCTATTGGTTCCAATACCCCCTGTGCGATGAGTTTATTCAATTGCTCATCGATCTTCGGTTTTACTGTGAAAGAAACTTGCCTTGCCTTTAATCTGATTGGGGCTATGGTCTGATTCAAATTAAATTAGATGGGGGACCCTCTGTACTTGCCTAGTTTTCCATCGAACATGTCCTGGAAATCCCTCATCAGGCTCTCCTCCCAGTCTGTTTTGGTGACGCTGTTGATTCCGGTCACTCCGATTCCCAGGGACTCAAACCATTCGAGTCCCAGTAGGCTTGGGTGATCCCAGTCTATGATGGTTAATGGCAGAATTTCTGTGTGCTTCTTGAATTTAACTTGGAAGTGTCCAAATCCAACTACAGGGATCCTGTTCCCTTGGTAGTCTTTGAGGGTCAGTTTTTGGCTCTCCAGCTCTGTTCTTTTTATGCTCGGTATCAGTCTCTTAAATGTGTTCCATGATACCATAGACAGGTATGAGCTGGAGTCCACTTCCATCTCACATGGCTGGCCTTCAATGTTGACTTTCACATGTACCTTCCGGACATCTGTTGCCCTAGAGTACCCGATGGTTATAGTCTGGTGTGTCTCTTCCTTTCTGTAAGTTTCATTGGGCTATTTGCTTCTGTTTTCTCGGCTCCAACAGCCCCCTGCCTATCTTTCTTTTGTTCTGGAGGGGGTGCTGTCTCTTCATCTGGGGCTGTAGCTCTTTTGGTTCCGGCAGACCCTTGCTATGTGTCCCCATCTCTCGCAGTGCCGGCAAACTGCATCTAGGAAATGGCACTTGGAACGGGGGTGGTCTCCTCCACACCCGGTGCACTAGAACCCTGACTTACGTTCTCTCCTCTCACGTCTGTTTCATTCCTATCCGAGTCTGTGTATTTCCTCTTCCTCATCATCGGTTTCGGACACAGACTCGATGTCCTTGTGGTGCATGGTGGTCTTGTGGTTGCCCTCTGGTTTCTTCTCCCGGGGTTGGCTTGTCTCTGCTGGTGTTTTTTGGTTTTCCGTATTCATTTGCCGCATCGTGTCTGCTGATTTTTTGGTGGCTTTGGCTGCCGTGGCCTTAGCGATGGCCTCAGTGACTGTGATATTTGGTCGGGTTAGCAGCCAGCTCTGCAAGGTGAGGTCTCCCAATCCTAAGACCACGCGGTCCCTCATGGCTTCATCCATGTTGAGGAACTCACATGCCCCACCAATGTCCCTTAGAGCCGCTATGAAATCTCCGATGTTCTCACCTTCTCTCTGGTCCCATTTGTAAAATTTATGTCTCCAAATAAGGTTGGAGATGGTCGGTGCATTTATTCAGTACTTTTTCCAAACCTGGCCAGGCCATCTGCTTTACATCCTCAGGCTTGGCCAATGCTTTGGCCATCTTGAACACTGCGGGCCCACAGTGTGTCAGGAACATGGCTCTTTTTCTGTTGTTGGAGATTCTCTGTAGGTCATTGCTCTTGAGGAACATGAGGAGTCTGTCAATGTGCAATTCCCAGTCCTCCATTGCTGGGTTGAACGGTGCGGGTGGTGAGTTGCTGCCAGCCATTTTGTCTTGCTCGATTCTGATTGCCACGTCTCACTGGTCTCCTTGTCTCAGAATCCCACCCTTGTTGCCAGCGTTAGATTGTGGGAAAAAGGAGACTGGAGACCAGTGTGACTTTCAGCTCTTTATTTGGTTCCTGGAATCAGTCTGACTGGGGAGCCGCGGCAGCCTATTTTATAGAGGCTGCTCGCAGCTCGCGGCCAATGATGGCTCCTGGAATCTCTCGCTGTTAGGTGGGCCAATCACAGGCCGGCAATTGTTGACCAATCACCATCACTTAAAAGCACCAATCATCTTTGAGTATTAGTGGGCCAATCAGAACAGGGTATTTCAAGTATGCTAATATGTAACAGTTAGCTTCCAGAAGTTACCTGATTACTATAAAGAGTGTCATAACTATAGGATCTGATCACCTTTATCACAGAAAATAAATGGTTTTTATTTTCAAACACACATGCATGCAGTCCTATGCAAATAAAGAAGGAAAGAAAAATTGGCTTAATATTGGTTCCTTCTTCTGGGATTGAATTCTTTCATTTAAAATGAGATTCCATTTTCAATGTAATATAAATATTCAGACCAGAATACTAATTACCAAGAAGAACAAAAAGTCTTTTTAATAAAAAGGAATAATGAACAGCCTAGGAAAAGAACTCTTCTTTGCAAAAGTATGAAATGTAGTTCAGCTTCTGTGAGAAAGGTAGTCTTTTCTATTAGAAAAATGTGATTTACAAAAAAAAGAAAAGAAAAAGAAGGGGAATAGAGACATTTAAAAACCAAGCATTATCTAAGGAACTATGCTAGAAATATCTGATTTTTGCTTAAGGGTTCAGGAGAAGCTTGTGGATAATTATTATTGATAACTATTCCTTGGACAAGGCATGATGAAATATTACCTTCATTTTAGGTCTCAGATCTGAGTATCAGAACCTGATTCAAAAACAATTTCAGGGCTTTACTGCTAAATCTCTCCACAAGCATCTTTCTGCTTTCCATTGGAATTTGCACTTTTTGTGGTTTATTAATTTATTAGACATTTTCAATCCCATGTTTTGATCCTTGAGCATTACTAGGTCCTGAGGGTGAGTAATTATACACTGTTTCTACTTTTGATTTGTTAGTATGTCTATATGCAGAAGAGAAGCGGACAGGTCTCAATCTTTGCATCTTTCAATAGCAGGTACAGTGGTGGCAGAATCTTCTAAAAAGTACTGAGGAATTTGACTGTTTTTCTAATGGAGGGAACTCCAGCCTCACTCCCATACCTTCGTTTCAGATCATGTAATGCTAGTTTGATTACTTTGCAGGTACCCTTCATAATCCAGGTTAACCAGTAGGTATGTTTCGTCCATTTCTTTCTTTTTTCTTCAGCTAGGACCACAGAGCTGCAACCTGCCAGGATCTGAATGTTTCTTTTCTTTCTCTTTTACATGGAATGAGGCTGAGGGGAATTTTGTGGCTGCACAGCCTAGAGCAGCTTGGGGTTAGGGTTCTGGATTCCAACATCTTAGATCAGCAAAAGAAATTAGACATTGCCTTCAATCTGCTTTTATGGCTGTTATGATCATGAAAATCATCTGAATGTTACCACTCTCCGAATCTATTCCTGGCTAAAATTTTCACTTTCTTCTGCATCCACAAATGTTCACTGTATGTGCATCAGGTTTATTCCATCTCTAGAGTCTATCTCTGCATAATATCCAGAGGAAAAAATGAGTACTATGAATCTCTCTGATGTTTTGACTCCATCACATGCCAGAAATTAAATATGACCAGCTGTCACTATAAATCAGTTCTTATATTTGCAAGTTGAAAGCTTAACTATGCCTCCACTTGAGATTTTTCTATTTTAGCAATGCTTTCAAAACACAAAAAGTTTACAAGCTTTGAGCGGGTTACTTGCCACTGGACTGCATTCCCTTATGACTTTAGGTTTGCTTTGTATCATATGACCCCATCATCACATAGAGTGGGATCAGGAAGGAAAAAGGAGGCATGGAACATTCTCCCCAGGGAGACTTTCAGGACAATTACTGTGAGTGTAGCACTTTCCCAGCCTTATTGCAGATGGCCAAGAGACACTGTTGCTATTCCAAACCAGGATCTGGTTGTGCGTAATGTACTTCTTGTCACCTAGAGAGGAAGAGATTCCCCCCTCCATCATTTTCTCCTTGTTCAGGAAAAGAATTTTTGTCTGCTTGAAATTGAAGATTTTAAACAGAAAGGCTGTTAGGATAAAAGTCAAGGATCAAGAGTACTGTCAAGGATCTTGGAGTACTCATCTCAAATGACCTAGAGCCCACTGTAACTACATAGCCAAAAAGGCGTGAAGAGTTGTTAACCTAATCTTCCGCAGCTTTTTCTCTGGTAATATTACAATAATAACTAGAGCATACAAAACATTTGCTAGACCAATACTCGAATACAGCTCATCAGTCTGGAACTTACATTATGTATCTCATATTACCACAATTGAGAAAGTCCAGAAATATTTCACAAGAAGAGTTCTCCACTCCTCTACTTGTTAGAGAATACCTTATGCCACCAGACTTGAAATTCTCGACCTAGAAAACCTAGAACTATGCCACCTTCGGTCCAATCTAAGTATAGTATATAAAATCATACATTACAATGTCCTACCTGTCAGTGAATACTTCAGCTTCAACCATAACAACACAAGAGCAAACGATACAAATTCAAGGTTAATTGTACCAAACTTGATTGCAGGAAATATGACTTCAGCAACAGAGTGGTCTATGTCTGGAATACTCTACTTGACTCTCTGTTTTTTTCCCCAAACCCCAAAAACTTTAACCTTAGACTGTCTACTATTGACCTCACCCCTTTCCTAAGAGGTCTGTAGGGGGCGTGCATAAGCGCACCAACGTGCCTACCGTCCCTGTCTTATTGTTTCTTTTTTATTTTTTATTTTTCTTGTATGTATCCATGTCTTCATAACTATGTTTTTACTTATACCAATTATCTTGTAAGCAATTGACAAATAAAAAAAGTGCCAAGATTGAAAGAAGATATCTTGTTCCCAAATTTCCAGAAAATCAAAGTAAAATTAGAATTGAATGAGAGACTTCTGATCCAAAAGGAACTGTGAATTGGATAGACATATAGTACATACATATCTAGTTAATACCACAGTAAGATGAATGTTTTTGTGTACTAATCAATATCTTTATTGTTTCTAATGTTTATCTTATATATGGAAGTTTAGTATTGTATGTTTGAAGATTATTGGATCTCTGTCTGTCAATTGCCTGTATTACTTCCACTCAGTGATCTGACCCAAGTTAAAATTTTCTTTTATAGCATTTTGATTAAAGAGTCTTTGGAAATGCTGTGATTTCAATAGAATTACATATTTATTGTTACTGTTTTGCATGTAAAGAATTAAAATCACAAAAGGAATTTTTCAATTTTTTTTTCATCCTCTTTTTCCTTAATACAATTATTTTATTCTTATCTTAGGATTTTGATCTAACATCCCAAGAGTGAAAGGCTGATTTTCTTAGTTATATGCTTCACATGTCTGATCTAGGAAGTGGAGCTATAGAATTGATTACATTTTTATCTGCGTTGTTTTTTTACTTGGTGCCAATAAAAGTCTAGACTGCAGGATCTCTATCTTACATTCTATGATTAGAGGCCGTCATCCAACAGCATCTCCCTAGAACACGGGTGTCAAACAAAGGAAGGAAGGAAGGATTTCTTTCCTCCTTTTACATAAATGTGTGTTTCTGGTAAATCTTGAGATACCACTGTTTCAGGGCAGCATTTCAGTCTAAGATATTAGCAGCCTTATTTGTCTCTATAAAAATACACTTTTATACAGTTTTCTTTATTGGGCCTTTATTTTGAGTATGCTTTTTAGAAAGATAGAATTTCTACAGAGAATGTTTGTTCAGGTGTATATATTTAATCTACATTTATATGGACCAATCATCATCCTCATCATCCCCATCCTCATCATTATTTGCACAAATCACCTGTGTCTGGAAGATAGGCATTCTGCATCGTATCATCAGAAATTTTAAATCCTTATGATTTATGACTTTTGACATTGACATTGTGCTGTAGAGCTGTGCAATGCTTCAGATTCAAAGGAAAGTTCTTTGGAGTGTGCATGGCAACACTTGTAGTGCCTGTTGACAACTCCTTAAAACAGATGTGTGCTTCCTGGGGTTGTGTTGCAGATGTAGAAAAAAAACCCGCAGCTGTTTTAAAGTGATAGGTGCTATATCAGGTCTCTGTGTGCTCCAAGCAGTTTTTCCCTTTTAAATCCAAGAACACTGCAGAGTTGGAATATTGTCATAAATCCTATAAATGATATATTTCTTCCTCCTCCTTTCTGTTATAACAAATCTTGATACACTGTATTGTTTCAAGACAGTGATTGTTAGGGATAACATTGTTCACCCTAACTGTTTTAGGTGAAATACTAACTATGAATCATAGTTAGTGTATGCAGCTTTAAATGTAAAATAGCAATTGTGGGTGTGGTTATGAAAACCATATAAAAGTAGCAAGGCTACAGCTTCCTCGCTCTCTCTCTGGCTTTGATGATCCCTGATTACTGCTTGGAAGCAAGACTGCATTGCTCGAACGGGAGAGACAACAACGGACTGATTTATGTGAACTGACAATAGGATATTCTACATGGACTTTGCTAACTGAATATCCCTGAATGGACTGACTACATGGTAAATGAATATAGGACTGTTTTTTGACTATGCTATAAACTTATACTGGAATAAAATATATTCTTGATAGCACAAGCGTATCTGTTATTTTTACTGTATGTTAATAAACATACAAGCTTAGCTCACTCATTTATCTGTGTGCCTATCTGACTAACGCTGCACATTCTGTTTAGCTTGTCTACCTAACCCTGGTTGGGGAACCCAGGCTTAACAGTGATGTTTTTAAATATTAATTGGAGATTTTTGATATCCTATTTAGAAAACTAAAAATATGGGAAATAGACAAGAGACAAAATATTATATCAATATTAATTACAATTTAAGATATTGATATTACAAGCATAAAATTATTGGACTTTTTTCTTTCAAAATTGAGTATAACATTGAAAAGGAACTGCTGCAGATTGTATCAAAGTTTTGCCATTGCTGTATTCTCCAAATTTAAGTTCCCAATCAGATATTATTGGAATTGTACCTTTCTTTCAATACTGAGCAAAATTTATTCTTGCTGCTCTGAGCAGCCATTAAATTTTGGTTTTTGTTGATTTTCTTCTGACATTATATCTGTAAGAAAGTTGTGATTTCATTTCAAACTTAAATCCTAAAATTTTCTGAATTGTACTATGCATTATTGTAGTTCAGGAGTTTTACATGTCCAACTATACAAGTGAGAAAACATACTGCTATATTTCTTGTTTTTCTTGGCATAATAATAATCTATGTTGTTACGTGTCTATGTTTAATACATAGCAGTGCAGCCTAAAGTTAATGCACTCCTAGTCTTTCCCCCAGAAAGGGTTGGTAACAGGGCTAGGCTGATGGTCAGTTGGGTATGGCTACTAATTGAACTAATTGGTTATTTCATTGCTTTTTGGCCTGCTCATTCCTGTAGCCCGACTAGGGCAACATTATTGCTCTTCCCATTCCTGTAGCTTGAAAATGCAGTCTACAGTTGAATTGGTTCCAATGTTCTTGACATTTTTCCTCTGTTCACCTCGTCCAGGATTGCTGGTTCATGCATAATCTGTAGTCCAACTTTGTGACTCATCTGACACCAACATAGACCCTGTCTCCCCCTACCAATTTTTTTTTCCTGATGATATATTATAGTTCTGATGCTACAATAGGCAACAGTCTGTAACTTTCTTTCAGTCTGTAACAAGAAAGCATGGGAACAAAGTAGCAATGTTCCAAAATTGCAGTTTAAGATGAAAAATAAAGAAATAAAAGGGAAGCTATGATGCTGGAGGGGGAATGGAAGGGGAGAAGTTCTGGGGTTCAAATGAAAATATGCCCTCTGGAAGATCAAGGATTAAAGCCAGCATGAACTTCCAAGGTTGGCTGTGGTGGTTTCCTGATGTACTCTGAAGACAATGTTTACCATTGTCCTATGGTAAATCCCCCTTCTTCTTTACCCATCCTGGGTCAGTTAAAAAACTGAAACATTTTTCAACTATACTCATACTAATAGTTCCAGGTACAGTATTTAGAAGCTTTAGATGATGAAGATTGCTATATCCATACTATATTGTTTAGAAAGAAGTATGTTCATCTTTTCCAGTTTCTGTGTATGTTGTTTATGATTTTCAGAAGGGCTGCAACTGTTCATCACCACAATCTCAACCTGGATAACTACAATTTGATTTTGTGAGATTTCAAAGGTTCCCCCCCCCCTTTTTTTTTCATACCTTAGGAAATAATATATTCTGTCCACATAGCTGGAATGCTATTAGCACTGCACAGATAATCATTATAGTATTCATTAAAAACCCACATTTTAATTGTAAACATCAAACTGTAAAGAAAACTAAATTAAAAACATATCCTAGAAAGCATATCAAAATGAATAGTGTATATGTATGATTAATATGCAATAAACATTATAAACTACTCAAAAAGGAAAATGATATTCTGCCTGCATATCTTTAAAGGCAAACAATTCCATTTGAGTCTAATTTTCATGCATACTACAAATCATAATTTAACTTCAAATTGGGGGACATTTTTTCAGCCACCAGATTACAGAATCTTCTAAGCCTGTAACATTTAATTCACTGTTTCAGCTACTCTTTTTAGATGGAAAAAGTAAAACTGAAGGGATCAAGAGTTGAGATTTACACATCTAATTAGTTTCTTCTTTAATTTGGGGAATTATTGTTTACAAAACAAATGAAGTCCCTCCCACAAGAGTGCACTTCTGATTATAAAGTCGTTTTATCTTGAGGCTTTTTGATGCTTAACCAAATACCTTATTTACATAAACACATTGTGTACATCACAGGACTCTGTTAGCACCAAACTTCCAGCATCAGCCTATTCGTGCATCAGCCTATTAAATTGGGGAAAGGTGGCAACAATCCCCTTTTTTGGGGAATATACATATGGAGAGAGAGTATGCATGTCTACTCAAGAGAAGTGCACACCTGGATCCTGCTGTGCTTTCCAAGAGGCGTTGTAACCCTTTCATGCAGGATTCAGCCTCCAGAACAAAAAGGGAGATGACAGAGAGTTCTTCCATAATTCGAGTCATCCTATCTGGGGTTCCCTTTTCTGGACAACCGCTAAAGCGCAGCCAATAATACTATCGCCTAACATGGAATGGCTGGATATTATTATTATTATTATTATTATTATTATTATTATTATTATTATTATTATTATTATCATCATCATTATCATCATCATCATTGTTATTATTATTGTTGTTATTGTTGTTTGTTATTATTGCTGTCATTGTCATTATTATTGCTATTATTATTGCCGTTGTTATCATTATCGATATTATCGTTATTATTATTGCTATTGTTATTATAGTTATTATTATTATTGCTATTATTGCTGTTGTTATCGTTATTGTTGCTATTATTATCATCATCATTATTATTATTGCTATTATTGCTGTTGTTATCGTTATTATCGTTATTATTGCTATTGTTATAGTTATTATTGTTGTTGTTGTTGTTGTTGTTGTTATCCTTGCTGTTGCTGTTGCTGCTGCTGCTGCTGCTGTTGTTGTTGTTGTTGTTATTATTATTATTATTATTATTATTATTATTATTATTATTATTATTATTATTATTATTATTATTATTGCCCAGATATTGTTGTTGTATCCCAAACGCCCATACTTTGAGGTAAGGAAGCTTTTTTTTTATTTATTTTTTTTGCGTTGCTGCTTGTCGCGACCATCTCCGTGGCTCATTTATCACCGGGAAAACGCGGCGCGGCTGCCGCGCTCCGCCCGCCGGATTGGCGGGGAGATCCGTCCGCCCCCTTCCCCCCGCCCCGCCCCGCACCCCCCCCCCTCCCCGGCCGCCCGGGAAGGAGCGTGGAAAGCGGCTCGCGCACAGAGCAGGTGCACGCTCCGCCTTCCCATTGGCAGCAGCCGCTGCAGCCGGCGCCGGAGCCTCGCGGGCCTTTGGCTCTTCGCCCCGCCCACCCCTGCAGCCAGGTAGGATGAGCGCGAGCGGTGGCGCGCGCCGCGAGTGTCTCTCCGTCCTCCTCCGCTAAAGCAGCCGAGGGCAGTGCGGCGGAGGCGGCCGAGAGTGGCGGTGCGCCCCGGCTGGGGAAAAACGGCGGAGGCTCCATGCAGGCAGGCGAGCCCTCAAGGTAAGGGACTCTCTCAGCCTCAAGGGTCCCTTGTAAGAGCCGGCGTGGACGGGGAGGGAAGGCGAAAAAGATGAGGCGAAGGAGGGGTTGGGGCCGAAAGAAGGTGCGACGTGAACTTTACAGTGTTGCTTCCATCCCCGTCCCGTTTCTTGTTTGCTTGTTTGTTTTAATATTGCCTCAGGAGGAGATACTCGGGGGTGTTCTTTTGCAAATGACCAAGCTTCTCTTTGGAGGAACTGGAGGTGGTTGGAGGGGGGACGGGGGTTCAGTTGGAGAAAAACTGCCGTGTTGTCATCTACCCAGCCAGGGGGGAGCGTGGAAAATAGTCCGGCGTGTCCGTTAGCGCCGGGCTCTTCTTCTTTTTCCTGTGCCGGGGAGGAAAAAACAAAACAGATGATGATTGCGTTTTGCGACGTGGATCCGTCACATCTCTGGAGACCCGAAAAGTGGGGGAAGAATTGTTTTCAGGAGGCCGGTTGGTTTTTTGTTTTTTGTTTTCTTCTCCTTCCCTTCTTCTTTTTGTACTGCAGTGCTCTCATCCAGCCAGCAGGGAGCGCAGAAGAGCCGAATGGGGGGTAACTGGGGCTGGGGGGGGGGGCTTCAGTTCCATTTGCCGGCAAGAAGCCCAAGAAAAGTGTGGTGCCCCCCTCCCCCAGTCTAGATCGGAGCAAGGGGGGGAAGTTGTGCGGGGGAAACAACCCCCCCCCCCCCCCCCCCCCCGCCCCCACTAAAGCAGATTGCCTGCTCTGTTCGCAGACCGTTTCAATCCGGATGCCATTTGCGGATGAAAGATGTATCATGGAATGAACCCGAACAGCCGGGATCCGTTCCGAGAGCAGCCGCTGCCGCCGCCGCCGCCTCCACCGCTGTTTCAGCGTTGCCAGTCTAAACTCTCCCTGGTGGTCTTGTGGTTCCAACTGGCGCTGTGCTTTGGCCCTGCACAGATCACAGGCGGTGAGTGAGCAGCTGGTTCGTGTGACAAGAAATACATACATACATACATACATACATACATACATACATACATACATACATACATATCTCAAACGCCCAGCTACGGGGAAGGAGGGAGGAGGGGATGAGAGAGCTCAGGCTGCTTCTGACAGGCAGGTCCTCCTTCGCGCCGGAGGAGGCAGCCTCTGGCTATTGATCTGATGGGCACAAAGTGCTGAAGCGGGGAAACATCCTCCCACAGCCTTGCCTGCCTTGCTGCTTCTCCAGTCAGTGGATTGTGAAAAGAGAAAGGCTTGAAGGTAAAACGGTATTTTCCTCCCATTCAAATCCGTGAGAGGAGCAACCTATTAAATGGCTACATCCTCCCAAGGTAAGTTAAAAAGGTCCTCCTTAAAATAAATAAAGTCCCGCAGAAGAAAATAGTTCATGTAGAAAGCTGTAAAAGAATTGTTACCCTTCAAAGATACTGAAAATAGGGCTAGGAAAGTTCATCCTCATTTTCTTCTCTTATGTTTCTAACTAGAAATTAAGAAAAAATACAATAATTCTGTTAGAGAGAGAGAGAGAGAGAGAGAGAGAGAGAGAGAGAGAGAGAGAGATATGCACTAGTCCTCTCTGGAACAATTATTTCCTTGCTCTCCATATTAAAAAGCTCCATATATATGCTGCAGAAAAGTTATCTTTCAATCCACATTAATAAATCCTCCAATGATTATAAAATTCCACTTAGTTTTAATGTTGTATTTGGGACACACTCATGTGGAAAGTTTTCTTTAAAACTGAGCTTTAATATTGTAGTACATTGTCCATTTCCAAAGGAAAAGGCTACATAAAGGCACCCATTCATGTAGAGAATAATTAGGAGTTAGTGGTTGTCTCTTTTATTTGGCCAGGCATTGATAAGTAGCTGCTGTAATCTTTTTGGGAAGCATTTTTATGTTGGGTGACTTGGAAGTTGAATGATCCTATTTTATAAAATGAAAAAGGAAATCATTCAACTGTCCTTATTTTGTTCAATCATGCTGTCCTGAGTTCCAAGTATTTCTAAAGTGAAAATATTCATCCAGAAATGTTTTAGTTTCTAAAAATGATGTTGGCAAGTGTCCCAAATATATTCTTTACCTATCCATATTACAAGGATAACCCATATAGTACTTCAGTTCAAGCTACCTGGGGCCACATTGAAGACAATTAGAAGGTTTTAGTTGTCATAAGTGCAGCTGTCCAAGTGCTTGTGTCACTATCAAGGACTGGTTTTATTTGTGCCAATCAACCTGTCTATTAAGTTCAATAACTGTGGCTGCTGTTACTTGTCCATCTTTGCTTTACCTGACCAAAAGAGTGCCTTGTCCTCACAAGGGGACAAGAGGTTACTATAGATACTTCATATGTCCAAGGTCCTAAATCCTGTATTGGTTCTCTCTGGTCTTAAGTGGGTTTTATTAAGCTGTTCTGATATTATAACTACTGTTGATTTTTAATATGTGGGCTAAATTGATCAGTGCTGGCTTTTCTACATGTTTTTGTTTTATAGTATTATTGGTTGTACTGCTTATTGCATTTTATCTGATAGATATCATATTTGCAGACTTTTCTTTTTGAAACATCTAAAATATTTAACCCTCACTTTGAATATTAAGGATTGCCTATGTTCCATGTTCTCTGAGCTACTCAGAAGGGAAATAGTATGTGAACACAGCTCTTCCTAGGGCCATTTTAAAACTAAAATGAAATGCATTCCTTAATTTGAATTTGATTGTGAGGAAAACAAAACTCTTTTTAATTTCAGTGCAATAAAATGCTTTGAACAATCCCACCGTAAATAATTTCTTAATTGGATCATGTTGAACCTCTCATTTAGTGAGAAGAAAAACTGTTAGTTGAAGGAGTTGTGTAGCTTTCTGGTGTGATGTAGAAACAGATGCAGTTTTTTAGGTTGAAATTAAATAGTCTGGCTTTTGTTTAACAGCAGCCCGAAGGTTTGATACTCAAAAAGTTGACCCCGTTGTTCATTTATGTGCTTTCAATTAGGGTTTTTGTATGCTTCTTGATGAAATCACAGTGAAATGAGGCCTGAACTTAAAACTGGAGTGTAAGCTTTGTAAAACCAGCTGAGCTTTAACCCAAAGTATCATCAAAAGCTGTTTGAATATTTCAGCAGCATAGCCAAGGAAACATACAATAACAAAAAATTTACAAGCATTTCACCTTACAGAAAAGTAAAGTTAGGGTGTATTAGCATCCTGAATTTAGTTATGATATAGTTTGGCTTTCTTTGGGCCAGTTGTATAAAAATGCAGAGGGTCCCAAAGTAAGATGGAGTTTGTGTTCAGAGCATCTCTTGCATTGAAAGCATTGATATAATCACCACTTGAATGTTGTTTGCATTAAACAATTCAGCTTCATATAGAATCTGTTAGTTGCATCTTGGAGCTTTTTTTCCTGATCCAAAACCTCTAATTTTTCCCCATTGCCATTTCTTTTTCTATTTATGCTTTTGTCTTCTCTCTCTCTCATTTGCTTTGTTTTGTTTTTTGTTATCCATTTGCCTCAGATATTTCCTTCTCCCCTTCCTTTCCAAATCATTCATGTTCTTCCTCCTCTCCTACATTTGAACCAGAAAGTACAGCTAATTTTTGACTAGATCATGGATGCGCTTTTCAAGCCTTTGTTACTTTCCTATCTTTTTCAGGTGCGTGCACAAATATGTTGTTCTTTAAAAGTGTGTGTTCAGGATTCATCTAATCATGTGGGAGTTTTATGCTCTATTTGCTTGCAAAGTTGTCAGCACATTGGGATAGAGTTCAATATTTGAAGGAATAAAATCTTCTAATTGGGAATGAAATCCCATTCTGTCTTATATATATTATCCCAGTTTTAAAAACAGATCTTTTGCCACTATTCATTCTGTGCATATGGCAGTCCTCTGCTTACTGTACTTGTGAATTCTTTGAATATAATGGCATCTGTGTTAGTATGTGTACGTATACATATATATACTCACTCAAAACCGTCATTGCATCATAGATTGCTAATTTTTACTGTAAGAACTAGGCAAGTACATTGTACAATAAAGGCAAAGAAATATGCAACTAAAGAGAAATACTAAAACAAGTACAACAAAAAAGTACCAGATGTTTTAACAATGGGAATTTGGAATTTATTAACGTTTGAATTCTTTACTATAAGAAAAAGTATTTTTTCTTAAATATTCTACCTATTTTATAGAATACAAAATAAGTATCAAGCATACAGGATGGAAACAAATTTCTGTAATATACTATTTTGCATCAGAGTAATTTCATTCATCAGGTTACCCCATAGATTGTTTTGACCTATAAGTACTGTATTGATACTGTGTTAAAGAAGCGGTAGTTGCCGGTCTTTCATAAATCCTAAACACATAAACTATGATTTATTAACAAAACTAAACATGTATGTTCTCAGGGAGTGATGTTCCATGACAAATAAAATATGTGTGGAGTTATGTGTACATACACTATACTCAGAATGTTCTGGAAAATTTTAAAATGTAGAAAAACATACTTTCAGAATTCAAGTTCTGTAAAGCACATTAGTTTTTTTCTTTACATGCGTATATAGGGCTCACTACAAGTCTGTGCTTGTGGATAGCTCATTATAGCTCTTCATCATCACTTTGTACTAGTTCTTAGTTTTATTGCTAATACAGAAGTAAATACGCTCCACAACATTGCTGGCAGATGTGAATAATGTGCTTTGCAGTTAGTTATCCAGCTATCCAGTAACCTACTTTATTTAGAGACATAGTAGTGTTTGAAATGAGTAACTTAATGTTGGGATTTCTAAGTGGGGAATGGCATTTGAGAAGTGAGAGACTATTATTACTGTGAATGTTTGGATCTGTTTTAGAAAAAGTCTCAGCGTGGTAATATTCCTGCCCTTCAGATTTGATAAAGAAGTGTAATAGACTGTAGAGGAATCCTTTTTGAATATTTTGTAGAAAATATGCATAAATTGTGTATCAAATAGCAGTTGCTTATTGGTTTTGGCATTTGTTTTTCAAATAAAATTTCATTATGAAATGAGCCACTTAGTTTTTGTCCTGATCACATCTGGAGTCATCAAGAAATGGTGTCACCCTAAATCTTGTTTTCCCAAAGAGTACCCTTACTTTGCCTTCTGAATGGATTTGTGCTGTACTGCTGTCCATGTAACTTTAACGTGTAACATTTTGAGGGCTGGTTGATGTGGAAGATGGTTTTCTCAGCTGAAATTCCAACCATGCCCTACATCATTCAGCATGTGAAAGATCATCTCTAGTGGCAATATGCAATTCCCTGGTCATTGTATGCACTGTGCTCTTTTTCTTTCCCACTGCACTGCTGAATGATTTGTTTGTTGCTATTCCTTGAATCTTTGGCTTCTCTCTTTGCTGGTATTTAGTGGTCCTCCAGATTTGTGCAGACAAGATACAGCCAGTGAATAAGTGCAACTGAAGTGTTATAGTTGAGAAAAGGGGTTTACTGTGTGGATTGGTGGAGAAGCTGTCAATTATCCTAACAACTTAACGAGAGGAGAGGGAGCAAGGAGGGAAGGGAATTCCCTGCCCGGCAGGCTACAGAAGTACAAGAGCTGAATTTTTCGATTTACGTTTTCAGTTACAATCCATTATAGACACAGACTGGTTGATTTCTAGGCTTTGTGCTCTAGATTTCACAAATCCACTTTTTAAAAACAATGGCTGCAGAAGCAAGAGATCCTGTTTTTCTTACAGCCAAAAGAAAACTGAGGGACAGGAACCAGACTGAAGAGGGAGATCCCACAGGAAACTAGCAGAACTACTTGGAGCCACAAGATTGATGGCATGGAATGGAATGCAGTCATTTCCAGCTACCTCCCTGGCATGTATCAACACATCTATATTCCCTGCTCTGCACATGTTGAAAAGTAGAGAAAACTTCACATCCAAACTGGAGCACCTTAAGCTGTTCTTGGACTATTTCGGCTTCAGACAGAAAGTGTAACACAGGGCTTCCAGAGGAAGAAATTATGGACTGAAGACAACTTTATGAAAAGCAGAGGCAATGACTATAAAGAATGAAGAGCTGGTGAGTAGACTGGCTCTTCATACCTCTCTAACAAAGAGGTGATGAAATTTATTTATTTATTTAGCATATGGTGTTGTTACATTAGCCAGGTGATTACAATGATAATGCGGAATAATAGTTGGCTACCTGTTTACCAGCTCTGTTGGGTACATGCTTACATGCTTTCCATGGCACACCAAAATAGGCAAGCTAACTTCACGCTAGAGAAAAAAGCAAGTGGCTTTTCCTGCGGCATCTTCCAAGGTCCTTCTCCTTCTACCTAAGCTGCCTCACAAATGGATGTTGCAACTGGGAAGTGACAGCAGAATTATAACTGCCATACAAAGCTCTGGCTTGTCACCCCATGAATGTGGTACCTTTTTATCTACTTGTACAGAACATGCTTTCAAACTGCTATGTGAGCAGAAGCTGAGGCGAGTGATAGGAGCTCACCATGCTACATAGTGCCAGGATTTGAACTGCAGGAGCAGAGACCATCTTCAACATCATTACGCCACTGAGCCACCATACATCTTAAGAGGATGGGAGATCGCCTACAAGTGCTATAGATCATTGCTACTCATGAGGAGACCTCAAGACAAGCAATCTACAAGCAGTTTTGAGCACTGGGAATTCTTGGATTAGCCATCCTATTCAAATCATAATTGGTGCCTTTAAAAGGACACTACATTTCCATACTTCCTTTTCTAATCTCATTTGGAAATTGCTTACCAACTTCTTTTCAGCTATTAAAAACTTTTGGATTGATAAGGTAAATGCTTTCAAACTTTAATGAAAGAAATTTTAACTAAAAGCTTAAAAATTAAAAAAAAATGAAATAAATAGAAAAAAATGCAATTAAGACTTTGATTTTATACAGTTATAAATAGATTGAACATGCAGATAAATTTTAAATAAGATCTTGGAGTTAATTATAAATAATTATTTTCATGGGAAAGTTGATTTGTGTGTTTTGCTGTAACAGAAAAAAGATGTAAACAATTTTAAAAACTTGAACACTAGAGGGAACTAAAGGCTTTAATTAAATGAGAAGAATACATAAACCTGATCATGATTATATATAACACTGGAAATGCTAATGGATATTTCGGAAATATGGAATCAGAAGTTAATATTAAGAGTGTTATCTGCAATGTATACTTCTGTGAATAGTTTATGTGAAAGAAATGGTAGAAGAAGAATAAGTTTTATCTGATAAGACAGGCTGAGTGGAATGAAGCACCAGCACTGAAAATGGATCTATAAATCACAAGCTGCAAGAATGATATAAAGAAAAGATTGGGCATGCAAAAGAAATCAGTTGATAGTTTAAAAATCAAAAAGGAATTACAAATAATAAATCAAGACAGTGATCTAGTTAATACTTTTATGTTGGATTTGCAAAAGAGGTTTGTTGAAGCTTGGGTGAAACTCGTGAGAAGGGGTTAAAAAAAAAGAAATGAAAAGAAATGAAGTTCTGTGATATTACTTTAAGATCTATTTGATCAGTTAAAATATGTGTTATTACTGAGAATTCTTAATGAACTTCTTTCTAGCACCAGGTCTGAAATGATGATGCTTTTTGAATATGTTTATACACAAGATGGGATGTAGAATGAAAATTTCATTGGTTATAAATTAAGAAGAGGTGAAAAATTGTCAAAATTGTTTATACTTGTGATTTAGATAGAAATCTCTTGGCCCTTTTTAATTATTATGCCAATGTTAGCATATTTTTACATCTTAGGCTATCACATAAGGCATACAACTTTTCAAGCTGGTATAAAAATATTTAATTTGGAATGAATGTCATTCATACCTTAGTTCTGTGAATCTGTCAAAAGGGAATTATTTATTATGCTAAGAGCCATTTATCCAATATGCCAATAAATTATTCACAGATGCACCAATATTTATGATAAACAGTACATTTTATTAAAGAAGTATAATGGCAGTGCATGGCGAAGTTATGCCTAAATTTAGACTTTGCTACAAACCATATAGCTGTTGGATTTTCATATTTAGATTCAGACTTCCTTGATTTTGCTTAATTAAGAGCATTATGAAAATTCCTAATAATCATACATGCATTGGCTCCCAGTCTGAGCTTATCAGCAAGCAGTTTTAAAGCCATACATGATTTAAAACCCAGTTACTTGTTTCTTTATCAAACCCAACTACTTGTTTTCTTTATCAATTTCTTTAATGCCATGCCTTCAAATATATTACTGAAAAAGTCATCTTTTCAATGATGACTCTGCATCATATAAATGCACTCTCTAATTGCTTATGTTTGTCTGAATTTAGTATCTTTTTTAAAAAGAAGGAAGGAATACAACTGTTCAAACTACAGTATGAGAAATGATTAAAACTTAAGATTAGCACAACCTTGATCTAAACTATTTTTATGATATTTCAAAGCTTTCATATCCTATTTGTCTTCTAAACACCATCTAAGAGTCAATTTGCAGCTGTTTGCTTTTTGCTCTGCTGCTCAGATAAATGGTACTTACAAGAAAATTCTTTTAGTATATGCTTACAAGTTTTGGGAAAGGAGAAAAGATTTTAAAATCCTCAATTTTCAATTATTTCCTCACTAAATGTTTTAAAAACCATTCCTGTTTTTAGATATATAATGTTTGTATTGTGAGGGGTCCTTGGTGCTCTTTGAATTTGTTTGGGGTTTTTTTTTTTTGCAAACATTCAGGTAATTAGTTGTTTGTATTGTAGATATTATATTGTGCATGTGAGGTTGAACTGATGAAAAGACCACCAAAAGATTCGTTGATCCAAGGAAAACAAGGTTTATTACGCGTCTGCAGAGGCTAGTTCCCTCAGGCATTGAAGGAACCCAGAGCAAAATTCAGGCAGTATTTTTATATCCTAACTGTCCACCCCCTCGTACGAGGACTTGGCTCACATTCTTTCTGTTTTCAAATTGACACATATATTTTTCGAAGGTTTATGCATTTCCCTATCTAGCAAAAGCAGTTACACAGTTTCTGACACATCAGCACTTTATTACAATTCCCCATTGTTCTAACCTCATTCTGTTTTTTTCTCTCTTGTGCACAAACTGGAACACTTCCTTATTTGGCAGAGCTACTGTGTTTGAGACACTTCCTTATTTAATTCAGTGGGCCATCCAACATGACTTCGGTTCTGCTCACACGCAGAATGGGGAATATATTAAATGTATATTAAAAATAATTGCAAATGGGTTCATGTTCATGATTATGGCATATGAATATTGAGGAAGTTGCTGAATGTATGCTTATTTGAAATATACATAGTAAATCTGTTCTGAGTTTTTTTTAAATCTCTGAATCATATGAGTGATTAATGAAAAGTAATACCTCCAATGTTATAAATTGCCAACAGATCTCTGAAGTTCTGATATGATCTTGAGCATCTATTCCTTCAGTGATTTGAGAAAAATTTGTATCACTATTGTTCACGAAGTCATGTGATAACTGTACTGACATAAAAATGGCATTTTGCTAGACCAAAACAAAATGTAAGTAATTTATTTGTGTGATTAAAAACAAAGTGGACAATTATGATAGCAAACTATGAGTTTCACATGAAAAAGTTGATGGACAATTAACAGGGCACTCAAAGAAAAATTTCTGCCAAGCTTAGTGCCTCACCAAAGTAAATGGATCACATTATGGAGGTTCTTCAATATCAGATTTGTGAGGTCCTTACAAGCTGATGGGAGAGAAGAAAGCTTTACAAGTTGAAATTTGCCTGTAATTGTTGTCACACTTTGAGAATGAAGTTGAAGAAATTTTTCACAGCATTGTGACAGTGATTAAAAATAGGCTCATCATTGTGACCCAGAAAAGAAATATCAGCCCATGAAATATAATCACAGTTTCACATGTGAAAAAAAAAACTGCAGAACCAAGCTTTAGCAGGATGCAGAAGGTGTCAGTTACGTGGTATTCCTTGGGCCTGACACCACTGTAGCTCAGAATGGTACATTGGAAGTCTCAAAATTCTGTTACAATCAGGTAAACCATTCAGAAGCACAAAAAGGGAATTCTGCAATCTGACACTAGGCTTCCCATTTCATGAGCCATCCAATAGACAATTTTAAAGTTGAATTTTACAATCTTTACCCTTCTCACAATAAAGACTAGATTGGCACCATGCAACTTCTACCTTTTCCAATCAGTTCATTTGAAAAGATAAATAACATAATAGTTTTTTGTAATGTAAATTAAAAGTATAAGTACCCTTTATGAATAGTATTGTTGGACAAAATAACCCGAAGGTAATTCTTGTAGATGTAACATGTTATTAATGAATAATCTGAATAATGAAGAATCTATTAATGAATTATCTGAACAACACATAAAGCAGAGTTGGTTGTCTTTTGATGAAAAAATTTTGTGGTCAGTATTATACTGCTGAGCTGATTTAAGTGGAAAGAATTCCTTTCATGAAAGCAGTTATTTATATAATGAATTGGATTAGTCAGGTTGAACTTCTTTGTAGGGCAAAGTTTGACTGAAAATAACAACTGGGCAATATGAAGTTCCTAAGAGATCAATCTGAAAGCTCTCTGTGGGGATTACTTCCAGTATAAAGCAAAGGGAAAATCACTTTGCACAAACAGTTTCTTAGTTGAAACTGAAAATCTGGCTTGCATTACACTATTAAATTCACAATAAAAAATAACAGAATAATGGAGTTGGAAGGGATCTTGGAGGTCTTCTAGTCCAACCCCCTGCTCTGGTAGGAAGCCCTATACCATTTCAGACAAATTGTTGTCCAATCTTTTCTTTAAAATTTCCAGTGTTGGAAATTTCTGGAGGCAAATTTTTCGACTGATCAATTGTTCTAACTGTCAGGAAATTTCTAATTGTCAGGAAATTTAGTATTTTGTTGTTTATTACTAAATTTACACCTTGTCTTTCTGTTAGGAGAAGATACAGAAATGAATAAGATAGATCTGAAAATAAAGCAAAGCAAGAAATAATGAAACCTATTGTTGCATAACTAGCCTTGCAAATACATACTAATTGATTTTCTCAGTTCTGTTTCCCATATTTACACAGTGGCTTATATATTATGCTTAAGTGTGTGTAAGCTAAGCCTGGACACTCATGTGATTTTGCTTCATGATATAAACACAAAATAAAATAAAGATAAGTAATCTACTCAAATGGTAAACAATATATAGATAATAGCGTTCAAATACCCTTCTCCAAAGAGGAAAGAAGTTGATCATGCATTTGCAGCAGGATGTAGAGACTACTATACTGACCTGAGCACTCAAGAACAATGCAAGTTCAAAGAGTAACACTGAATTTTGAATTTGTTCCTTTAGGATAATGTGACCACACTGATTGCTGTTACAGTCTTTGCCATAAGGAAAGAGTTACCCATATTGACATGCCCTTGTGTTGTCTTGGATTTAATTTTAGATAATAGTCTACAGTATGATCTAAACAGAATCTCAACACATTTGAAGATAGTAGTTAAGACATGAGTGCTATCAATATGTAGATGGCATCCAGCTTCCCTCTTCCTAGTGATCATCCCCAGCCACATTTTATTATGTTAAAAAACATTGGAGATATAATGGAATCTTGGGATACAAGAATCGAACAGTAATCCCTTTCCCCAGTTTTTTGAGGTGGGGCCAAACTACGATAAAGCTGTGCCTCCTCTTTCCTAAGTAAGTTCAACAAAATATCATGGTTGATGATGTCAAAAACGACCAAGATACCTAAGAGCGCAAACAAGATCACAACTTCCTCATCATACTTTTTCAGATCATCCAAGTGCAGTCTTTCTCTCTGATGCTCCAGTCCAAAACTGGATTTAAATGAAAGTAGTAAATCAGTTTCATTCAGAAGTATTTGGAATTACTCAGTTATAATCCACCATCACCTTGACCAGGAATGGTAAATTCTAAACTAACCTATACTACTAAAAAGGGAAGAACCTTTGAGTGATAACTTCATACAATTTTAAATAATACTACTGTAACATTATTAATATGGTTGGTCACACTGCCAACCAGATATTTAAATTGGATTTGGCAATTCTGTCCACATGTTGAGTTCCCTTCCCAAGTTGTTGCTATATACATGATGTGAAATTACAGCTGCCAGTTCTTTAGCTTGGCTTTCCTACATAACAAGTTTATCCCTAGAACCTAGAATATCATCATATGGGCATAGAAAACATGTGGATCCAAGCAGTGTGTTCTTTTGTAATTGACAGATGGAAATGTTGTCAACGAGCATATTTTCTAAGTTTTCTAAAAATTGAAAAAAAAAATTTGCTATGTCATTCAGTGTGCCATAACCACTGGAATGATCATAGCCAGTTTATGCCATAATCTTTCAACTTCATATTTCAGATACTTTGCGATCTCCAATTCTTTGTCTTCTCTTCTATATCTCTTGAAACAATTATTCACATTTTTTTATTTTTCAACCATTTGTGAAATTTTACAAGCACAACTATAAGTTATGAGACAAGACTTTATCAGTTTGTATATCACCATAGGGGTGTATAGTGAATAGTCATGTGTTTTCTTGTTTTTAGTCCAAACTGTCCAGTGCATCTTGTGTCCAGTTAGTAATTCCAACAGTGTATTGTACCACACATGTGCCTCATGTATTGACAGCTTTTATGATGTTTGTACTATTCAATTTTACATGTAGCTTTTTTCTCACTCTTTGCATATATTCTCTAGTAATCATATTCTCCTCCATGCTGCATTGAAGGTTGACTCCTTCCTATGACATCATTTAGCTGAGTCTGTACTAAGATATAAAGCTATAAGATATAAATCCAGCCCTCGGGAGAAACCCCAGCTTTTGACTCAGCTCCTTTCAGTCAGTAGCTGTGTCTCTGAAAGTGTTCTTTTAGACAGCACTCACAGCGATCTTCAAGCAGCTCCCAGGGCAGCTGCTCTTCCAGGAAAACAGGGCTCTCTCTCCTGCAACGTTGGGAGCAGCGTTACAGAGCTCTGTGCAGGCAAGCTTGGCAAACTGATAAGAGCACAAGCCATCTGATCATGTGGCTGGTTGCTGCGTTTTTCCCTTGCTGACTTCGCTTGGGGCTTTGTATAGCCTAAGGAGCGATTCTTTGATCTTGGAGCCCGTTTTCCTGTAGTCAGTGGCCATCTTGGATTCAAGCCTTCCACCACGAGGTGAGCAGCCATTTTGTAAGCCCGGGGGCCATTTATACCCTAAGGAGCTAAATAGAAAAATTTCTAAATGGCTTCTTTCCAACGTAAGAGCCTTTATTCTCCAAATGGAGCAAGATAAGGCTCAGGCAGAGCTCCCCCCCCCAGTGGAACAGTCTCTTAAGCCCAATAAGAGAAAAAGATGTAGGCAACGCACCCAATCAGTCTAGAGGGAGGTGGCTGCTAAAATCAAAGCTAAGGCTCTAGCCCCTAAGAAGGCAACTCAGGCTGAATTGAGGGCAGAGAAGCGCAGACCTACAGCTCTAGAGAGGCAGTTCAACAGAACTATTCAACAGAAGGGAGTGCAACTACACCATGTTTCAGGTGATACCCATGGGCCTCAACCAAGCCTTCCCAGGGGAAGAGAAGTTATCTAAGAGCCTTTCCATCCTCCATCCTGGTCTCCTGAGGCTCTTGCTGTACAATCAGATCCTCAGGATCTAAGCAGATCTGGGCCTTATTTCCAACAGGCTTCTGTGCCCTATACTCCTCCCCCTCCCTCCAGGCCTCAAACCTTTCCTCAATCTAGGCCTGAAGCCACCTTCACTCCCACAGTAGTGGGCCTTTGGCCTTCTGCCTCTACCTTTGAGCATAGACCAAGGGATATCCAAGATGTTGTCTCATTAGCCATTAGGCAGGGATTGGCTGAAGGCTTCAAGCAAATTCTTCACCCTTTGGAAAGGGTTCAGGCCCATCTCAATCCATAAGTTCCTTGCCTCATCATCCTGATTTACACAGGCCCCAGGATCTCAGCGTCCATTCTTTTCTACAGAATAGGAGAAGGTTGATGAGGAAGGAAGGCCTTCACCAACTGAACACAGTTACTCTTCTCATTCAGAGTATGAAGAGGGTGAGATTTTTGACCAAAATCTTTCAGAGGAAGAGGATTCTCGCCCAGAGCAGACATCCTTTACTTTGGTCTTCAAACCTACTCTCTTCAGGCCATTACTCAGCAAGGCCTTGGTCATTCTATTTTAGAGAGCGTTCAGGAGGGCGACCTCCTCTCTTCCATTGATCTCACTGAGGCTTACCTCCACATCCCAATTTGGCCTCATCATCGCCAGTTTCTCCGTTTCTGTTATCAGAATACCCATTACTGAACACTTACCGAACACTTCCCTTTGGCCTCTCATCGGCTCCAAGGGTCTTCAGAAAGGTTCTGGAAGCATTGGTGGTATCTCTGCGTTCTATTCCAGTGAGGATTCAATGCTACTTGGATGATATTTTGATTCTATCCTCTTCCATCCTTGCGGCCCATCGGGATCTGCAAATTACCCTGATGAAAAGACCACCAGAGCCACGGATTTTCCATCAACACCAAAAAGAGCCAGCTCTCTCCCACAACCAAATTGCAACACTTGGGAGCAGTTATCGATACCATGTCATGCCAGGTTTTCCTGTCCCCAGCTCGCGGAAAGAGCCTTGCAGAGATCATCAGCCAGATCCAGCAACACCAAATTGTCCCCCTGTTGCTGCTGTCCAAACTTCTGGGGAAGATGGTCTCCTGTATTGGCATCGTCCGACCCCTCCTGACCCCTCCAGTGGTTCCTACTTCCCTAACAGTGAGCAGGAGCCAGCCACTCATCCATCAAGGTCCCACTCCCGCCACAGATCTGGAGATCTCTCAATTGGTGGCATTCCCCATCAATCTGGAGGGGACTCCTGTTCAGGCACCCAGACAGGCTAATGATAACCACCGATGCCAGCCTCCTAGGTTGGGGTTCCCATATGCAGGGCCAGATAGCTCAGGGCATTTGGTCCAGATCAGAGCAGACCTTTCCCATAAATTGGCTAGAGCTCAGAGTCATTTTTCTGGCTCTCAAGCATTTCAAGAAATCATTGACCAGCTCTCATGTTCTAGTCCTTATGGACAACACAGCCGCAAAGGCTCTTGTCCACCGGCAAGGGCGGACGAGGTCCAAAGTCTTCATGAGAGAAGCTCTACAGTTGGGGTTATGGGCAGAGAAACATCTGTTGTCGATCTCGGCGGACCACATCTCTGGGGTCGACAACTCCCTGGCCTACTGGCTCAGCAGGAGCCTCGTCGACCAGGCAGAATAGTCCATTCCTCCATCTCTATTCAGGGATCTTTCTCTCAGATTCGGAACACCGGAGGTGGATCTCTTCTCCACTTCTCAAAACGCCCAAGTCACCAGATTCTTCATCAGGTTTTCTTGCCAGGGAGCGGAGGGGACCAATGCTCTTTGATGCAGATGGCCCAAGGATCTCCTCTATGCCTTTCCCCCGCTTCCCATCATTCTGACAGTAATTTGGAAGATGTTGGAGGAACGTGCGGAGCTCCTCCTCCTGGTACCCTATTGGCCAAGGAGGCCCTGGTTTGCAGACCTGGTCAACCCATCGGTGGCTTCTCCTTGGAGGATCCCTGCCCATCTAATCTCCCTTCACCAGGGGCCCTGCTCCACCCAGAGCCCCAATGGTTCAGGCTGACTATGTGGCACTTGAGCGGCAGCGGCTAGAGGAGGCTGATCTTCCAGAAAGGGTCATCCTCACTATCCTGGTGTCTCACAAACTTTCTATAAGGCGCATCTATGATGCCACCTGGAAAGCTTTTTCCCAATGGTGCCTCAGAGAGGGTCTTTCTCCTGCTTCAGGCCAGTTGGCAGAATTCTTAGCTTCCTTCAGCATGGGCTGGAGAAAGGTTTGGCCCCCAACACCTTACGCAGGCAGGTTGCGGCATCTACTCAGTCCTTTCATGGGGTTCGCTTCCTTCCTTCTATCACGCTTCAGTCAGGAGGTTTTTGAAAGGGGCTTCCAACCTGCCCCCTCCGATGGTTCATAGGTATCCTTCCTGGGACCTTCATTTGGTCCTTAATGCCCTTACAGAGGCCCTCTTTGAACTCCTTAGAACAGTGTCTCTCTGTTTCCTGACTCTGAAGGTAGTGTTCCTTGTTGCCATCACTTCTGCCAGGAGAGTTTCTGAGCTTGCTGTGCTTTCCATCAGACAGGACCTTTATTCCTTTCACAATGATAGGGTTGTTCTTCTGGACCCTTCATTTATTCCAAAGGTTAACACCTGGTTTCACAGGTCCCAGGACATTGTTTTGCCTGATTTCTGTCCTCTCCCGCACCATGACTTAGAGCAGCAATGGCACATGCTAGATGTAAGAAGGGCTCTTAGAATATACATTTCGCGCACTTCCTCCTTCAGGAAGTCGGACGCCATGTTTGTTTCGCTTTTCCCTTCTCACTTTGGGCACAAGGCCTCTTTTCCTACTATTAGCAGGTGGGTCAGGTCTTGCATTGAGCAGGCCAACAAAGCTGCGGCCCTTCCAGTTCCCCGAGGTCTGATGACGCACTCTACCAGAAGCACGGCCACTTCTGCCTGGGCGACCCAAGCATCCTTGGAGGAGATTTGTCGTGCGGCCACGTGGACATCCCCATGTCCTTTCATCAGACACTACCATCTGGATGCTTTTGCCTCAGTGACTGCAGCCTTCGGCAGACAGGTGTTTCAACGAGTGGTTCCACAGTCGGTGTGATGAGCCGGACAAGGACCCGCTCGTAGACATGCAAGCTTTGGTATGTCCCATCCTGGGCTCTTGATTCAGCATGGAGGAGAATGGGCATTGGTAGAAGTTACCGTGAACGCCCTTTCTGTCTATGCTGCAAGAGAGTCCAGCCCCTGCTTTGATTCGTCCGGAGAGGGTAAAACATATTTCTGTATTCTGTATTTGTGCTTTCAGAAACACCTTTCAGTCTGTCAAGTATCTTCACCAAAGCTGGGGTCTTTCCCGGGGGCTGGCTTTTATATCTTAGTACAGACTCAACTAAATGATGTCATAGGAAGGAGTCAACCCATCCTGGGCTTTCTCGCAGCATATATAGAAAGGGTATTCATGGTAACTTCTACCAATGTCCATTTTTAACTTGCCCATGCTTGATATTATCTAATTTAAAATACCCAGATACTTGTAGGCTTCATCCTGACAGCTCATAATTATTATTATGGTTGGTTGCACTTTTGGTTATTTAGACTAGAATTGATTTTTAATTGATTTGGGAAAGGCAGATATTTTATTGAATAGTATTAAAGGATGTAAGCTGTTCCAAGTAAAGCTGACTTTTGCAAATTGACTGGTAAAGATTTTGTCAAATCCACTGGTTTATCAATGCCACAATTTTATCTTTTCATTAATATGTTTTGTTTTTATGGAAAAGTAAAATATGTGAAACAATAGCCCTATGGAAAAAATTAACCTATTTGTGTAGATGTTAAAGGGCTTAAAATGTAACAATATTTTTATATACATATAACATTTATCTATTATTATCTCTCCACTTGTAAAACTGTCTGTCTAGTAAAGTCTTGAAAATATCACTGGACTGTCTCATATAAATCAAATAATTCATTTCATGAGCATTGACAGTTAAACCAAACTATAAAATACTATTTATTCTCTTGATAGGCTAAGATATAAATAGAAGGAAAAATTTGTTTTTCTTCTATAACTGCTATCTCTGCAGTGCTTAGAGGCAATAAATAAATAAATGTATGCCGCAAGCTGAAAACAAATATAGTTTTTAAAAATACTGAATCTTTTCCATCTCCCATTATTGATTAGACAGTATCTGTAAAAATCAACTTTTACACGAGGAACAAAAAAATGGAAGTTTCATGTGCATCAACCCTAGAAAAAAGTTGAAGGGGTTAACTATAACCATGCTATTTTTAAAGCTTCCTCTGCAGTGAAGAAGGAATATAGTGAATCAACAGCTAAATATGCTGTCTGTAGGTGTTCTTTGCTGTCTCACTTCATGTTTTTATTGTTCTTACCTCTTTAGAATTATGTATAAACATTACTGTAGGAGGAGAACTAGAGTCATTTCTCTGTAGGTGGATCAGAACATTCTCTGACTGCAAAACAGTTCAGTTTCATGTTGTGACCATAATTCACACTGATTGCACCATGTACTAATGACAACTATGGATTAGTTTATATTTGGAACAATGAGTACTGTTAGGAAAGCATCCATTCTGGTTCTTGAATCACCAGAATTAACATTCACAGCTTTGTATATAATGTAGAAAACATGGAGGATACAAGATTTGATACAGTTGTAGTATGCATATATGTCAATTTGACTATCTGTTTTTTAATTCTCACAAAGCAAGACTAACCTGGTTTGTTCTTCATTATTTCTGCTTTACTAAGTTTATTTTCTGAACTTTTAAACACTGTCATTAAAGCTAATCCTATGCAATTGCAACTAGAGATGTAGGATGCCTTCCAGTTGTGTTTGGGGTCAGTTTAGGAAACAGAATTTGAAATACATTTAAGATCTTCCTATTGGAGAAACCCTCAAATAAAAACCCTTTAACCATATTAATTTGCACTATATATTTTAGCTTGTTAAAGAGACTGCTCAAAATAAAAATATGTGGGTACTTCTCAAATTCCTCTCCTGAACAAGACTGACCGGGACATAGGAAATTCCTTGTACTAATTCAGGCTATTTAGTCCCATTAATCTCTTCAAACTCTCTTCATACTCTACATAAATGACTTCTGTGATCATATTAAGAGCAACTGCGTTCTCTTCGCCGATGATGTAAAGCTATTCAACACTACTGACAATACTGCTACTCTTCAAAAAGACTTCGACTATGTATCAGAATGGTCAAACAAATGGCAACTTCAAATCTCAACAAATAAATGCTTGGCAAAAATAATAATAATAATCAGAAAATAAAATACAAACTGAATAGTCAAGACCTTATTGATGATGCAAACTCTGTCAAGGACCTTGGAGTACTCATCTCTAATGATCTCAGTGCTAGAACCCACTGTAACTACACAGGCAAAAAGGCACTAAGAGTTATTAACCTAATCCTACGTAGCTTTTTTTCTGGTAATATTACACGACTAACTAAATCATACAAAACATGTGCTAGACCAATACTTGAATACAGCTCATCAGTCTGGAATCCGCATTACATATCAGATATTAATACAGCCGAGAAAGTCCAGAAATATTTCATGAGAAGAGTTCTCCACTCCTCCACTTGTAGCAGAATACCTTATGCCACCAGACTTGAAATTCTAGACCTAGAGAACCAAGAACTATGCTGCCTTAGGTCCGATCTAAGTATAGTATATAAAATTATACATTATAATGTACTACCTGTCAATGAATACTTCAGCTTCAACCATAACAATATAAGAGCACACAATAGATACAAACTCAAGGTTAACTGTACCAAACTTGACTGCAGAAAATATGACTTCAGCAACAGAGTGGTCAAAGTCTGGAATACTCTACCTGACTCTGTGGTTTCTTCCCCACACCCCAAAAACTTTAACCTTAGACTGTCTACTATTAACTTCACCCTTTTGTCTGTAGGTCTGTAGGGGACATGCATCAGTGCACCAACATGCCTACCATCCCTGTCCTATTGTTTCTTTTTTTTCTCTTATATTTATCCATTTCATGTATTCATAACTATGTTTTTACTTATACCTGTTATCTTATAATTGCTTGACAAAATAAATAAAATAAATAAATACTTGGCATTATCAATTCTGAACAAAGATTTCCAAGATCTGCATGACTCCTTAGTAAGAATCATTATTTTGATATAAAGGAGAAAGAACCAGTTGGGTTTTAATAATTAACAATATAGGATATGAAAGCACTGAATCCAGGCCATAGCACTAAGCTGGAATCTACCAATCATCAGCTGCCTCATTTTTAAAGAGCATAAAGGCTTTTCCTGACAGTTACTTTTAATGACTTTTTTCCAGTCCATGAGGCATAGGCTTGTATACTTTGCATTGACCTCCTCGCAGGCCTTGTTCTGCATCAATAGCAAGGCCAACAAGCAGTGTGGTCTCACATATTTATTTATTTCCCAGTGTTTATAGCTCATCCCAATTCTAACGGATATGGGATGTGGAACATGAGGCGAAAACAGACAATAAAAAACAGGGCCTATTTAGAGATAATGGGTGAAAATCTAATGGAAAAAGGGATTCTGCAAAGGTACATAAGATAGTATTGTTATATTAGAAATAGAAATAATTTTAGAAAATATGAAACAATGTATGATTTAAATGTTTGATAAAATAGCTATCGTAATTCAGTGGGAATGCTTGTCAATAAATAAATGTAACAAAATGAGTAATGATTTACAAAACATCAGAAATAAGAGAAATAAGGGAAAAATTAATTATGGAGATTATACATGTCTTTAAGGAAGTATGATATTTAATTGAAAAGAAATGTTAATGATGTTAAGATTTTAATGATTATTAATGATAGAACTGAATTGGAATGGAATGAGGGTTTATAATTACATATATTTATAATCCTTTTTAAAAAACAATATAGTGTTTATTATAAGAATGTACCAAGCAGAATTCGATTGGAAGTTATGTATTATGTATTATATTGAAGGTCATAACCTTAAGGTATATATTGAAGTTTTAAATAAGAGTTGAATGGATATAATTAAAAGATATAAAGGTGTCATACTCCAATTAGTAACTACAGGAGAAAATTTGTTTAATGAGAAAAGATAATATGAAATTGAAACAGAACAGACAAAAGTATAAATATAATGATCTGAATTGAGATGAGATAATCAAAATAAAATTGAGAAAATTAAAAGAGGGGAAAAACTATGTAGAAAATGTAGAATAGCATAAGATATGGAACAGAACACAAAAAGGAGCATGAAATTGAGTTTTGTGTCTGTATAAAGAAGTTCAACCCAGGACCATGCTATTTTCAAAAAAGATGTTTTACTTGTGTTTTGTATGTGTGAAAACCTAAATAAAACTTTATTAAAAGAAAAACTAGATAGCTAAAATAGAAATGCATACATTGTGAGGAATCCAAATATTTCTCTATATATGACAGTCTTCTTCATATTCCAGGAAGAAAGAACTTGGTGTAATACAATAGTCCTTGATTTATGACAAGTCATTTAATAATCATTTGAAATTACAACAGACTTCTAAAAAGCTACTTATGATCTGTCCCCAAAGGTGCCGTGGTGCAGTGGTTAGAATACAGTACTGCAGGTTACTTCTGCTGATCACCGCCTACCAGCAGTTTGGCAGTTAAGGTCTCATCAGCTCAAGGTTGACTCAGCCTTCCATCCTTCCGAAGTGGGTAAATTGAGGACCCAGATAGGGGCAATATGCTGACTCTGTAAAACTGCTTAGAGAGGGCTGTAAAGCACTATAAAGTGGTATATAAGTCCAAGTGCTATTGCTATACATGTATTCTTTAGATTTGTTTGTATCAATACTACATTAGCATAATAGCAAAGTTGGAAGGATAGTATTTATTAATAACGGTCAGGAGTTGACCTTCAGGTTTATCTCTGTAGAAGATATGCCATGGACCAGGTAGGAAGGTAGACTGAAAGCTCAGATGAGGCTGGTTTCAGGAGAACAAGGTTCATCAAACTTCATATAGTGATTGTTTCTATGTTTAATCAAATTATGCAAGTAATATGGAAACTGACATATGTTTATGTAGATCATGTGGAGCTTGGGAAAGAATGACAAAATAATCTCATTCCCAGCCTACACTCTGGTTTCCTATTTTAAATTGCTCTTTTCTTAAATGAGCTATTGATTCTTGCATCTATGTTATAAGTCTTAATGAAAAGAGCTCAGCAGCGTTACAACCCAAGCAGTATTGGAACTTTCAGCTTTTAACCAGACCATTATATTCAACAACTTATAGGATTTGACTCCTCATTCGAGTAGTTGGTATTACTGATTTCAGGATCTGAGAAGTTGCTTTCTTGATTTGTTTGCTACTTTTTCAGTGGGATTATCCATTTCTCTTGAGATGTGAACTCACTCTGTTTTTTAATTTGAACTAACTCTATTGGAGACAAGCATAAAGGAGAAAAAACAGGGAAATAATATGCAATTATATTATTTATAGAGCTCCATACACAAAAATTTCTAAGTGTTTATAGGCTTAGTTGCAGAATACAGTAAACAGTTCTTTACTTGGCATGTCTTATTTTCGCTGTGAAGTGAGCTTTAAGTATAATTATGTCTGGTATGATTTGCAGAATTTGATGAATAGTTCTAATAAATGTTAGCTATTTTTTTTATAATATGGTGTCTTCAAAATATGATGCCAATTTGGAGTAGATCACACTGTGAATGTTATAACAAACAGTGTCAAAATGACTGTACTGGCCGTGGAATTTTTTAAAAATATGACAATAATGACCTATATAGTTTATGTAATATGCTCCAGCAAAAGTGCATTCTGATGTTGTGATATGTTGCATTTATGACTTTCTAAGTACATAACGGTAGGATCTATTGTTATAAGCACATTAATTATTGAGCAACACATTTTAAAACTATAGCTGTTATAACAATATAGAAAATAGAATTCAAGAAAATGTTCAGTTCTGTTTCTTGAAGTAGGGAGAATTATAAGCATGTGTTAATCACTTCATCAGAGTAAGAATGCATATCCTATCTAGCATTTCTTTGTAAATGATTGCTGTTAAAAGTTAATTATCACTATCTCTATCTTGTACATTTCATTTTTCTTTGCCTGCAGTGATTATATTCCTTCTCCTATCACACTGTGTGCACATCTTCTAAGAACTTCAAAGAAAACTAATTTATATGACAAGAAATTCATTAGTTTTTAATGCATTATGTTACTTTGTTTCCACTTTAAGAAATATACTTTGTTTCGCCTTTAAGAAATATGCTTCTTCACTGGTAATGTTGTGATAATTAAGTCACTGTGTGACAAATTTTCCCCTTCTCCTTAAAAGAGGAACTGCCTCTGGTGGTACTTAATAGCTCTTCAAAATTTTGAAATATAATGATTTGATGCTGGAAATAGAATGTTTTTCTACATAACAAGCTTAGAATCTCAGGGAATATTTTCTATGTCATGATGAACTACACTGTTGAAAAGTTGAAGTCCAAGGTACATTGCAGATTCATAGCATGCATAATGGAGAACTGTTTTAAACAATATAGAGTAAAGTAGAATAACTAATGCTGAACTGTAAGCTTTTTTTCCTAGCTTTTAAAGAAAGAAGATCTTAAAGAGCAGCCCATTGAGATGCAATGCCAGCTTTTAAAAAGTCATTAGAGGATCAGACATTGTCCTGTAGCTTCATGTATTGCCATTGGCTATTTCAGTCTTCGGTTTCTAAGTCTGAAACCTAAGGCTTCAGGTCTTAGTATGTAAGCAGCTGGCTTTGTCTTTGATTTAGTCTTTAACTTAATGTGAGGCAGGCATGCAGTTTAAGGGTTCTTGGCCACAGGCTGTCTATCCCTATCTGAAATAAGTCTGATTGAACTCTTGTATAAGCTCAAATTAAGATTGTCGTAATGATTAATAAAATATAATTGTTTTCTGCCTTTATTGCATCTGCAGAATGCCACTTGGCAACCCTTTTAAAGGCAACTTGAATCCCTATAAGGGTTGAGATACAAATGAAATAGGATCGCACCAGGCAGAACTGATGTAAAATTTGTGGGTCCAATTTATTTTCTGTGCCAATTGCTCATTTGCTGGCTTGAGAGATCTCTCTCCAAAGGACTCTTACTCTAATCACCTCCTGTTTGATAATACAGTGCCCTTATTAATTCCAGAATGCAGGCAATTATAGTCCATGTAACACTTTTCCTCTTTGAGGTATATGATTATCACTGAAATTCCTGAAACAACGCAAGTATGGATTCCTACATAGCTTAGGAATGGGCATCTTTAAGATAATTTTCCTTTTATTGTTTCTGCCAAACCTGTAACATCTGAAAAAGTAGGTGTACTCCAGTCCCTGGCTGTTACACATTGCCATCTTGTGGGATCAAGAGATGTGCTTTTTCTGTAAAACAGCATCTGCCCTGAGATTCATATAGTCTCAGTTCTACTGAGCTTTTTAAAGCTGTAGGAATTTAGCTCTTCCAGCAGGTTCTGTACCTTGGTGGCCCAGTCAGGTGGTTATAAATCTTTTTGAATTGGTTGTCTGGTTGTCTGTCATGGCTATGTGTTTATCTGTTTTGTTATCTTTACTACTTTTATAGGCTAGATCTGGCCTTCCTTTCATTAGGATATATTTAGATCAGGGTGTCAAATTCACATTGTCATGGCAGTGTCATGTGACATATTGCGACTTTTTCACCCTTTGCTAAACCAGGATTGGGCATGGCCGGTGTGTGATGCATCCGGCCCATGGGCCATGAGTTTGACAGCCGTGATCTAGATAGTTAGGAATGACTCTGTGTTCTCCTTTTGTTTTTCACTTTGCCTGTTCTTTGACTTTGAAATTACTGGTCTGATCTTTCTGACTTAATTCCGAGGCTCACATTGGCAAAGTGTTTTTGATTATTGGTTTTCAACCTGATACATATTTGAAAAAAATCTTTTTTAAATTGTAAGACAATGTGAATTTCTGACTTTTTAACAGTATTTTTCTATTCCGTTGATCCACTTGGATATGAAACCAAATTTTTTGCCATTTCACCATATGTTCTTTAAGTTGTTCTTTCCTCTGTTTCAAACATTATATATTTTAGCAATCACATGTTCATCATTTGTACACAATTCATTATTGCATTCCATTTCTGGTATCTTTAAAATCTATATTAAATCTTTCACTTAACTGTGCATGGAAAAATCATTGAAAGATAAATCCTTTTGTAGTCTGTTATGCTCTTGATTTTATCAAGAATACAGTTTGAATACAGTTTCCTGAATACAGTTCAGGAATGTATTCTGAATACAGTTTCCTGTATTAGCAAGTTGTTATATGTTAACCATTTGTATTTGCCTGCTGTTTCTTTTGTATAAAGCATTCTTGAGCTGAGTCCAACAAAAGTAATTTTGGACTTAGCATGGATTTGCATATATAGCATATTCACACTGTGGCATTCCTAACATAATGATTTGTTTAAAAATCTTCTATTACTCATAGCATAAGTAAAACCTAAAATTCAAACTATGATCTTATTTGATCTTAGAAGGGAATTACAGTTATAAAAGATTGGAAACGTCTTTGTAGATTTTTGCTGAAAATGGGTAGAAATGAACTATGATTTCAGGATTTATTATTATTTATAGGAAGAAGGAAATTATAATATGCAATATGGAAGAGCTGAAATGGAAATAATTGCTATATTTGTAACTTTTTAATATTTTTCTTGCTTTTCTTTTTTACTTTTTTCATCCTTTTATAATATTTTTCTATTTTTTTATGTTTTTGTAGTTTTTAAAATCTTAGTAAAATCTTCTTGTATAAAAATTATTTTAAAAAGTTGAAGCATAGCTTTGTTATCCGTGATCTACTGCATTTACAAATATTCAGTCAGATCATAGTGATAGGACTTAGTTAAATAGCAAATCATATTGATTAAATTACAAATTGACATAACTTAGATTGCAAGTATTAGATCTGGGGAAAAGCTAAAGTGAACATGCAGAACTGGATTATCACCAGTGCTAATAACAATGTATTGCCGTACGGATGTACTTTGTACTATCATTATTTATCACCTACTAGTTGTAGGTATATTCTGTTATATATTCCAATATATGTATACGCAAATACTATATATCCAGATCATTTGCTCTATGTGGTCTGTAGGAATTAAAGGTTCTCTGTAAGGTGTCATCTACATGAATAGTAACTGCTTCATTTCTGTTTTCATATTTAAACAATGGGATACAGACTGTTTGAAATGTTTCACCAGGCAGTGATACCAACACAGTAATAAATGCACAACAATACAGAATGGAAAATATTTATGCTTAGTGTGCAGATTCCTTAAGACATAATTAAAATAGTAAACTGCATATCTGGTTTAAAAAAAATTCTAGGTTTCTTTCTCACTGCTACAGCAATTGCTCTCCTGCTAGGTCAGCTAAGAAATTATTTTGGTATTTAGCAAATATTCAATTTAATAGCCTCATTTTCTGGAATGCTTATTTTCATTTTGTATTACACTTCTTTATAAACAGCAATATACATATTTCAATAAATTTCATAAAGACACAATAAATAATTGCATATATGAAAATGAAACTTGGCATTTCCCTTAACAATAATTGACTCAGTTTGAAAGATAGTTCCTCAATCACTTTTTCCTACTGTACGGAAATGAAATCTTGCCTGCTTTCCATGATTGTGCCACATGACATACTTGTTATAACTCTGTGGTCATTAGATTTGGTGATTTGTAAATTTTTGCACATGTTTGTTTTCACTGTTGCACATTATAAAGATTTAAATGCTTAATGAAGCAGTGGTACCCACTCTAAGAAAGGTATCCACCCTTTAATACTTCATTTACTCTTTGTCATGAACAGAAAATATTCTAGTTCAGGGGTGTCAAACTGATGGCCTGTGGGCTGGATGTGTTACATGCAGGCCACACTCACCCCTTCTTCAAAAAGACAAAAAGTCAATAGACGTCACGATACGTCACGTGACACTATCAAATTTGACACCCATGCTCTCATCTGTCTTAAAATGGCATTCCACAGGAACCTAACACAGTTTTAAGGTGTTCAGGAGAAGTGCTTGTTTTTATCTAAATTTAAGATTTGTTTGAAGTTAGTGAGTTTTTGGCTGCAATTGAAAAGTCATTTAACATGTTCAGTAATGACTTCTGGCCAAAATATTTTTTTAAAAACAGGCCTTATTTGTCCACTTACATTGCAGGTTATATCATTCATTCATTCAATTTCAATAGCTGTTCAACTTAACCAAGTGACTCTAGGTGGTGTACAATTCTAAAATTATAATTAAACAATTAAAACAGTAAAAACATGCACAAAGATAAATACAAATAGCCACCATGATGATTAACTAAAAGTAAAGCCAGCATTGAGACCATTAACACATTCTGAGCTCTAGGCTTAGGTACATTGCTAAGTTTTAATCCTTGTAAAAGGACAACAAGGTTAGGGCCATTCTAATCTCTGTGGGGAGGATATTCCATATATCAAGGGTGGCCTGCTGGGGGTTTGCAGGGGTTCGCAATAGCCCCTAGCTAAAATTCTGTGCAGTTTGGAGAACCCCCCCAAATCCCACTCCTGGCTGGTTCTGCCTACCTCACCCCTCCCAGGAGTCCCCACGTGGCCCATTTTGGATGCAGGTAAGTGCAGGGGATGCACAAGGGTTGGGGAGGGCAAAAAACGGGCCTCCTGGAAGTTTGGGAAGGCTGGAAATGGGGCTTGTTTCCAGAGAACCTCCGGAGCCTGGAGAGGGCAAAAATCCTCCCCGTGCTGTGATGCAGGAGGCTGACTAGGCCACACCCACCGTGGCCACGCCCCCCAGCAACTGGGCAGAGAACCTTTCTCTAAAATTTTTGAAGCCCACCATGGATTACATTAGGAAAAAAAATAAACATCTTCTAGTTCCCACCAGTTGATACTCTTGCTGACAGGATCTGCAGCATGTCCAATTTGTTGGATTGAGTTGGGTGGATAGAAACTCTTGGTTCCTCATCTTATCTTGGCTTACTTCAAAAAGCTTGGTAGAATCTGGTTACTATTTGAATAGAAAGTCCTCGGAGAATACTGGTGAAGTAGTTCAGGGTGGAAATAGAGAAAGCATTCCAGGAGAAAAAAATGGCAAACTGCCTATGTTAAGAGTCTCCATGAGGTTAAGCTCAGAAATGGCTGAATTGTCATGATAAACTAAATTTCCATGATTAGTGTAAAAAGCATTGCACTTTATCAACTTACTGGTTTTATATTGTCTGTGTTTGCTAACTTTTTAATTTGCTATTTTGTACTTTATTGCTCAAAATCAATTTACTGTAGTCTAATGGTTAAAGTTCGAGACTAGGAGCTTGGAGATCTGAATCATAGTCCTATTTTAGAATAGAAGCCAGCTGGGACATTTGGGGCCAGATGTTCAGTCCTAAGAAGATGATGCAAATCACTTTCAAAAACATTGCCTAGAATGTGGATGGACTTCTTCATGTGGTCATAAGGAATTAAGACTAAAAGAATTAAAATAAATGCTAGTAATGTTAAGCACTGTTTGGTGCTATAAAAATCAGAGGTGCTATTTGACCAGTTCGCATCTATTTGGGCGAACTGGTAGCGGTTATTTGGCATGGGTTGCCAAACTGGTGGCAATCCCTGGCTGGCCACGCACCCAACCCGGTCGCCCAGTCATTCACTTGCGATCGCTGTCCTAGCTTTTTGTTCTCCATGTCCTCTTTCTCCCTGGGGGGAAAGGAAGAAAGGCTTGGATGCTGCAAGTATCACTTTCCCCATGTGAGTAAAGTGCCTGGAGTGAGAAAGAGTGCGGTCTGACAGAGGGGGCGGGGGTGAATCAAGCCTTGGAGCACTTTTGCAATGTAAAAGAATCCACTCAAGCTTTGGAGAAATTTAAAGGAGCTGCTTCCAAAATGCTTGTCTGTTAATCTCTCTCTCTCTCTCTCTCTCTCTCTCTCTCTCTCCCTCTCCCTCTCCCTCTCCCTCTCCCTCTCTCTCTCTCTCTCTCTCTCTCTCTGTGTGTGTATGAGAGAAAGAAAGAAAGAGGTAGAGAAAGAAAAAAAAATAGCAAAAGAGAGAGAGATAAAACTCTGTGCTATTATTTTTAATTGTTCCATTATTTATCATGTGTTAATATTTTATACTGTCCCTACACCTAGAGTGATTTTTCTGCGTTTCTTTTGCCCAGAGCTACCACATATTTTTCAGGGTTTACATGCATTCAATGTCAATAGTCCAGAGCATAAAATACACGTCTTTAAAAAGAGTTGAAAGGGACCTTGGAGGTCTTCTAGTCTAACCCCCAGCTCAGGCAAGAAAACTGAGGATGCCAAACTCTGAGTAGAAATCCTGGGAAAAGTGTCATAATAATACTTAGAAGGGACCTTGGGGTGAACCCGATACCATTTCAGAGAAATGGCTGTCCAGTCTTTTGTTAAAAACTTCCAGTGATTGAGCACCCAGAACTTCTAGAGACAGGCAGTTCCACTGGTTAATTGTTCTAATTGTCAGAAAGTTTCTCCATAGTTTTAGGTTGCTTCTGTCTGTTCAGTTTCCATCCATTGCTTCTTGTTTGCATTCTGCTTCTTTGGAAAATACATTGTCCCCCTTTCTTTGTGGCAGCCCCTTAAAAGCCTGCTGCCTATCACACTCTTGAGTAAAGCATGTGAGCCATTTCCTCCTTTCAGTGGTCCATGAAAGTACATCTATAGTATGCAAATAATAAAGTCAAAAAAGGTGAACAACATTTTTACAGAACTATAGATAACTTGAGGCTGGGTGACAAGGAATGGCTGGGACGGGAAAGACCAGGTGAGGCACCCCTTGATGTGAGTAACATTGAGTTGGCCACGCCCACCCAGTCACACGACCACCAAGCCATGCCTACCCAGTTAAATTACCACCAAACATGCCCACCCAGTCACATGACCACTAAGCCATACCCACACAGTCACATGACCACAAGCCATGCCCACCAAATAAGCCATGCCCACAGAATCAGTAGTAAAAAATTTTGAATTCCACCACTGATAAAAATATAATGTACATTGTGTGTGTGTAAAAGGCAAGTTGAACATATGTTTGGGAATCAACTGAGATATCTTGTTTTAGGCTCTACCCATTAGCTTTGGAAATCCTCCATGCAAGTTATATTTTGAAATCTGTATCTCAGCTCAGTTTAGCAAATACTCGAGACAGAAAGAATAGGGTATAACTGTTTGACTGAACATAAATATTTTATATCTTTGTTGATGTAGGTTTTGATGAACTCCATGCTTGTTCTGATCCTGGATTCCCTGAATATGGATATAAAATGCCCGGCACAGGTGTTTTCTTTGAAAGTTCAGTTGTCCGGTTTCATTGCCAAGAAGGATACAGGCTTAAAGGTCCATCCCAAAAGCTTTGTGAGAGACATTTTAATGGTTCCCTAAGCTGGAAGCCAAGTGATAAACCTGTGTGCCTACAAGAAGGTAAGTCTAACTTACTGTTAGCAAATTTCATTTGTAAAAAAAACCTCCATGGTTATACTATCACTGAGCTTCTGGTGTATGAGATTGTGCTATAATTTCTAAGAAGATTTTAAAATAATTATTTTAATACTGCTTATTCAGAAAGAGATGGCATCACTGAGTCAAATAAAAATATGCATTTCTTTTGACACTAAAAATCAGAATTCATTAAATATTCTGTCCACAAACAGAAGCTATTACCAAAGAAGCTGTTTTTAAAATACTTTTGTAGGTGACAAATGTGATATATTTTATGATTATATTATAGGAAAATTGTAGATTAAAGATGCAGGTGGTACATCCAAATAAAATAAATACAAAATTAGTATTTAATTATTCTTCCGATGTTAGTTATATAACTTTGAGGTTCTATTTTAAGAGAAGGATGATTAACTTATAATAAAAGTAGATGTTAACAGCCCTGCCAACTCTCACGGTTCTGCTGTGAGTCTCACGATTTTTTGTCATTTCTCATGATCTCACGACAAGGGTCCTCAATCTCACGCCGAATTTAAAACACCTTTTTTTTTTTCAAATTTGGGGGTCGGCTTATACGCGCATAAATCTGATTCTCACACAAATGACATGACGCCACTTCTCAGATCACGCAATATCGATATTACCATACAGTCATATATACATACAGCACATTTCTTTTTACTCTGGGCGCCTCCATTTTGCTTTTTCTACCACCGGATATAACACGCTCTGATTGGTTAGTTTTTCACATGACCGCTTTAGTGTTTGCGATCGTCACATGCAACTTTGTGTCCGGTTTCTCTGCATTTAGTAAAGTTCCGTAGTAAAATTCATTAAAATATACCCATGTCTGATGTTAAAAGAAAAAGAATGGCACCTTGATGGCACCTTGTCTAACATTTTGGCCATGAAGTTGGCTTATCCAGAAGAAATGACACCTTGCTATAAGTTTCGTCCTAATGATGACCTATTAGAATCATCAAAGAAAGCTGCATCTTCTTACAACAGGGAACACAAATAAAACATTTAAATAAACTGTTAATGACTTTCCTCGATGGAAAAAGGGTTTGTTTAATCTTGATCGGGAAAAAAAATAGAATCTCACTATTTTTTATAGAATCTCCAGATTTTTTTTCATGGGTCTCCAGATTTTCCTTTATCAGGGGTTGGCAGGTCTGTGTTAATCAGAATATGAAATCCGTTATGTGTTGCTGGAATGTTGTAAATTTAACTGGAAGTTAAAAGGAATGGCACATAAAATTGTTTTAAAATTATTATTTCTGTATTAGGACCATATATATGGGTGTTGTTTTCTGCATAATTATTTCTTACATATATTTTTAATTATGAAATCTTTGAGAGGAGCAGAGTTAGACATGGAAATTATCAATATATTATCCATGTCAGTCTATGTACAAATGAAATTTTCAACATTTATTAAACATTGTGTTCTGTATTTGCTGTATTAATATTAGTGGTGTTGTTATGATTAAAACTATACATATAGACAAGAAAGACTGCTTATTTGCAAATAGAAGAAACTCTGTTCAAAATGTTCAGGATAAGTTCTGATGATGAATTGTTTTTTAGTGTATTGAAGCAGTTTAAGGCAACTTAGGCATTGGTCTATGTGTAGAGTTGTGACCATTAATACTAGTTCAGCATGTCTTTGAGATATGAGGGGACCCTAGAAGAGAATGAATTTGCTATTGGCATAAATGTAATACTTTATCTTTATTGTGTGATATTTTAGTTGTAAAAGTGAACCTAAATATATAATGAACAAAACTTTTTAGCATCAACCAGATTAAAAAAGAATAAGCATTATCTGTTTATCACATAAGCAGATTATATCTTTTACATATTTTAATAAAATTATTAAGCATATTTTATATGTGAAATTTTCACAAAAATTCTGCAAGGTTATTTTTAAAATGGGTGCCATAAAGCTCCTTCATTTTTATGTATTTTCATTTTGAATTCTCTCTCCTCTAGAGTCTGTCACAATTTTATCTGTAATATATATAAGGTCATCAGTCTATATAGCTCAGCATTGCCAGTAAATGGGCCATCATTTAACCATAATGCAGTCTATGGTGTCATCCTTTAGCAAATGAATGTAGATGTACATTCTGCTATATGTAGATCTGCTACATCTATCTGCTAACATAGATGTTCATTTATTCTACATTTAGCAAAGGAGAAAGTAAGAATAAATAATTTGTGGGAGATGTAGAATAAAACTAGATTCTTTTCTACTCTGGGTTTAACACAGAATTTACCTTGAATCTTATCATGTATAACTTGCCTCTGGAAATAAGTTGAAAGAGTGGGATCCTACTGATTTTGCTAAATATTTCAGTTGTGTTCTTGTCTGGGTTAATTGGTGGTAGTATTGTGTAAGTTATTTCTTTCATTCTTGATAGGCAAAGCTACTTGGGTGGGAAGTGAGGGAGGGACTATTTTCTCTTCATCAATAAAATGTTCCAAAAGTTCCATATATTTATTATCTGCATGAAATTGCTGGGTGAAGTTTTGGGGAATTCGGGCTCTGATATTAATAACATACAGATGATACAAGCTCTTTCATTCACTTTATCTGATCTCAGAGACAGAAGTGTATAAGCATAAAATGAAAATACCATTTGTAAATGGATTGTATAAGACAATTTATTTTGAGGAGTCACATTCCTAAAATAACAGATTTGTACAGTAGTTCAGGTTGCTCTTTGTTCTTTCTGTATTTCTTGTTTCTACCTTCACCTGGTTTCCTATTTGCTGCCATTCTAACAAAAACACATGTTGCAGTTTCTCAATTTTAAATAGCTCCTTCCAGATGCATCTCACTTCATATGAGATTTGTCTTGAAAAGAATCTGATATTTGATGCAAAAGACTGAATGATCACATCATATCTCTTTTATTTTACTTATACTAAATCTGTTTCCAGCTCAATACAAATTGCTGCTATTTGGTTTTGAAAGGATCACATGGCTTGGGGCCTGAATATATTAAGAATCAACCTCTTAAATAGCAATCTTCCCATTTGTTCTCTCGTTAAGAGCATTGCTTTAGAACTTCTATTTGAAGTAGCATTTGATTTGTAGTTACGGGTTTAACCCCAGTTATATATATGTATTAACTTGGTGTGATCTAGATATAATTATTTCTTAAATGGTATGAAAAGTTACTCTTTAAAGCCCCTGTCCCACTGCACCAACGGATGCAAAAAGGATGTAAAACGTTAAAAAAAGCTTGCCATCCGTTGGAAAATGTGATGCATCCGTTGTGTACTCACTGCATACGTGTTTCATACGCTCGATCCCTCCAGCATCCGTACACTGAGATTTCATCCGCGCAAGAAGTTTTGAGATGCACAAAACTTTTTGAGCGGCATATACAGGCAACAAACGTTCTATGTCCGTTATCATCCGTTAAACGTCCGCTGTATCATCTCGGCATCCTCTGGCCATCCTCGCAACTCACATCTGCTGCAGCTGAAAATGGAAAGAGGGAGGAAGCGAAAGGTACACGGAACGTCCACACAGTGTTAGTAGCACGGAAATAGAAAGGATGTAAGCATATGCATCTCGTATATAAAGGATTAAAACGGAGAAAACATTTGTATCTGGGATGTATCTTGGATATTTAGGATGTCTGCAGTATGTCTAGAGTATGTAGAAGGACACCTAGCGGACAACCGATATTTCCTATAAAAAGGGGGAGAAAATCACCTGGATCTCAGTTTTGAGTCCAGCAGCCGTGGTGTACAGACCTCTTCACCCTTGGTCTTGCTCTTCCACATCACTCATTGTTCTCCACCATGGATCATGACACAATCCGTATGGTAGCTGCAATCATTCATCACCAGAACCAAACCCTGTTTAGACTGTTTCACCTTTTATACACAAGGAGAAGAAGGAGACGTCCAAGAGCTGTATGGGTCCAAGGATGGATCGGGAGAAGAATGGAGTTTGGACTGTATGACCAGTTGATGGTGGAGCTCAGGAATGAAGACCCTCGTGCATTCCATCACTTCATGAGGATGCCACCAGCCATGTTTGACGAATTTGTACAGTGTCTGAGACCCAGGTTGACCAAGCCGGGCACCAACCTCTGGCCCAGCCTGGACCCTGGACTGAAGGTGTCACTGACTCTGCGCCACCTGGCCTCTGGAACCACATACAAAAACATGCAGGATGTGTGGAGGGTGCCACACAACACCATCAGCATTGTGGTCAGAGAAGTGGTGCAGGCCATCATCGAAGAATACATGGAGGAGCTCCTCAAGTGTCCCACCACTGAACAAGGCTGGAGGAAAGTTGCAGAAGAGTGGTATCAGAGGTGGAACTTTCCCCACACCATTGGAGCCATAGATGGGAAGCACGTGGCCTGCAAAGCTCCAGCCAACTCAGGGTCCACTTATTTCAACTACAAGGGCTTCTTCAGCATCATCCTCTTTGCCATGGTTGATGCTGACTACAAATTCATGTACATCGATAATTCAGGCAACGGGTCAGCTTCAGATAGCCAGGTATACAACGCCAGTGACCTCAAGGATGGGCTGGAATGCAACCTCACCATGGGTTTTCCAGATCCAGACCCCCTACCCAATGACACACAAGATGTGACCTACTTCATCGTTGGTGATGATGCCTTCTCCCTCAGAACCTACCTCATGAAGCCGTACAGTTCAAGATACCTCACCCATGAAGAGAGGATTTTCAACGACAGGCTGTCCAGGGCAAGACGGGTGGTGGAGAACGCCCTCGGCATCCTGGCCAACAGGTTCCAGATACTTCTCACCACCATGCAGCATCACCCACAGACTGTGAGGAGCATCATGGAAGCTTTCTGCATCCTGCACAATCTCATGCGCACCCGCTACTCAGTGTTGCAGAACAGACTTGTGGACTGTCAACAAGGGAATGGGGACATGGAGTCTGGTGAATGGAGGCAAGGACGAAACCTGATAGACACTGTGGATGTACAAGGCCCCAACAGAGCTTCACGTGAAGGAAAGAAGCAGCGCAGCCTCCTGAGACACTGGTGCAACTCCCCAGCTGGAGCAGTGGAGTGGCAAGACAGGATGATAGATGGTTAATGGATGCTTCCTTGAAGCTGTCGCATAACACTGATGAGATTGAGCCATGTATGTTGAGTGGCCCTACAATGAATAGGGCATTAATAAAGAGCTTTGTTTATTTTGAAATGTGTGGATCAATGAATAAATTGTTATTGATACAAAAGGTCCATATGTGTGGCAGCTGGGAGGGTGGACCATACAGTCCCACTATGCTTGCACTGGAGATTTATCTATCCCACTGCTATCCTTATCTATCCCACAACTATCCTTACCTATCCCAAAAGCATGCAAAGGCTTAACCATTTGTTCAAAGTTTTCACCAACACTTTATTAAGTAAAAAAAAATGAACCAAGTGTGTTAAGCAAAGATAATCTTTATTAATAACTGTCTTAAGTAAACTGTATGACTTTATTAAAAAAGCAAAATGAACCAAGTAAAGTATCTTATGCAAAGATAAAGTGAACAAGTAACAACTCAGTCTCTGGCACTATTCTCAGTCACTCTGAGTCATGTCCATGGTCTCAGCTGTTAAGTGGCCAGGAACTGTGGAGGTGGCTGTGGCTTGAGTGCTGATCTGAGGCGCCAGTGGGGTGCTTGGCCCCGAGAGTACAAGAGGGGATGGTGTGTTCAGGAAGCTCTCAGAGAGCTGACTCAGTCCCGTGAGGTTGAGAAGCCCTTCATCAAGTACCTGGGATGTCAGGCCCAAGACTGATGACAGATTGTCCGTTGAGGGGCTTGGCTGTGGGGTGGAGGAAGGAGGAGTGTAGTGGGGCTGTCTGGTCTGCAGCTGGGCGAGGTGTGGCGTCTGTGGCGTGCGATGAACCTGGGCCTGGACTGGGAAGGTCTGTTTGTGCTGTGGGAAGTCCTGGTACTTGTAGCCTTGGTAGGTGAGGGGCTGTTGAAAGCCGTGGAAGGGCTGTGACATTGCCTGGGGTGGAGAGCAGACCTGGACTGGGTCAGCTGGGCCTTGAGGGTTGTGCAGAAGTGCTGTGATCTTTTCCTTCATCACCTGGTACTGGGCCTCGGGCATATCCCTCAAGGTGTGGCTCACGTAGGTGATGAAATTGTGGCGACTGGAGGATCCTCTGTCCAAGTGGACCAGCTGAGAGAGCAGTTCTGTGCTGTTCCTCATTGTGTCCCTGATCTCCAACAGGACAGTGTGGCTCTGGCCCTCCAGTCTGCCTCTCTGCCTGCATCCTGTGGAGCTGGGGGTGGGGGTGCGTTGGTCTCTGGTGGCTGCCGCTTCTTCCTCCATTTGTGACAGGGGACCCTCCAAGTCCTCCGGCATGGGGTGTGCAGCTGTTGGGGGGGGGGTCTCTGTCGTGGGGCCCTCTGAAGACACCTGCCTGAACAGTGTAGCTGGCTCCTGGCTGGAAGAGGACTGGCTGTCTGTGGGCTGTCTGAGGGAGAGGTTTGTCAGAGGGGCTGCTCCTTGGTGGCGGACCTCACCCTCCAGGAAGCTGCACTTGGCCATGATGTACATCTCCCGGTCAGTGAGCTTGACAGTGGCCTGCCCAGATTTTTTGAGGTGTAGCTTGCCATACCAGGTATGCATGTGCTTCCACCATCCCAGGAGTACATCTGCAGTGTAGTCCAGGCTCTCTGCCTTGTCTCTCCACGCTGCCTGGTTTTTTTTGGTGTCGTGATAGAGTCTGTGGTCCTTTCTCCAGAGGTACTCGTTCCCTCAGCCATTCCAGCACCTCCTCCTCATGCTCCTCGGAAACGGTGTACTGTTTCCTCTCTCCCTTCTCCTTCCCTTGCCTCTTCCTCCCTCTGGCAGGGCCTTCAGCAGCAGGGTCTTCAGGGGCTTGAGCAGCAGGGCCTTCAGCAGCAAGGCTTTGAGGGCCTTGGGGCTGGTCCACCACAGCAGCAGCAGTAGCAGAAGCAGTAGCAGAAGCAGTAGCAGAAGCACCACTACCACCACCACCACCAGCAGCACCAGCACCAGTAGCACCAGAAGCACCAGCACCAGTAGCAGCAGGAGAAGCACCCCCACCAGCAGGAGAAGCACCACCACCAGCAACACCACCAGCAGCAGCAGCAGGAGAAGCATCAGCAGCTTCAGAGTCAGTGCCAGGGGGTGGGATGCTGGTTCTGTCCTTCTTGCCAGGGCTGGCACAAGTAGGCATGGGCTTTCTCTTCTTCCCTAACTGATGAACCATGGTGTTATTCGAAGATGTATGTGGCAGCACATCTTTCCTCTGAATGCTGACTGCGTGTGAGCTGCATCCTTTTATATCCATGGAGCTGACGCAATTCATACTCCCCGCATGCGCAGTGAACGCTTTGCATCCGATATACATCCGCTCGGCATCCGCTTTGCTTCCTTTTGGCGTCTGTGATGCATCTGCGTCATCCACTATGCATCCGCCCCTTCTGCTATGTGTCTGCTTCGCTATTCTCCCCCGGAAGCCCTTCGGATGTGTCATCCGCTTCCATCCGCTGTCATCCGCTAGGCTTCCTACAAACATCCATTTAACATCCCCGCTATATCCTACCCCCGTCCGTTCTTTTCCGTTCTTTTCTGTTCTGTTTATGCAAATTTTTGCCACTTTTGGGAGTAGATGACAACGGATGGAGCCACCCCCAAAATTTTGCTCATCCGCTGTGTCCTTTATGCATACGTTTTGCGTCCATCGGCCAATGGGACAGGGCCTTAAGGAAGCATTTAGTTAAGTTTATTGTTTTTTTATTATATTTTACCTTTTATAACCAATTGCTGTTTCTATCAAATCAAATTTACTACTGCAATAATTGATCAAAGCAAACATTGATATTTAAGAAAGACATGATATATGCATCCTTACTTTTAACAACCTAAATATTGGCTGGTGATTTTTGCTGAGCCAGGCACTGTTTTTAATACAACATGCATGTAGCTGTCATTTGGCAAATATATACAAATATACATATTTATTTATTTTTTCTAATCCTTTTCATAATACCATAGATCAGGAGTATCAAATTCATGATGACATGTTGTCATGTGACGTATCACAACTTTTCCCCCTTTCGCTAAAACAGAGGTGGGCATGGCCAGCGCATGACACATCTGGCCCACGAGCTGCGAGTTTAACACCCCTACCATAGATGCATAGAAGAGGGGAAGGGGAAGGTAAGGAAAGAGAGAAGAAGAAGAGAGATTTTCCTCATGCAAAACCTGAATAATTCTGGCTTATAATTGCCAATCAACTGAGAAGAATATTGAATGCTTTGGGCAAAATTATCACTTCTTGGCTTAAATAATTTTCCGAGATAGTTAGACACTACTCCACAAAGTTCTATTATTTACTCAATGGAGAAAGGTAATAAGGAGAAATATGAAAAGGAAATTAACAATTGATAAATCAGATATAGTTCAGCAGGGAGTAAAATCTATACAAATACTTTTTAACAAAAACATACTACTAATTTCTTTTTAGTAGGGAGAGAGAACAAATTATCCATTGATCCCTTAAAATGCAATCTTACTCTTTTTTAAACACTTAAAAATAATTTGGTTTTTTACATTATTTTCAGTCTGACTATCCAAAGGGCTATAATGATCAAACTTTAATTATTTTTGTTATTTAATAGTGAATATGCATCAGAGTAATTATAAACATTGGTAAAATAATCAAGTTACTGATTGATTGGGACCTCCTTGTTTTAGCTCATAAAAATATCAAACATGCAACTTGTATAGAAAAATATGAATGCTTCTGTAAAAATATGTGATGAGTAAAACAATAGTAAAACATTGCCAAAAAGGCATTAAGAGTTGTTAACCTAATTTTGCGAAGCTTCTTCTCCAGTAACATTGAATTGCTAACTAGGGCATGCAAAGCCTTTGCTAGACCAATTCTTGAATACAGCTTGTCCACCTGGAACCCACACTATATTGGACATTAACACAATTGAGTGGGTTCAGAGGTATTTCTTGAGAAGAGTAGTCCACTCCTCTACTCACAATAGAATTCCCTATGCCTCCAGGCTTGAAATTTTGGGCTTGGACAATCTGGAACTGTACTCCCTGCGGTCCAATCTAATCATAGTATACAAAATTTTCTGCTACAACGTCTTGCCTGTCAATGACTTCTTCAGCTTCAATCACAATACTACATGGGCAAACAATCAATACAAACTCAAGGTAAACTGCTTCAAACTTGATTGCAGAAAATATGACTTCAGCAACAGTCAATAACTGGAATGCTCTCCCTGACTCCATTGCTACAATCTCAAACTGTCTTCCGTGGACCTCACCCCATTCTTAAGAGGTCCTTAAAGAGGATGTGCATAAGCGCACCAGCGTGCCTACCATTCCTGTCTTACTGTCTTCATTTATCTGTATTTACTTCATTCATGTTTATGTTTATACCTACGCTTGCTATCTTTGACAAACAGATAAAATAAACAAATGAATTAAATTGTATTAAAGAAGGACACAGGAGCCAATGATCTTAGAGCTGGTTACAACTGAAGCAACTAGCCAATCTGTCAATTAAATAAATAAAAACAAGCATGGATTAGCTTTTCGTGGCATGTATCTTTTTAATAAATTCTCACTACTGTAGTATCTTTTGTATGTCCGAACAACTTCAAAAAATTGACCTCTTGTATCGCATCAAGCTGCTTAAAAGAAACATGAGACATAAATTCAGTAAATAAATAATGTTATTTCCCACACAGATTGCTGTAAATGGTCTAATTGATGCTGCCCTTGATAACTACCAGGAAATTTCAACCAGTGCACAATCCTGCTGTTATTTTGACTGGGGTGACTAGGTTATATTATATATGATTTCATTATTATAGATAATTTATTGGCTACCATTTTGGCAATATGCATAGTTTAATTTAATGTACTGATTACTGGCTTAAATCACATAATTAATTCAGTAGTAATTTCCTTTTATTTGAACTTTACTGCTATTTAAGAACAACTCTTTCTTGTGACAGAATCCTACAAGTGGAGATGGATCAGCTTCCTCTTTATTTGTGTCTTTTTGCTAGCAGTTAAATAAGCTGATCTTTATAGTAATTGTCAGTTTCACATACGGCTCAATTTCATTTGTTTGTTTGTTTATGCTGTTAAAGCTTTGTGTTTTTCTGTTTGCTGCTTTTATATTGTTATAAATATGTTTATATATCAAATTTTGTTTCTTTTTTTCTTTTTATAAAATGCTTTAACCAATTCTTTATGGGGGGAAAGAAATGGACAATAATAATAAATGTATTCTGGTATAGTCGTATACTGATCCTGATACAGTATTGATGGTCAAATAATCAATCACTTTTTTAAAAAAAATGCAAATTTCCTAACATAGTGTAGGAAATGTAGCATAGTGTGGAAAATTGCAAGTAGTCCTCAACTTATGACCACAACCAAGCCCAAAATTTATGTTAAGTGAGATATTTGTTCAGTGAGTTTTGCCTCATTTTATGACCTTTCCAGCCACAGTTGATAAGCGAACCACTGCAGTTGTTAAGTTGGTAACATGGTTGTTAAGTGAATCTGCCTTCCCCATTGGTTTTGCTTGTCAGAAGTTTGCAAAAATTGTTCACATGACTCCGGGACACTGCAACCACCATAAATATGAATCAAATTAGCAAGAGTCTGAATTTTAATCACATGACCGTGGGGAAGCTACAACAGTCATAAGTTTGAAAAATGGTCATAAGTCACTTTTTTCAGTGCCATGTAACTTTGAACATTCACTAAATGAACTGTTGTAAGTCAAGGACTACCTGCATACAAATAAAACTTTTCGCATTACATTAGCCAACATTTCAAATTTAAAATAATACATTTTTTATGAAGCTTCAGATTGCCTTGCTCCAACTGTTGAAGTTGCAGAGATTCAGAACAAGACATACAGAACTGGAAATAAATTAATAATCAGCTGTCATGAAGGATTCCAGATCTATTTCTCTGATTTGGACACCCTGGTATCAATATGTCAAGATGATGGAACATGGGATAATCTGCCCATTTGCCAAGGTTTAGTACAGTAGAGCATCTTACCTTATAGATCTGAGTCGTGACAGATTGGAAGGGGGGGGCACAAGGCTTGCATCTTAAGGACATGACAATTAACTATAGTTTCTAGAGCAGCATTACTTCTATGAGAGGTATTTTGCAATTAAAATGGCCAAAATGCATTTTAATGTGATGAGTCTATTGTTTGCTTCATTTGAGAGATAAGATTAAATGTTTTGTATGCTTAATTTCTTTTTAAATTTGCCAATGTAAATAATTAAGTTGTCAAGTTAATTGAATCCTTTCCTTCAATTAAAGAACTAATTCATTACTTAATTGAAAAGTAATTAAAATCAGAATCATTATCTATTTTCTTTGGTTCTGGTGTCAAATGAAACTTTCTGACATTAAGAGTAGGTTACAAATTGTTCTTGCATCTCTAGTCCTAAATAAAACTTCACTGAAGGTGCTATCCTACATATTCCAGATAATGAGCACTAAAAGAAATATATAGCATGGAGTCATAAAATTTCAAAAAGATCTTTGCCTTTGATCCAGTTCATTCATTTGCAGGAATAAGAAAATCCTGAATAAGATACAGCTATATATAATATGAAAGAAAGTCCATCAAACACATAGACGTACAAACTTTTTTTTCAGGGGAACTAAGCTCTTTTTTATTGAATTCTATCTCTCTTGTCACTTTTAACAAATAAACATCCATAATAATGACATATTTTTAATTTTGTTTTGGTGGCACCCATTTCTATATCAGCAAAGGACAGCTCTCAATATAAATAACAAAACACACATGCAATAAAATAAATAAAAATACAAGAGAAATAAACATTAACTTCAAAAGTAATGTTAATAAATTACCCAAAATAGTAAAATATACAGAAACGTGAACCTTTCTTATAAAACAAACAGGGCAAAATAGAATTTTTAAAGTCTGAAAGAAAATGATGGTTCTTCTGGATGACATTTATGCCATATCATGCCACTATAATTTGTGTGTCTCTTGTTAGCGAGGCAAGCACCATAGCATCCACTTACTCTCTGTGTTTTGGAACAAGGTATATTTAGACAGGGGGAATTTGTTTTTATTCCAGCATTAAATATTTTGTATAATAATTCTTTATCCTATGAGTTGCTATTGAAGGATTGGTAGAACAAATACATTTGATTTGAAGTTCAAAATACAATGGACTTAGGTCTTAAATTCTTCAGGTGGGGAATAATAAGGAAGTTCTTAATTTTCTTTTCTCATGAATCGTGGGTATATAAGTTGCAGTTTGAGTGCAGCTATTTCACTTTGGGTGTATACTTCAGATTCAGTTGCATAAGGATAACTGTTATTGTCTGTACCACAGAATATATATCTTATTACAAAATTAAAATGTCCTTGTAACTTTTCCCCACAATGTTAAAGTAACTCAGTACTTAAATATTTCAAGTGACTTATCTGAGAGGGAGAAAATTGATCAGCTTTCCAATTTTTGTGTCAATGTTTAACTCTTTTGTAGTTTCTCTATAATTTTTAAAATTTTTAAATTGTGATGCTTTATTAGAAATTTTCTTTTCATTGATGCAACAGCAACTGTGAAATACAGTCACATTATACAAGCAGACCTATACCATTTCAGACAAATGGTTGTCCAATGTCTTCTTAAAATCCTCTTGTCATGAAACACTCACAACTTCTGAAGACAAGCCATTCCACTGATATTCCGCTAACTATAAGGAAAATTCTCCTTAATTCTATCTTGCTTCTCTCCTTTATTAGTGTCCATTTGTTACTTCTTATTCTGCCTTCAAGTATGTTTAATTTTCAAATTTCAAATTATTTTCTGTTAAATTTGTGTGTTAAATTTGTCTGCCACCCATCTCAACACAAGGCTTACAACATTAAAAGCAATAAAACTATATAAACATATCCAGTAGCAATAAAATTATAAATTATGGTAAAAAGAGGGGAAGGGAGGGAAGAGAATGTGCAAGGGGTGAAGTGAGATCTAACTCTTAGTCCATCAACGATCTTTAGTGTAACACTCCCCCATTGGGCCCAAAACCAACAAGCACAACAAGGTCTTCAGGCTCTTATGGAAGGTCAGGAAAGTGGGAAACATCTTACCCTCTTGGGTACCCAAGAGGGTAAGATGTTCCAAATGGCAAGAGCCATGGCAGAGAAGGATCTTCGGGACCCCACCAGCCAAAATTCCTTAGTTTACAGGATTCACAGCGGGCCCATCCCATTGGAATGATATAGTTCCTCAGGTATCCTGGCCCATGCCATGTAGGGCTCTCTAATAACCCCTAACAAAATAAGCATTTAGCAATTCCTGTTAAATGTGCATTACTTTATTCCATTGATCTACTATCAAGAACTACTTTCTTATATAGTTGAAGCCAATTTTCAACACTTTGGAGGAGTTAAGATGTTTTGCCTACTATGTATCGCTTTGTACTGAAATAAAGACTTTATCGGGAGATTAGCAAAGATTCAAATCTCTTTCGGTTTTTTATGTAGGAAATGCTAGAGTGAAGTGGGGTCTGTTGCTGGGGTGAATCAGAAAGCAAGGATGCTGCCCCATTTAACCAATTTTCCTCACAAATTTATTTTTTCTTTAGATTTTTTCTGGTTTTAGGAAATAAGCCCTACTTCTTGAAGACATGCTTTTAGCTGAATCAGTGAATAAGTAGGTCCATCTCCTAAGTGTTAGTCCACTCACACTTTCTGCTATTGAGTCCCCTCTTCTCTGACATTAGTAGCATAATGGTGAAAATGTGAAGTTGATGGACTCTGGTTTCTTTTGAAATGTTAGTGCATTGTTCAACTATTTAACTAACTATATCTTGTTATAGTTAGTTAAATTGTTAACTAACTAATTGTTAACTAACTAATTTAGCATTGACCATAGCTTCCTTCCACTATTTTGCTGAATGAATATGTAGTTTTTAAAAAGAGGTGTTTAGGTGCTACAGTTGTTGCTGATACTGTATATAATGTGGGCGTGTAAAATAGCCATTTGCTAAATTACAATTTATGAAGCAGGTGCCGTTTTAATAGACTTTCTGGTCTTTCAATTTTCAGCTGTTGCAACATCCCCTGGTCACATGGTTGCAATTTGGTACTTGTCAATTATGACGACTGTAGTATCTCATGGTTACATGATTGCCATTCATCATTTCACAACTGGTTTATGATAAGCATAGTCAGTGGGGATGGGGAAACTGGCAGGAAATTGTAAATTGCGATCACATGACATTGTGCTTAACAACCACAAGTGATTTGCTTCATGACTGCAGTCTGAATTGATGTCTTAAGCTAGACATGGTCAAATGAAATTTCATTTTCAGACCATATTGCTTAGTAATGGAATAGTTGATTCCAATTGTGGTTGATAAGTGAGGATTACAGGTAGTCCCTGTCTTACAACCATTCATTTAGTGACCATTTAGAGTTACACTGGCATTGAAAAAACTCGTGACATTTTTCACATGACCATTGTACTAAAGAATCTAAAGTTAAATTTTAACAGGACTGCTAAAAGATACATTTTAATTGGAACTTTGTAACTATGTGATCATTTTCTGTGACCTTCTGACAAGTAGTCAGTGGGGAAACCAGAATCATTTAACAGCCATGTTACCAACTTAACAACTGCAGTGATTCACTTAAAAATTGTGGCAAGAAATGGAACAAAACTCAGTAAGTGTCTTGTTTAGCAATGGAAATTTGGGGCTCAACTGTTGCCATAAATTGAGGACTATCTGTAAAGAGTTGTTAAAATATATATATATATTAGGACAACAACCAGACTGATGTTGCTACACTATCATGATCAATGTAAAATCATGATTTAGAAGTCTCTTCTTTTGAGAGAATGACTATTTTTTGACACTAGAATAAAATTATGGTCCTTTGCAGGAAACTATCAGTGAATTTTGTTGTAAAAATAGGAAACTACATGGTAGTCCTTCAACAGACTTAGAGTAAATATTTGCATTCTCTCATCAGCTGTAAATTAGATGAGAGAGTCTTGCAGATAGATACTGTAAAGTAGTTTGCCTTTTTTTTTATTCCTTGCAAACTGCAATCTTATCCACTCAATTCATCCATATTAAAATACAAAACCATAAAAAGCATGGGGATTAAGAATACTCATTTTGCCCACAAATTTCCAAGATCTGAGTATTAGTTGGTAACTAAGAGGAAAGATTTCCTCTGGTGGCTAATCTTGTTGAGATTATTGATTTTTGCATAAGAGATCATAGGAAATATCAGGGCTATATTCTACACTGGCACTCTATGGAAAATATACTAGAAATAAACTGTGCTTATCCTCAGTCTGCCAGGAAAGTCTTCTGTTCACATAACTTTCAGTTTCATAGCACTGGAGATTTTCTGTTGGAGCAATGTGGCCATACTGTATATAAATATCTTGCTTTTAATACATTAAGAAAGTAAAAATCAATCTAAATCTGATTCATTTTGCTCTCTGCTGTGCAAATTTGATTTCTGCTCTAGATGATGTTTGTTTATATTTTAAATAAAATATCCAAACACAAGTTAAATAAACACTGTGGTTTTTTGTGACAGGGAAGGTTTTTTTACTTAGTTCTAAATATGTGTAAAATAACCTGGGATTTGGATTATTTTTTTCCAGAACAAAAGCCCATCTGTTCATATCCTGGAAGTAATATGTAGCTATCACAATTTCTGTAGTATTTCCTGGAATAATCATGTATTCTCCTAGAAAAACTCATTATGCAGTTTTGTAAGTAATGAGTGACTGGAAAGCTTCTATATTGACTATCGGAACCATTGCAATGGGTTAAAATAGATTAAAAATCCATTTATTTATGTCTATATTTTTATAATACTAATGGTAATAAAACATTAGCATAACAGTTTCAAAGGAAAGGTACAATTGTTTTAAATAGGTACTGTTTTTGAAAAAAAATTAGATTTCTAAGGCCACCAAACTCAAAGATGATTGGGAAGCTTCAGAAATCTAAATAAAAACCAACTAAAGGCCAGAATAAAGAATGTAGAAAATCTTATATTAAAATAATCCTATGCTGAATTTAGTACTTTTGTTACAAAGTGTATACTGAACAATTAGAAGTGATGATCTAGCATATATGATGGGAGTGAGGGAATTCAAAAATGAATCAGCAGAAGTATTAATTTGCTGTTCAGATAAAGGAATATTTATATTAAATTTATTGCTAAGTAGCTATTTTAAAAAATAAATACCTCCTAATAAGACACCTACTTTTTCTTAATTTACAGGTTGCCTGAGACCACTGCTGCTTCCTCATAGTTTCACTAATATATCTCAGTTCGAGTCTTCCTTCCCAGTAGGATCAATGATATATTTTCAGTGTTTTCCTGGAGATAAATTAGAAGGTGCAGAGTTCCTTGAGTGCATGTATAATCTTATCTGGTCAGATAGTCCATCTAGGTGCCTTGATGTGGAAGGTAAAACATCTTCTATATTCAGACAAATTCTGATAAAGTCTCAGTATAGTTGTACTTGGTCTAGTAACTTTTTACTTGATCTTAGTCTTTTTTTCCATACATAAACAATGTGTTTTACAGATAAATTATATACAGTACATGTCTGCTTAGAATTAAGTACTGCATTCAGTTCAATAAATATAAAATTTCAGGCCTACTTATTTATGTATACATTCATTATTAAAAATAAATCTAGGCTGTTTAAAATTGTGTAAAACTACTTGCTTATATTATGTATTAATTAAATGCATATTGCATGAATTAATTGATTAATGAAAGGAAAATGGAGATGTATGTCTGTGAAACTAAAAGAAAGCAGAAGGACATGATATATCTGAATGAAAGTGGTCTGATTTTGTGGAGTAAAGTTGATAAATAGGTGCAGGAAAGCTAAGGTTTAGGTTTGATTAGGAATAAAAGGATAAAATCATTGTCAGAAAGTATGAATTGGTATAAACCCAATTATCATGGGGCACGTATCGAAGTAAAAAAATCACAAATAGATTATAGTAACCAACCTGTGGATATAGAAGAATCACAGGTGAATTTTGGGAAACACTGCAAAATTCTGAAGAGTATCATTTGGGAACAAAAAAGTATTCTGATGATATGAATCGATCAAACAACAAAGTAGGGGAAAATAATATTTGGGGCATTCAGAGATCCAAGAACAAAGAAGAATAGTGATTATTTGGTAAGTATTTATTTAGAAAAACTATGTTAGTTTCAAATATGAGTCTTTTCATATGTATTCATGGGAAATAAGAATATAAATGTAAAAGCACAATTTATTGAATTATTTATGATAAAAACCTGAGAGAATTAGCAAAAGATACTAGGATGATTAATTATTCTGAATATGGGTAGACTATTGTATGCTAGTGTCAGAATGGATATTGGGAAAAATAGAAAAAAGGGGCAAATAGTTCAAATAATGTAGAGAGAAACTAAGAAGTCACAGTATATATTAGAAAAAAGTATTAGAAAATAGTTTCATGGAAAGGGAACGTGAGGAAAGAAGATGTGGAAACTTTTTGGAACAGAGTTAAAAAAAATGTGTGACAGAATTCCATAGAAATAGGTGGACAAAAATGTCTGTACCTAATCACAACAGGACCAAAATTATAAAATGTGAATTATGACTCCACAATTCCAGTTCTATCCTTTCATTCTTGTGTATGACATCACAAGAAAAAAAGGAAATTGTGTCACAACACGTATCATCATTTACCCTCTTGTATAAGTTGATAAACATCCATGAAAATAGGGGTAGTGATGTTTGTGTAATGATATAATTGTGTGAATTCTGTGACATGTTCTTGGGTCAGATGTTCGGATGCAGATTTATAATAGCATCATTTGTATGAGTATGTTATTGAATGTGTATCATTTTGGCATCATTTTGATTTGCCAAAAACATTCTTCTTTCCCTTTCCTTCAAAATATAGCATAGTATATTTACTATACTATATTCTATACTTAGTATAAACACAAAATAATAGAGCTATCTTTCCGTTCTGGTCTTTAAATTGTGTAATTGTCCCTTTTTAGAAATTCATACAGAATTTCTAAGGCTATTTATGGCCTTGAAAAAAACTTTAAATTTTAACCAGGCTTCTAAATGAAATTTACATATGCATCTATCCATCATGCTATTCATTTTCAGGGTAAGCAGTGTTTTGGAAGGGGGCAGAAAAGAATAAGAAATAGTAAACTGAAGTATTTGAAGGCACAAGATAAGAAAAGGTAATATAACTGATTAGTTTATACCTACACTGCTCATTATGCCTTTTGTATCTTCTGTCACCTGCAAACCATCCTTGCTTCCACCACATTCATATATCACTTCTAGACACTGTTTTTTGTTCTTTAAATTTTTCATCTCTGTCTTTTTGATGATCTCACTAATTATTCTATCCACAGCTTTCTAATTCTTCCTCCTTCTGTTATTTATTTAATGATACCCTCATTAGTAAAATGGTACCTATGGACTAGAACAATGATCCCCAACCTTTTTTGTACCAGGGACCAGTTTCACGCAGAAACATTTTTTCAAGGATCGGTAAAATCAATTCTTCTCCAATAGTAAAGGGCTTCTTTATTATTTCTTTACTAAAAACATATTTTATATATATTTTAATCATGATTATTCATTCTTTGCAGCCCGGTACAAAATGATCCACAGACCGGTACCAGTCTGGGGCCTGGTGGTTGGGGACCCCTGGACTAGAAGATGTAACTGTTAAATGGATTCATAACTGAATGAACACATCATAAATGCATCAGCTTCCAGAGTAGTACTGTGGAGTGCTACATGCTTTGTCCTGGTTTCTGTGCAAGTCAACATTTTTAATAACGTGCATTACAAAAAGACTGACCAGTTTAATCAATTGTGGTCAGGCCCCATTGGACATACTGTTTCTAATTCTAGGCATAGCAGTCTAAAAAGGACATTGACAAACTGGAGGAAGTTCAAAGAAAAGGTAACAAGGTGAACCAAGAATTAAAAATCTTGTCCTGTGAATGGAATGGTTCAGCAAACCTGATATGTTTATCTGCAGAAACAAATGTTGAAGAGAAATATAATAGCAATTTTCAGATTATCAGGATTATCATATAGAGTAGGGTGCAGGTATTTTGCTCAGAAGGCAGGATCTGAAACGATGAGTTGAAACAGCAGAGAAGTTGATCCAGTTTAGATTTTAGCATTTCCTGATTGTAAGAGCTATCAACCAGTGGGGACAGGTTGCTTGGTGAAGCCCTATGTTGCATTTTACTGCAGATCATTAAATAGAGATGAGATAACCATCTCTGCAAAATACTTTAATATATTCTGCACTGAGAAAGTTACCCTATTTGACCTCTCCACATCCTTCCAATTTTTATAATTTTTGGATTACATAAATACATCAGTGTAAACTAGCAGATATCAGGCTTCGTTTTAAGTTGACTTTACTAATTGATTTATTTTATTTGTAAAGTTACCATCTAAAATGAGTGACTAGCATGGCAAACAATCATAAAAACAATTAAAATAGTTAAAACACAGTACAAAAACACTTAAACACAAATAGCAACCAAGAGATACTATGATTTGTCAGCTTCAACATAGCTAGAAAACAGTGTTCTTTCCACACTTGGAACCCCAGGCCTGGGCACATAGCTAGGTTTTCAAGGCCTTCTGAAAGATCATCAGGTGGGGCATCCTAATTTCAGGAGGTAGGATATTTTAGAAGGCATGCACTATCCAGAAAAGCCACACATTTATTTATCAAGCAAGTATTAGATAACAGATATAAGCATGGTTATGAATACATGAAATGGATATGAATTTTTTAAAAAAGAAACAATAGGACAGGGATGGTAGGCACATCGGTGCACTTATGCATGCCCCCTACAGACCTCTTAGCTCTTAGGAAAGGGGTGAGGTTAATAGTAGACAGTCTAAGGTTAAAGTTTTTGGGGTTTGGGGAAGAAACCACAGAGTCAGGTAGAGTATTTCAGACACTGACCATTCTGTTGCTAAAGTCGTATTTCCTGCAATCAAGTTTGGTGCAGTTTACCTTGAGCTTATATCTATTGTGTGCTCTTGTACTATTGTGGTTGAAGCTGAAGTATTCATTGACAGGTAGGACATTGCAGTAGATAATTTTGTGTGCTATACTTAGATTGGACCGAAGGCGGCATAGTTCTAGGTTGTCTAGGTCTAAAATTTCAAGTCTGGTGGCATAAGGTATTCTGCTACAAGTAGAGGAGTGGAGAACTCTTCTCATGAAATATTTCTGGACTTTCTCGGCTGTATTAATATCTGATATGTAATACGGATTCCAGACTGATGAGCTGTATTCAAGTATTGGTCTAGTAAATGTTTTGTATGCTCTAGTAAGTAGTGTGATATTACCAGAGAAAAAACTATGCAGGATTAGGTTAACAACTCTTAATGCCTTTTTAGCTATGTAGTTAAAATGGGCTCTAGCACTTAGATCATTTGAGATGAATTCTCCAAGGTCCTTCACATAGTCGGGGTCATCAACAAGGTCTTGATTATTCAGCTTGTATTTTATTTTCTGATTTCTTTTGCCAATATGTAAGACAAAGCATTTGTTTGTTGAAATTTGAAGTTGCCATTTGTCTGACCATTCTGACACATAGTTGAGGTCATTTTGAAGGGTAGCAGTATTGTCAGTGGTGTTGAATAGGTTTACATCATCAGTGAAAAGAACACAGTTGCTCTTAATATGATCACAGAGGTCATTTATGTAAAGTATAAAGAGAGTTGGTCTGAGATTGCTGCCTTGGGGGATACCACTGTTGACAGGTACAGGATTTGATAGGGTGTTCCCTATTTTGACCTTTTGTTGCCTATTTGACAGGAATGCATCTATCCAGTTATGCAGATGTCTGGAGATGCCATAAGATTTTAGTTTTAGGAGTAGTTTGTCCTGTACCATTGAGTCAAAGGCTTTACAGAAATCTATGTAAATAATGTCAATTGCTTTGTCCTGATCAAGTTGTGTAGTCCATATGTTTTTGCAGTGTAGGAGTTGCAGATTGCAGGATAATTTTTTCTGAAACCAAATTGTTTGTTAGAGAGTAGGTTGTTTGTCTCTAAGTGGATGGCTGTGGAGACATCTCCTGGTCTCCACAGCCATCATTCCTTGGCCAACCTGCCTGTTATGGAGGCTTTGGAATCTGAATTTGATGATGACAGGGAACCAGTCCTGCCTTCCTAAATGAGAAACACCAGGATGTTTTTATTTAAGAGGAGCTTTGACTTAAGACTGATAGTGGAAACAACCGTCTATTACTCTGATTCTATGTGTTGCCTCGCCTTGCCTTGACAACTGATTGACAACCCTTTCTGTGCATTGGATTCCGGAACCATTTGGCCACTCTTGTGCCTGACTCCCTGGCCTTGGAACTCTTTATTAATGCAAATTGTTAGACTGATAGAAACTTGATTACTTCAAGTGTGTTGGCACCTGGCTTTTTGTTGATTGTTATAAATAAGTTTGCAGTTGCCTCTTGGGTGTGTCTGTCTGTGTTTCGCTTGAGGCAGGATATTGGCAGACTTGATTGGATATGAGAAGCAACTGGGAAAAGATGGTCCTTCAGGTAAGCTGGTCCAGAACTATGAAGCTAAACACTGCCAACCAATTCAGCCCTCAAAGCAGCAGTGTTATATGTGCCAAATAACTGGCACTATTTATAACCCATGTAGCTACATTCTGTATCAGCTGAAGCTTCCAAATACTTCCAAAGAAATTTTGGTTGGTGGGATCCAGAGCAGATCATTTCTGCCATGGCACCCATCCTCTGGAATATCATGAACCCAAAGGGGTAATCTGTACCTACCCTTTCAGTCTTCTGAAAGGTTTTGAAGATACGGCTCTGCCAACTGGCCTGGGATGTGACATTCTGGAGGTTGCTAATGGATTAGATAACAGCCAACTTCTTCCACCTGCGCATTTGCTCCCTTCCTTGGTCAATTTAATTTTAACTGAATTTTAAATTTAAAATCATGATTGTTTTAATATTTTATATGACATTTTATTGAATGATTTTTTAGTCCACCTAGAGTTGCCTTTGGTGAGATGGGCAGCATATAAGAGAGAGAGAGAGAGAGAGGTTCTGCTTTCCTTATTTCAAAACGTTGGCTCTTTATTCCCATGCTCTTTTAATAAAAAAGTATAGAAAAGAAGCTGGGCCTTTGTTATAAACTCTTGCAGACATATATCTCTATTTAAATGAAGAAATAACAATTTAGACTTTATTGATTAACTGCAAATGAGATCTGAAAAAATACATCTCCCAATAAAATGTTCCTATATAGAACTACATTCTTCTTTCTGCATTGTTAAGAAATAAATGTTTTTCCTTTAGATTTTTCTTTATATTTTTTTTCTTAAGGATTTTCTGTACTTTTTTTTTTTGAAAAGTGAAATAGATTGGCACCATAAAATGGCAAATGAGAATGAAAAGTCAAATTGTTGCAGAAAATGCTGTTAATACAAGAGTTGTAAAAAAAGGTATCCTGTAATTTCCAGAGTACATGTGAATAGAAATTTTATCGTGGTTTGTAATGACATTTCTAATCTGAATCTGAGGAGAATGTAACATATTTTATTTGTAATTTTTATACTAATTTAAAGTTTGTAATCTTCAAGAAAGAAAAAGGCACATAAATTCAAAGTCTTCTAAGTTGTTCTGACATTCGTAAAATAAAGAGATTATCTTTTGCCTTTCAAACTGATGCCATCTGCTTTGGTTAAATTGCAGGCAAAAATGTTCGTGTAATATCTCCTAGATGCTTCTTCAGGAAAAAAAAATTGACTAAGTATAGTATTGAATAGCCTCCAGGGCAAATTACTATATTTGCTAACAAGTAAATTAAGTATAAGAATGCAACCAAATAGGAGGAAGAAAAAGAATGAGGATTATTCTTTTTCTGTTACACTGAAATTTACGAAAGACAATTCTTTGTTGCATGCAGTTAAACTTTTGAGGCCCCGGGACTCTATTATGAATTTAGTTTTTTTCAATATCTCCACTGAAGTAATAGAGGTGGACTTTATCATTGTCCTGACAACAGCTTTCCCTGTTTTATTTTGACAGTGGATACAAAACACACACACACACACACGCACGCACACACACAGAGGTGAAAGTCCTCAATTTTGGATCAAAGACAAAAGCATCAGATGATTGCAACAATCAATATCCTTGCCCAGCTGTGACAAATCTGCTTTGAAGCTGTCTATAAACCCATTGATGCAAACAGATAATTGATAGAAGTATGGGACATGGATTTATTTATGGAAATACAGTTAGTCTGTGGATTATGATGGCAATCTAGCCTGGAATCCATTGGTAACTGATATGATCATAAAGTGTGATGTTGCATAATTGTATTGCTTAGGGATGTCAATCCCAGCAGTTCCAGTTGCCGCCCTGATCCCAGGACCATACAAGTTGTCAAATGGGAAGAAGTGGGAGTGGGGTGCTTTGCCGTTATCTTTCCTTTCCTCTGAGGAAGTATTCTTATGACTGTTCAGCAATAACCTGAATTTCCAAATTTAGCCTGATTTAGTTTCTTCAGAATCAGTTGGGATCATTATGACCTTCAGGATACAAATATACAATTATTATTCCCATGGTCTGTTCTTGAGAGAGATTGATGAATGGGAAAAGGTAATGATGCTTCTGTTATTAAAGTAATTGTGTATACATAGGAAGTGGGGGACTTGTACTCTAGCTATTTTTAAAATTGTTATTTAACCTTAAATTATAAATTTGGGGCTGTGTAATTAATTAGTATAGAAATTTCCCCTGGAACCTACTAAACTTTGCTTGCTTAATGTTACCTTTAGAAATAATGATGGCATGCATCCTAAGACCCCTCAAAAATTGTTTTTACCTCATTTTTTTCGATATGTCTATTTTTTAATTTCCTTTTTATTCATGATATTGAAGTGATTTGTCTTAAGTTATTTCTTTAAGTGTAATAGATTCTTGATGCAGCAGAAATAATAAGAATAAAGACCAATGTTGTATTGTATTGTTTGCACTTATCCTGAAATTCATTTTCAGGGCAATAAGTTATAGGCAGGAGCAAAATAATTTTTGCTATTTTGTTTTGTTTTGTTGTTTAAAGTATTATTATTATTATTATTATTATTATTATTGTTGTTGTTGTTGTTGTTGTTGTTGTTGTTGTTGTTGTTTGTTTATTCGTGACCACAATGTAAGACATGTAATATGGCTCTGAAATGATCATAGAAATATAAATGGGTTGATGCATTCTCCGATGAACTGTTCAGAGCATTCAGTAGTGGGAGGTGCTTCAATCTCCACATTCATAGGCTGAGCTTGATTTGTGGAATGCTCCTCCTCCTCCATGTGACTCCTCCTCAGCATTCTCCAGTTTTTGCTCAGCCTCGTGCGAGACAGGCAGTGCTTTCGATGCTTCCTTGACCGAAACAGGAATCTTATTTCGAGAACAGCAGGTTTGATTGTAATTCAGTTTTGTCTTAAGCCAATTCAGTTACCTCTGCCAGTTTGGTTGCCGCTGTGCCTTTAATTCCATTTCTTTGCTAGTAGCTTGATTTTTCGTTTAAAAAAAACAAAACAAAAACCAGTCGTATCACCTCTACCTCCTCTCCAAATGCCGTTCCTTCTGTGGGAAAATTAATTTGTGTTCATTTCCCCTCTTATCTCCACCGTTCCATTGATTTGAGAGCTCCGGCTTCATTTGCAAGGCGGGAAGCTGCTGCTGAGAAGTGCGCGAAAAACTTTAACTGCTGGAAGCCATCTTGAGTGCCACCTCGTGGCTGCGTGCCTTGTCTGCCTTTCCTGAGCAGACCCAGGTACTTTTACAAGGGGAGACCCCCCTCCAAGAGCTGGAGGAGGAGGAGGAGGAAGAGGAAGTAGATCAAATCACTCAAATGGCCGAGTCTGAATTGGGATCAATGCACGACAGTGAGTCCCTGTCAGAGACAGACCCCTTAGAAGGGGAAATGTCTGGGGATGAAGGCTGTTTTTACAGCCTGTTTTTACAGGCTTATTCTGGCCACAGCTTTTCAAATCTCTCTTGTTTAAGGCAAAGAACATTGCAGGCCTAAACAGGCCAAAACCATCTGACACACCTAACCCTTGAAGGGAAGGACCAGAGGACATGATCTTCAACCAACTGGTAGTTGAAGCAGAGGTAATTCCAGTTCCACCCATATTTTCGGACCTGGTGCAGAAGCAGTGGGTCTCTGCAGCGGTGTACACCTCCCCAACTGGATATGATAGGAAATATTTCAACTTGGACCCCGATTTTGCAAGGTTATTGAGTAACTACCGAGGTAGATGAGCCTATAGTGGCTTTAGCATCCCTCTCTATTCCCAATGAGGTGCTGGAGGCCCTAAAGGCAGACGAAAAACGGGTCGAGCTAGCTCTATGCAGAGCTCATCAGTCTGACGTGTGGGCTATCAGATCAGCCACGGCCCCCTCCTTCTTCATGCAGTCGTCTCTTCGATGGCTTTGTCTTTTGAAACAACATGTTCCTTCTTCTAACATTAGGGCACACCAAGATATCGCCAAATTTATGGCAGCTGCTGAATTTTCTGCCGATGCTACCTATTACGCAGTCAAGTTTTCAGCAAGAGCCATTACCTCACATGTCACAGTGCATCGCTTGCTATGGTTAAGACACTGGCAAGCCAACTTCAAACACAAATCCAAGCTGGCCTCATCCCCCATTGTGGGAGATAGATTGTCTGGCCCTTCCCTGTATCTGCTACTAATTGAAACACGCAACAAGAAGAAAATTCTCCCTTCCCTTTTTCGGAAGTCAGATCCCAGAAGCCCCAGTCCTTTCGGAGGGGATCCTTGCGATCTTTCTATCAGGGATCCTTCTCTTCCAGATACCAGAGACCCCCAGCAGTTAGACCAGGACAACAACCAGATAGGTCCGACTCAGTGGACAGAAGTAGAAGGGGTGGTCAATCCAAAAGATCCTTTCGGGGAGCAGGGAACAGGCCCTTCCGGTGACCAAGATAACTCCCAGGACACAATTCCCATTGGCGGACGCCTTAAGTTATTTGCTGACCAATGGGACACTTCTACCTCTGATGCCTGGGTCAGAGATATGGTTAGATTTGGCCTTGCGCTGGTGGTTAGATCCACTCCCCCAGATTCCTTCATGTCATACCCTCCTTCCAGAGACCCGCTCAAGCGTAATCTCATGGATTCTGCTATCCAACACCTCCTCGATATATGAGCTATCCAACCAGTAGCGACCAATCAACGAGGGCAAGTTTTTTATTCACATCTTTTCGTTGTGCCAAAAAAATTGGGGCGGGGGGGTTGGTGAGCAATATTAGATTTGAAACATCTCAACCATTTCTTAGTATATCGCAAATTGCTCATGTCTATAGATTTGATGGAGGCGTACCTGCACATTGCTATTCGGCCCTCCCATTATAAGTTTCTGAGATTCTGCTACAATAGTGGTCCCCAACCTTTTTTGTATCAAGGACCAGTTTCATGCAGAAACACTTTTTCAACGACCAGCAAAATCAATTCTTCCCCAATAGTAAAGGGCTTCTTTACTATTTCTTTACTAAAAACATATTTTATATATATTTCAATCATGATTATTCATTCTTTGCGGCCCGGTACAAAATAATCCATGGACCGGTACCAGTCCAGGGCCCGGTGGTTGGGGACCCCTGTGCTACAATAACCGCCATTTTGAATATGTGGCCCTTCCATTCGGATTAGCCTCTGCCCTCAGGACCTTTACTAAGGTCCTCGCAGTGCTAGCTGCCCACCTCAGGAACATCCATGTACACCTCCAGTGTTATCTTGATGATATTTTGATTTTATCTCCTTCCGCCCATCAGGCAGTCATAGACACTTGGAACAGATTACTATCCCTACAAGAGCATGGCTTCTTCATAAATTGGAAGAAGAGTCAATTAATACTATTGACTCGGATAATCCATTTAGGGGTGGTCATAGATATGGTGGAAGGCAAGATTTATCTGTCACCAGATAGACTAAGTAGCATTCAAAAATTGGTTAAGGAGATCAGGTTGCTTAAGAGGGTGTCCTTAATGGACCTATCAAAATTGTTGGGCAAAATGATCTCATGTATTTCTCTTATTCCTTGGGCCCACCTCCACACTAGATCTCTCCAGTGGTTCCTGGAGTACCAGGAATACCTCCAGTGGTACCAGGCTACTGTACCAGCGATCCGGCCGAAGCAACTCCAAACACAAAGTCAGGGTTCCACCCAAGGTTCTCATATCTCTGCTCTGGTGGTCCAAACCAGTTATCAACAGAGGCTCTTCAAGGAGCCACAAAGGCTCACCATCACCTGACAGATGACTGACAGATGCCAGTCTGTTCGGATGAGGAGCTCACATCCAGTCACTCACAACCCAAGGCTGATGGTCCAACACAGAACAGTCGTGCAGCATAAACTGGCTGGAACTTCGCGCAGTACACCTGGCCCTTCGCAACTTCTTTCCCCATGTACACAGTCAGCACATACTGATACTGACAGATAATATAACAGCCAAAGCTCACATAAACAAGCAGGGGGGCACACAATCGAAGCAGTTAATGCGGGAAGTGGAGCGCCTGTGTCGCTGGGTGGATAACAACATACTTTCCATCAAAGCAGAACACATTTCGGGTCTGTTGAATACACAGGCAGACTGGCTAAGCAGGGCTACCATAGATCAATCGGAGTGGTGCCTTCACCCATCCCTGTTTCAAGAAGCGGCACGGGCATTTGGTCAGCCAGTGGTGGACCTATTTGCTTCCCCTCTCAACACTCAGCTCCCAAGATTTTTTTCCAGGTACCCATCCCAAGGGATGGAGAATTTCAACTCGCTCTGCTGTCATTGGACCCTGGGGCTCCTGCATGCATTCCCTCCACTTCCACTGGTTCCCAAAGTCATCCAGAAGTTACTAGATGAGAGAGCGGAATTACTTCTAGTAGCGCCTTATTGGCCCGGTGGCCATGGTTCGCTGACCTCCGCAGTCTCTTGGTAGCCCCCCCAGAGAATCCCATCAGACAGAACTCAGGGGTCCCTTCAACATCCGGACGCTCAATGGTTACAATTGACCATCTGGAGGTTGAGCGGAGTGGTTTGAAGAGCAAAAAGCTCTCCAACAGAGTTATTGACACTATCCTAGCTGCCAGACTCCCCTCAACAATTCGCATTTACAACACCACATGGTCCACTTACTGCAAATGGTGTAGTAAGTTTCAAATTGATCCTGCCTCTTCCTCTGTCGCTCAGAGTCTAGAGTTTTTACAGGAGGGACTTGATAAGGGGTTGTCACCTAATACGTTAAAAAGACAGGTGGCGACCTTGGCATCAGGTCTCACTTGCGAGGGCCTCAGTTCTCTTTCACATCATCCATGCATAAGATCTTTCCTTTGAGGAGCCACCAATTTACGCCCTCCAGCAGTGTACCGTTATCCCACCTGAGACCTTAACAAGGTCCTTGTCACTCTAACTAAAGGTCCTTTCGAATCTTTGAAAATGTCAAGTCTCCAATTTCTCACGTACAAAGTAGATTTCCTGGTTGCGATCACCTCCGCTCGTCGTATCTCGGAAATTGCAGCCCTGTCTGTCAGACAAGATCTCTGCATTTTTCATGCTAATCGTGTGGTCCTTCGTCCCGATCCCACATTTATCCCCAAGGTCAATTCGGTTTTTCATAGAGCTCAAGAGCTTATTCTTCCAAATTTTTGTCCCAGACCATCACAGGGGATGGAAAGACAATGGCATAAGCTTGATGTGAGGCATGCTCTGCAAATCTATATCAAGCGTAAAGTGGCTTTCAGGAAATCAGAGGCCTTATTTGTGTCCTTTCAGCCCAATTCTCAGGGTTACAAGGTTTCACCATCTACTATAGGCTGTTGGTACAGGCTGAAATAGCAAAAACATATCAGACTCAATCTCTGCAGGTGCCTAGGGGTATAACAGCTCATTCAACGAGGAACTTCAGCAGCATGGGCCACACAGGCATCAATAACTGAAATCTGTCGGGCCATGGCTTGCCCATCGCCCTTCATTAGACACTACAAAATTGATGTGTTTGATTCTGCTGAGGCTTCCTTTGGCAGAAGAGTTCTGTAATGGGTCCACAGGACACCAGGAGGTGATTCCAGACTAGACGGAGTCCCTCCCGTAGTACAGGTCAAGCTTTGATATGTCCCACTCCTGGATGCTCTGAACAGGTCATAGGAGAAAGGGCGTTGGTACTTACCTGACACGCCCATTCTTTTTGAGCTGTAAAGAGCATCCAGCCTCACCCTATTATTCCATCTGGTGGGGTCCTGTTTCGGCCAATGAACTTTTTAGAACTGGGGAATGCTGGGGAGGAGTCATGTGGAGGAGGAGGAGCATTCCACAAATCAAGCTCGGCCTATGAATGCGGAGACAAGCACCTCCCACTACTGGATGCTTTTCACAGCTCAAAGAGAATGGGCGTGTCAGGTAAGTACCAACGCCCTTTTTGGTTAACTGCAGTTGATTTTATAAGGCTGATCTAGCTCTAGTCCCCTAATTCTGCTTTGGTGATCTCTATCACTGGTATCAAGAATAGTTGATGCTGCTTCTGCTATTTTATGACAGGGAAATAACCCACCCCCATCTTGAATGCTATGAAATACATTTAACACAGTTAAAGGTTTGGAGTGGGGGAACTAAAATTCTGGCTCTTCCTTTATGTGACAATCTTCTCCTCACTGAATCCTTTCTTTGAATGGCTAATCCCTCCCTATGATTATTAAAGCGCACCAAAAGTTTGCATATCCCTTTTTTTATTTTAATCTTACTTTGAGATAAACAGCTCCATCTCATTCAGGAAAAGGCATCATTTCTTAAAAATACAATTTTTCTTTGCACAAAATCCTTCAACCTACCTATATGAAATATAATATATTTCTTCCCACAAAAAGTTCTACTGCCACTGTGTACTTCACTGTCATGTTTCACTGCATTATAAATTAAATTACGCTACACTACTCATTTAACCCTGCATAGAAATCTCTAATTGTTTATTACATTGATTTTTTAAAACATCTGTATGTCTAATTGATTTATCAAAAACAAATAACTATCAAAACTAATAGGTTGTTTTTTAGTTTTAAAGGGTTTAACAAATTGTTCTAGTATCTCAGTTGTCTCTGAATCTGAAAATGCTGACTGGTCTAAACAGATTGCTAATAAATATTGTGATTGTAAATATTACCATTGGGTTATATCTGATAGATGATATTTATCTTTTAACACAGAGTATGTTAAAAAAAATTATCTTTCTCAATTAGTTCTAATTCAGTATCCCCAATCTGTCCAATTTTTCTATATCACCATGTTTCTCCCAATTTTTAAAATTAGATTTTCCAATAAAGTCAATTTGGTGTGGGAAAAATGCCATATCTTTTTAAAAATTAAATAATATATTCCATAACTTTCTAACTGATATAACTGTTTCCAGAGATACTGGAGTTTTAATACAGTATATTTATCCTAATACTGTCCATCCAACCAAAGGTGCTATATATGTATATTCCAAAGTTGACCAAATCCAAAAATTGTACAAACATCAATTGTAGGCTTTAATATTTGTATTTAATATTTTGAATAGTAAAATATTTAATATTAAATTAATATTTAATATTTGGCAATAGGTAAGCATGATGCTATATCTCCAGTTCTGGAAAACCAGGTGCTCCATCATTAATTGGTAATTGAATTTTCTGTAAATTTATTCTCAGAATCAAAGAACCTCATAGAAATATTTTAAACAAAGAATTTATTTTCTAAAAATATTATCCACATGTATAAACTGCAATTCCTCTCAAAGTATAAATTAATCTGAGAATAATATTCATATTGAAAGCATTCATCTTTCCCCAAAGAGTAAAGTTTAATCACTTCCATATTGATATCTGAAGAGATCTCTATATTTTGTTTATATTACATGTTACTGAATTACATCCTTTGTTATATCCAATACATACTGTATCTACCATAAATATTTAATGGATTTGGTATAAATATGGAATTAATATTGTTTTAATGGCTTGGTTAGCCAATTTCCACCTTTCCACCTTACAATAATGACTTTACATTGTCTTATTTTGTTCCTGTTACAGTTTCCATTATTCACAGTGGATCACAACCTTATTCCATATGTTAATTATTTTTATGTTTTAGGGCATATTTCTATTTCCTATGATAGATTGAATATAATTCCTTGTCCCGAAAACATTATATTTAATTTCTTTGTTACATTATTGTACAATGTATTATATATTCTTGGTATTTTTATATTTGATACTGAAGGCTTATAATATGACATGGTATCACTTTATTTTTTAAAAACTTCCAATAAATTTCCAATGTATCTAGCATATTTGGGCCTATATTGCTAAGGCAAAACTTTTCCTATGTCTGTCTGATTTGTTCTTTTTTTCTATTCTATTTAGATTAAGTATAGATCAAATTAACTGTGTAGAACTGTTTCTCTTCCTTTCTTAATATTACTTTTCGGGCCCTAATAATCGTGGCCCCTAATGTATTGAATATTTATGGATGACTAGAGATGGCATAACTTTGGCTTAAACTTTTCTTTTTAGAGCAATTAATCCCTCGACAGAATTTTTTTTCATTTTACTTGCTGTTAAATCAATGCACTGGGAACACTTAACAGTTACTTACGTTAGGTATCTGCAACCTGCAGAAGAAAATATGTAAAAATAACAGAGGAGAAATGGCTGGAGACCATTGCTAGAGTGATAAAATGTCCATTAATCAGGTATAGTTAATTTCTGTGGTTTGCTTATTGAAAAAGATCTGTTTGAGCAATACCAGCAATTATTTCCTATTTACAGTGTTATTTTAAACCAAACAAGGAAAGTGTTTAAGACCTGCTGATTTCCTGATGAAACTTCTAGTATTTCCTTAGGTTGATTCCTGCTGGAAGAGTTTTCTGTGTGAATTATTTGCTCTAATTTTACAGTTTTCTACAGTATTAACCAGTAAAAATGCAAAGAAAGCCATGCTTTAAAGTATGTGGGAGAGTCTTGAACATTACAATCAACTCTTTTTGAAGATTCATTTAGTGTTTGATTGTATTCTTTCAGAGGGAGAGCTGGAATTACTTTTGAAATGCATTATTTATGTGAGTAGGTGGAAGGAGAGAAGTTACTGAATTATGATTTCTATTAAAATATACTGTTGTGAATTGGTGCATGTGTTATTTATATAATAGGTAGGTCTTTACTGTGTAACAGAGCCATGAAATAAGCATAACAGCCTATGGGGAGAACAAGGGACAAGATTACTCCTTCCTCAGAAGGGAAGAAACCGGGAGTTTTAACAAACCTAAAACTGGAAATTTGACATCTGGCAGTTGAATAATTTATTTTTGCAAGTTAGCCTATGAAAATAGATTCTAGTAACAGAAATTCAGTATCGAAGATTTGTTATGTTTCCATTCATTTTCTTTAAATGACAGCCATTTGAATTTGCTTTTATCATATGATGTAAGTGGCAGGTATAATAGGCAACAGAACTTGTTTAATTTCTAAGCGGACAAATGGTAGACATCAATTTGATCTTCACATCTAAAATGTATGATTATTTTTCTTCCCCATTGTACAGTTCATGCACATTCAAGATATAAAAAATGCTATGGCCATAAAGAACAATGGAATATTGAATATTTCATTTCCCCTCAAGTTTGGAGTGTTGGTTTTGATGTTCACCCCCATTTCCCTGACAGCATTTCTGCCTTAATAGATTCTGTGAATATAATCACTACAGGCCTTCCTTGCAGTTTCTCCATTTTTTTTCCATTTTTGATACTGTAATTTCAGTAATCTCTCTTTTATGTATAATTTCACATACGGTATCGGAGAATGGATCTAGATCTTTGGTCTTGATTTAATGCGGCTGGTGCCTCACAATTTAAAAGCAAGTCAAAGTGTAATTTCTAGTGTGGTAGCTCGCATTTTTGCCACTCACCCTGGCACATTACTGCTACCAATGCTAAGTCAGCTCTGCTTGCCTGCCAATGCTTTCAAGATTGAGAGGAGTGACTTTTGGTCACTGTACCCATCTGTTGTCCCAGCCTCTACAGTTACCCCATCTCATAATGTCTTGTTTTCAGCTTCTTGAGTTTTGTCAGCATTTTTGCAACAGTAAGATTTGCAAGCTTGGCTATTATCTCTTCTATCATTGGATAATTCGTTACCCATTTTTTCCTATGTCTTTTCTGTGTGAAAGGGCAGATAATTCTTTTTGTTTTTTAAATAAAGTTTTATTTGGGTTTTCACACACACAAAATACAAGTAAAACATCTTTTTTGAAAATAGTATGGTCCCGGGTTGAATTTCTTTATACAGACACAAAACTCAATTTCACGCTCCTTTTTGTGTTCTATTCCATATCTTATACAATTCTACATTTTCTACATAGTTTTTCCCCTCTTTTAATTTAATCTCAATTTTATTTTGATTATCTCATCTCAATTCAGATCATTATATTTATACTTTTGTCTGTTCTGTTTCAATTTCATATTATCTTTTCTCATGAAACAAATTTTCTCCTATAGTTACTAATTGGAGTATGACACCTTTATATCTTTTAATTATATCCATTCAACTCTTATTTAAACTTCAATATATACCTTAAGGTTATGACCTTCAATATAATACATAATACAGAACTTGCATTCGAATTCTGTTTGGTACATTCCTATAATACACACAATATTCTTTTTTTTAAAAAAAGGATTATAGATATATGTAATTATAAACCCTCATTCCATTCCAATTCAGTTCTATCATTAATAATCATTAAAATCTTAACATCTTTAACATTTCTTTTTAATTAAATATCATACTTCCTTAAAGACATGTATAATCTCCATAATTAATTTTTCCCTTATATGTTTTGTAAATCATTAAATATTTATTTTGTTACATTTATTTATTGACAGGCATCCCACTAAGTTATGATAACTATTTTATAAACATTTTAATCATACATTGTTTCATATTTTCTAAAATTATTTCAATTTCTAATATAGCAATACTATCTTATGTACCTTTGCAGAATCCCTTTTTCTGTTAGATTTTCACCCATTATCTCTAAATAGGCTCTGTTTCTCTATATTTTATTTCTGTCTTTTATAATTTCTTTTCCTTTCTTTGTTCCCTCTCATCTTCTCTCTTTTTACCCCCTTGTCTCTCTACTTCTAATTCTCTCTTCTGCATCTCCCTCTTCCATTGCATTCTGATTTTATACTTATTTTTCAGTCCATTCTTTTTTTGGGTTGTTTTTCCCAATCTTAAACTTTCCATTCTCTTTCTCCCCCCCCCCTTTCTTTTTTTTCCCCACCTAAGATTTGCTTGTTCATTAAAGATGGCTTCTTCTTTGTCCCAATCTTCTTGTTCTGCGGACATTTCTTGTTGTTTCTCATAGTTCCAAATCTCCATTTCTAAGAACTGAAATACGAAGCCAAAAGCCAAATGAACAATTCTTGTGCATCTTCTTTGTACTTTTTAAGTTCTTCTAAAAGTGGAGCCATTTTAACAGTTTCAAACAACCACCTGTGAGCAGAACTGAAGTCATGTTGGATGGCCCATTGAATTGAATAAGGAAGTGTGTCTCAAACTCAGTAGCTCTGCTAAATAAGAAAGTGTTCCAGTTTGTGCACAAGAGAAAAAAACAAGAAAAGGCTAGAACAATGGGGAATTGTAATAAAGTGCTGCGATGTCAGAAACCGTGTAACTGCTTTTGCTAGATAAGGAGCTACTATGAACCTTCGAAATATATGTTTCAATTTGAAAACAGAAAGAATTTGAGCCAAGCCCTCGTACGAGGGGGCGGACAGTTAGGGTATAAAAATGCTGCCTGAATTTTGCTCTGTGTTCCTTCAATGCCTGAGGGAACCCATCTCTGCAGACACGTGAATAAAACCTTGTTTTCCTTGGATCAACGAATCTTTTTGTGGTTTTTTTATCTGCTTCCACCTCACAATTTGGCATTCAATGTGGGCCCCGATGGAATTTCGACTGGAGAAAAGGGACTGGGTAGGTGTGGCGCCACCGCCTCCCATTGTAGGAGGGCCCCTCCCTTGTCTCAGTTGGATCCCGGGGTAACTGCACTCAGCAGATGATCCTTGGAAACAAGAGAGAGAAGCCGGCCTGACGCTCTGGGAGTGTCGTTGATCACCTGTAGTGGGGACGCCCACACTACTTTTGTCTCCAGGAGACCAGGGGTATATCAAGTGAGTTTGTTGCCTTTCGGGATAGAAGAAGGGATATACTGTCCTTAAACTCTGGGAATCCAGCGACTGCTGGAGGACAGTGTAAATCCCTGAGTTGGGAATCTCTGGGAGATTGTTGGCGGGAAGTGTGGAGAATGGGAAAGGAACAAAGCAAGTGTAAGATGTTCCAAGAGGGAACGGGTATTGAGATAGAAAAGACCCCGAGAAGGCTGATTCCGACTGACTCCCCATTGGGTCAACTACTACAACAATGGTCGTTGCCCCATCTGAGGACTTACACTCGGAATCTAGAGAAAAAGAAAATGATCTACCTATGCCAATATAGGTGGCCGAAGTATCCCCTAGTAGACCCTGAGTTTCCTTACCACTGGGATCCTGAAGGGAATACCAGCACGTACTGGATAACTCAGTTGAAAGAGTATATAGTGAAACACCGGATGAAGGAGCAAATACCCTATGTGGAGGTATGGTATCATGCTCACTTTGAAGGTCCAGTTCCACCAGAAACAGAAGTAGGACAGTTTGTCAGCAAGGTGGAGGAAAGCGAACTGAGGACTGGATGGTGAGTTCACCAGCATCGGCTCCGGCAGTCCTGGCACCACCGCCCCTGCCGGCTCCAGTTGCCCAGGCTCCACCTCCACCTGCATATCCAGGACTCAGAAGGGAACTGGCTCAATTAAACAAGGACCTAGAGAATTTGCCTCTAGGAGGAAGGTCAGCCAATCCTGTGTCGGCTTTCCCAGTCAGAGAAGTCCCAAATAGCATGAATGCGCAGGGGAATCCAGTCACCATTTTCGTGGCTGTCCCCATAAAATCTGCTGAGTTACGGGATCTGAAAAAGACCCTTCCGAAACTCCATGAGAATGCTCATGAAGTGGCGGAACAGTTGGAATTGTTTCTGGGGCCCAATGAATACACATACCAAGAACTGATGTATATTCTTGGACACCTTTTCACCACCGAAGAGAGGAACCTCATTAGGAGGGCAGCAATAGCTGCCTGGGGTAGGAGACATGCAGGGCAACAGGGAGCAGTGGCTGCAGACACAAAGTTCCCCATAGCCGATCCAAATTGGAACATCAATAATAACGCTCATAGGGAGCACATGAGAGATATGAAACACATGATCATTGAAGGAATTAAATTGGCCATCCCTCAAGGGAAAAACTTGACCAAAGCATTTGAAATAACACGAGGAAAGGATGAGTCCCTGGGGGATTTCTGTGCTCGGCTCCGTGAAGGGTTAACCAAGTACTCCGGAGTGGAGCCAGAAACCCCTGCCTTCGAGACTCTCCTGAAGATGCAATTCATCACCAAAGCATGGCCAGATATCCAGAAAAAGATCCAGAAGACAGAGGGATGGACTGATTTGGGTATGGCAGATTTGATGAGAGCAGCCCAACAAGTTTTTGTGAACCGAGACTCAGTTAAAACCAAACAGAAGTCTCAGATGATGGTAGCTGCTGTGCAAACAGCAGCCAAGAATGTAGTTAGGAAAAACAGGGAGACCCAGATGTCAGATCCGAGGCCAAGGTGGAGAGATGAAAGATCTCCCAGCAGGGAGTGGAGACCCCCGATTAGGCGAGGCGGTCAATTCCAACGGCAATCGAGGCAGTCGATTCCAACGGCCGTCCCAGAGTAGAACTTGCTTCAGATGCGGGAAAGAGGGACATTTTGCGCGCAAATGTCCCAAAACCACAGAGGAATGAAGCTATGCCCTATACGATTAGGGAAGTTCCGGCTCCCCAAGAGGGACCCGCGGGGAGCCATTGGTAAATGTGTTAGTGGGTCCTGACCATCAGGAACGGCTGTTCCTGATCGACACTGGCGCAAGCTGGACATCTGTATGCGATCCTGTAAAGGGAGCATGCAGGTCAAAGCAGACTTTAAAGGTGGTTGGGGTGAGTGGGAAATCCCAAGAGGTCAAGATTTTGGAAGAGGTGAGATTGGAAATGAATGATGTGGTTACTGAAACCGAAATATTGTATATTCCGGATTCAGGGGTGAACTTGCTAGGAAGAGACTTGTTGGATGTTTTTGGAATAGAATTGTGGGATAGAAGGAAGGAAGTTCGCATGTGTATACTAACAATGGAAGATGAGGAGAAGATATCATCAGATGTGTGGGCAGGAGGTGAAGGGGTTAGTAGGATGGCAATACAGCCCATTCAGATCAAGATACAACCAGGAATAACTAAACTGTGGACTCCACAATATACTCTGAGTAAGAGAGGTAGGGAAGGGTTGAAACCAGTGATTGACAGATTATTGAAACAGGGACTGTTGGAACCTACTATGTCACCGTTCAATTCACCAGTTTTAGCAGTAATAAAAAAGGATGGGAAGTATAGATTGGTTAATGATTTGAGGAGGATCAATGAGATAGTGGTTCCTAGATTCCCAGTGGTTCCTGATCCCTATACCATCTTGGGGCGGATCCCCCCCAAAGACAAATGGTTTACTCTGATAGATCTGAAGGATGCCTTTTGGGTGTGGCCTTTGGAGGAGAGGAGTAGAGACTTGTTTGCCTTTGAATGGAATGATCCTGAGAGTGGAAGGAAACAGCAGTTGAGGTGGACGGTATTTCCTCAGGGATATACCGAGAGCCCTTTGTTGTTTGGACAGGCGTTGGAAGAAAAATTGGTGTCGTTTGAGAGAGAGAAAGGAATCACCCTAATTCAGTATGTGGATGACTTGTTGTTAACTGGGGAGAAGGAAGTGAGAGCGGCTTCTGTGCGTCTGTTGAATTGGCTGAAGGAGCAGGGGCTGAAAGTCTCAAAAGAGAAGCTTCAGTTTGTTGAAAAAAAGGTGAAATATTTGGGACATTACATTCAGCAGGGAGTGAGGTCCTTGGACCCAGAAAGGGTGAAGGGGATCATGAGCTTGGCTCCTCCCAGGAACAAGACAGAGGTGCGGAAAGCGTTGGGATTATTGGGGTATTGTAGAATCTGGGTAGACCAATTCACAGTGTTGGCACAGTTTTTGCATAGAAAGTTGCCTGGAAAGGGAGAGCACATAGAATGGGAGGAGGGAGATAGTGAAAGGTGGGAAGAGCGGAAGAAGGCTTTGTCAACCGCTCCGGTTTTAGCCTTGCCAAACCTGAAATTACCGTTTCATTTGTATGTGGCGGTGGCTCAGGGAACAGCAGTTGGAGTCCTTGCCCAAAAGAGGGGGGGGGCAGTACCAGCCGGTAGCCTTCCTAAGCAAGGATTTGGAGCCGGTTGTGAAAGGATGGCCAGTTTGTGTTCAGGCTGTGGCAGCAACAGTGATATTGGTGGTGGAGAGCAAAAAGTTAACCTTTGTGGGAGCTTTGGTGGTGCATTCGCCTCATCAGGTCAACTCAGTGTTGAGCCAGCTGGCTACCACTTGGATGACCAAAGGGAGGATATTGAAGTATGAAATCATTTTGAGAACCAGTCCTGATGTAGTAATAGGAACAGACAAGAATCTAAATCCAGCAGAATTCTTGTAGGGGAGAAGGCAGGCGTGGGAACCGGAAGACCATGATTGTCTATTACAAGTGGATCTCATGACGAAGGTTAGAGAGGACTTGGAAGAGACTCCATTGGAGAAGGGAGAGAGGTGGTTTATAGATGGATCTAGCAGGGTGGAAAATGGAAAGCGAAAATCTGGGTTTGCAATAGTAACCGGGGAAGGTGAGGTAATAAAGAAAGGGTCACTCCCAGCTGCTTGGTCAGCCCAGAAATGTGAATTGTTTGCCCTGACCAGAGCCTTGGAATTGGCTGAGGGGATGGAAGTAACGATTTGGACTGATTCCAAGTATGCATGGGGGGTGGTGCACACGTTTGGGAAAATCTGGAAAGAAAGAGGGTATATCAAGGTGGATGGGAAGCAAATAGAGCAAGTGCAGTTAGTAGAACAAGCCTTAGAGGCATTGCAACTCCCCAGCCGTGTATCAATTGTCCATGTGAGCGCACATCAGAAGGGGAACACACCGGAGGTTGTGGGAAACCAATGGGCGGACAAATGGGCGAAGAAAGCTGCAGGGGAGATAGAGTTGGTAATGGTATCTATACCAATACTGGAAAAGGAGGACGAGTGGGAGGAATGGGAGCCAGAGAAAAAGGAAAAGTTGGAGTTGGAGAAAGAGGGATGTGTCAAAACCCCAGAGGGATGGAGGACGTCGGAGGGAGTCAAGGTGGTGTCACCCATTGTCATGAGGGGAATATTGGAGAAAGTTCATGAAGGAGGACATTGGGGAACGGAGACCTTGGTCATGTCCGTTAAACCTCACTATTGGAGTCTGAGGATGTGGATGGTAGCTCAGAGCATCTGCTGGAAATGTTTGATTTGTTTGAAAATAAATAAGAAAGCGGCACACAAGAAAGAGATGGGAGGGCGACCCTTAGTGGGTTGGCCTTTTCAGAGAGCACAAATTGATTTCACTGAGTTGCCAGAAAGGGGGGGTTGGAAATACCTGCTTGTGATCAAAGATCAACTAACGGGGTGGGTAGAGGCTTATCCCACTAGAAGAGCCACAGCTCCCACAGTAACCAAGATCTTACGAGAACAGATTATCCCACGATATGGAATTATGGAAGCAATAGATTCAGACAGAGGAACTCATTTCACCCAAAAGGTTCTGCAAAGGGTAATGGAGGTGGTGGGGGTGAAATGGGAATTACACACCCCATGGCATCCTGAATCCAGTGGAAAAATTGAAAAAGCGAACGTGGAATTAAAGAAACACTTGACCAAACTACAACTTGAAAATGGCTTGCCATGGACAAAGAATCTTCCCTTAGCTCTGCTAAGGATCAGAACTTGTCCAAGGAAAGACACAGGGGTTTCTCCCTTTGAAATGCTGATGGGGAGACCCTATTTGGCCAAACTAGGCAATCCCATACCAGAGTTCAGGGACTTGTTCCTTTGGAAATATTTGCTGGCACTGTCTCGGTCTTTGCTTTCTCTTCACAAACAGGGATTGTTGGTGCAACGACCACCTTTGGCTGGTAGCCAACACCCACACGAGGCTGGAGACTGGGGCCTGATAAAGACTTGGAGAAGTGAAAAACTGCAACCTAGCTGGGAAGGTCCGTACCAGGTGCTACTGACGACTGAATCTGCAGTCCGTACTCAGGAAGGAGGCTGGACGCATTACAGCAGAGTCAAGAAAGCACCGGAACCTGAGAAACCTTGGAAAGCAATCCCAGTGGACGGTCAGCCATTAAAGGTAACCTTGAAGAAATAGCCAGCAGAAACCACCATGGAGATGTCGGCTGAACTCTGGAGAGGACTATTTGTTGCAACTATATTTACATTAATACATCAAAGAAGTTCACAATATATTGGACTTGCAGGTGACTTGGGAACAGACTTGTGGGATGACAATGTGTTCATAAAGGATCTCAAGAAGGTCTCACATTCCTTGAACATCACCAATTGCTGGTTATGCATGCACCTGCCAGGAAGAACAGGTGAAGGATTAATCCTACACGCAATTCCTCTTGATCAGAACAGACTAAGACCACAGGGGCACGGGACAGAAAAATATGGTGTAGAAAGAAATATAACAGGAAGGATTTTTGTTCATTTAAAGGAAACGGCGTATGTGTGTTTTAGGAGAAATGAAACTAGAGGGCTCCATTTAGGAGATTGGGAAAAATGTAATAAGACTTTTGATATGCCATCATCCTGTAGTAACCATAGCTATACCAAGAGTTATCATAAATTAGATTATTTTAATCAAGATCAGTATCAGATGTGTATGCATTTTGAAGAAATGATCAATTGAACATCACAATGAACATCACAACAGACCTATGCTATGGAAAATTTTAGGTGGGTATTGTGTGGGAAATATGCATACAGGGAGATGCTACCTTACTGGAGTGGCACATGTACACTTGGGTATATGATACCGGTGATATATAAACTTGATGGCCTTCCCCAAGGCCGGATACATAATAAAAGAGACTCAGAATCTGGCCTTACCCGGAGACTCTGGACCCAAATCTCCCGTGGTATAATAACACCATTGGGAGTAGCCATGAACTACTGAGATATACATATTCTAAATAACTTCACGGTAACAATGTTCAATGGTACAATAAAGAATATTAAAATGATTAACACCGAGCTTTCTGAAGTAAGACAGGTTGCTCTACAAAATAGGTATGCTTTAAACGTTGTATTAGCTACAAAAGGATGTGTGTGTGCTCTGATTCATTCACATTGCTGTGTATACATCCATGATTTCCAACCCAATATTACAAAGACAGTAAAAGTAATGGAAGAACATATTCGCTCTAATCCATTATCACAAAGAGGTGACTCCTCATTGCCAGATCTGTGGGGAGCACTATGGTCTTGACTTCCCAGTTCCACTTGGTTTAGATCTACCATAATGGGAATTATATTGATTATTATATGCTGTGTATTGTTGTGTTGTTGTGTTCAGTGTCTCCCTGGTGCAATAACAACGTGTGGGAAGATAGGGAAATCCTTGGGTTCAAGATTTGAGAAGAAGAAGAAAGCAGAACCTTTAATGATGTATCAGAGAGAAATCACTCTGAAAAAAGCAGGGGATCTGTTATTTGAGTTTGAGACAAGAGTGGAAAAAGAAAAAGGGGGAATTGTGAGCAGAACCGAAGTCATGTTGGATGGCCCATTGAATTGAATAAGGAAGTGTGTCTCAAACTCAGTAGCTCTGCTAAATAAGAAAGTGTTCCAGTTTGTGCACAAGAGAAAAAAACAAGATAAGGCTAGAACAATGGGGAATTGTAATAAAGTGCTGCGATGTCAGAAACCGTGTAACTGCTTTTGCTAGATAAGGAGCTAGTATGAACCTTCAAAATATATGTGTCAATTTGAAAACAGAAAGAATGTGAGCCAAGCCCTCGTACGAGGGGGTGGACAATTAGGGTATAAAAATGCTGCCTGAATTTTGCTCTGTGTTCCTTCAATGCCTGAGGGAACCTGTCTCTGCAGATACGTGAATCAAACCTTGTTTTCCTTGGATCAATGAATCTTTTGGTGGTTTTTTTATCTGCTTCCACCTCACACACCCGATTGATTTTAGTTATTCAAATGCAACAACCAAGAATCCAGAGATCACCAAGTAATCCAAATAGTCCCAAGCTGTTTCTTCTTATATCTATCTTCACTTTCTCTTCCTGGAGTTTTACTATTTTGTTGCGATGTTTAAGTTAAGATGTATCTTTTGGAAGTCTTGTTGAGATTTTGCTGTAAGTTCTTTTTACTTCCAGATTCTGCCCTTTTATTCTTTTTCTCTCCTTTCCTGTTTTCAAAAGCTTTTTATTTTCCAGAAATCTTTATTATCCCTTTGTCTTTTAATTTTCAGCATTAAATGCCTATTAATGCCAAAGTGGAATTTTTTCCAATTTCTTGCTTTAGTCTCTTAGCTGTCAGTATAGGAAGAGGAGAAAAAAAAAACAAATCCTTTCCCTTTTCTCTCTCCTCTCTCTCTCGCAGCTTAGAAATCTTAGGGAACGATGTTCTTGTTTTTTTTTTTTTATAGTTTCAATTCCAGGGTACCTTATTTGTTGCTTTTGCTGTTTGACCAGGTCAACCAAAACTTTCTCTTCTTATCTTCCTCCTGCACATTCTTTTCTGGTCGGGTTCTTTGCGGTGGCCATTTCTGACCACCGCTACAACCACTTTCTGGAAAGGGAGTAATGGCCAGCTGGGAGGAGAGATGCAGCTCTCCTCAACCCTGTAGGTAGTCTCCCCTTCTTCACTACCTCTACGGGGAGGCTTAGCCCTGAAACCAGCTGGCTCGGGGCGCTCCAGCAGCAAACACTGATCAAAACTGCACGGAGACGTGGTTTCAGTCTGTCACCGAAGAAACTCAAACTGGAAGTCCTAAAGGGCAGATAATTCTTATTGCCATGTTGATGGTGTTTCCAACTTCAAATCACTGCTTCTCTACACATACATAATGCTCCCTTGGTTGCAGAGTGTGAGGTCTATGGCTTCTTGGTTTTATTCAGATCAGTAAATTCAACTGAAACTGAGTGGCAGATCAGAGATTCGCACATATTTCAGTTTGATCTTGCATTGAACCAGGTAATGGTTAGACATTACTATACTTCAGCAATACCCTGACATCATTAATAACAGACTTAAAGTAGCTTCCTGTTAGGAAATAAATGATCATAGAAGCAACATTTAGTGCTCATGACGACCAAGTTAATTGATGATCAGACCAGTCCCTGAATAGGTTATTGCAAATGAATAGTGAATTTAATTGTACCAATTATCATTCATGCTACCAGACATCTTCCCAGCCAAGCTGCAATTTACCAAACTGTGCATTTAGATCACCTTCTAACTTGAACAGTCCTCTTTATGGCCTTCATTTATAATGGTGTATAATTCAATGTAAAAGGGTTTTTTGTCATCACTATTCACCTCTGTTGATGCATAGGCAACAAAGATAGAAATTGTTGCAATTCCATTGAGAATGAAATCTTTATAGCCTATGCATCAACAGAGATGAATAATGATGACAAAATTTGAAATTGGTTCAAACCTGATGTTAAGCCCCTGTCACACTGCACCAATGGATGCAAAGAGGATGTAAAACGGACAAAAAAGCTTGCCACCCATTGGAAAATGCGATGTACTCGCTGCCTCCGTTTTGCTTCCTCTCTATCTGTCCAGCATCTGTTTATTGACGTTTCATCCGCTCAGAAAGTTTTGAGCTGCTCAAAACTTTTGCGCGGAAAATGTATCCAATTCGTCCATTCTGCACCCGCTACGCATCCGCTACGCATCCGTTCTGCATCCGTTACGCATCTGCTATATCCGCTAGGCATCCGTTCCACAGCCGCGCAACTCGCATCCGCTCGGACACAGGGAGGAAGCGGAACGGACGCAGAACAGATGCAACACGGATGCAACACGTAAACAAAGCGTTTAAAACAGAAAAAACGTTCGCAGAGGGGACCTATCTCGGATATTAAGGATGTCTAGAGGATGCCTAGAGGATGCCTAGAGGATGCAAAGGGACACCTATACTGCCGATAAAAAGGGGGAGCAACTCGTCTGCATCTCACTTTCAGACCAGCAGCCCAGCTGTGCAGACCTCTGCAGCCTTCATCTGACTCTTCCTCTTCCACAGCATCCAGTCATGTCAACCGTGGATCGTAACACAGTCCTTTTGGCAGCCACCATCCTTCTGCAACAGTGTGAAGCCATCTACAGGCTCTGTGAACTCTACTACGGGAAGAAAAGAAGGCGGCCAAGAAGCGTCTGGGTCCGAAGATGGATTGAGAGAAGAGCAGAGGACGGACTGTACAACAAGCTGATGGTGGAGCTCAGGAACGAAGACACTCGGGCATTCCAGAATTTCATGAGGATGCCTCCAGCCATGTTTGACGAAGTTGTGCAGCAGCTGACACCCAGGTTGACCAAGGCAAACACCAACTTCCGGCCCAGCCTGGAACCTGGGCTCAAGGTGGCACTCACTCTGCGCCACCTGGCCTCAGGGACCACCTACAGGAGCATGCAGTACGGCTGGAAGGTGCCACACAACACCATCAGCATTGTGATCAGAGAAGTGGTGCAGGCCATCATTGAAGAATACCTGGAGGAGCTCCTCCAGTGCCCCTCCACTGAAGAAGGATGGAAGAAAGTTGCAGAGCAGTGGTATCAGAGGTGGAACTTCCCACACACAGTTGGAGCCATAGATGGCAAGCACATGGCCTGCAAATCTCCACCCAAGTCGGGCTCCACTTATTTCAACTACAAGGGCTTCTTCAGCATCATCCTCTTTGCCATGGTCGATGCTGACTACAAGTTCATGTACATCGATGCTTCAGGCAGCGGCTCATGTTCAGATGCCCAGATATACAACGCCAGTGACCTCAAGGAGGGGCTGGAAGGCAACCTCATCATGGGCTTTCCAGATCCAGACCCCCTGCCCCTGCAAGATGTACCCTACTTCATCGTGGGGGATGATGACTTCTCCCTCAGAACCTACCTCATGAAGCCCTACACTTCCAGACTCCTCACCCGTGAAGAGAGGATCTTCAACTACAGGCTGTCCAGGGCAAGGCAGGTGGTGGAGAACGCCTTTGGCATCCTGGCCACCATGCATCTCACCACCATGCAGCATTGCCCAGAGACCGTGAGGAGGATCGTGGAAGCTTGCTGCATCCTGCACAATCTCATGCGCACCCGTTACCCAGTCTTGCAGAACAGGCTCGTGGACCTCCAGCAAGGCAATGGGGACATGGAGCCTGGGGAATGGAGGCAAGGGCGAAACCTGATAGACACTCAGGATGTGCAAGGGCCCAACAGAGCCTCACGTGAAGGGAAGAAGCAGCGCAACCTCCTGAGACACTGGTGCAACTCCCCAGCTGGAGCAGTGGAGTGGCAAGACAGTATGATAGATGATTAATGGATGCTTCCTTCAGCCTGTCTTATCACACGGATGAGATTGGGCCATGTATGTTGGGTGGGCCTACAATGAACAGGGCGTTTAATAAAGAGTTGTGTTTGTGTTGACATGTGTGGATGATTGATTACATTGTTATTGATAAAAAAGGGCCATAGGTGTGGCACCTGGGAAGGTGGACCATACAGTCCCACTATGCTTGCGCTGGAGGTTTATCCCACAGCTATTACCCATCCCAAAGGTATCCCTGCCCATCCCACTGCTATCTTAACCCATCCCACAAGAATGCAAAGGCTTAAACCAATTCTAAAAGTTTCCACCAAGACTTTATTAAAAAAAAGAAATGAAGCAAGTGTGTGAATCAAAGATAAACTTTATTGAACAACAAGCTGTAAAAGAAAAATGACCCAAGTCAAGTGTCCAAATAAAGTCCACAGGTAGCCAGCTACCCAGTCTCTGGCACTCTTATTGGTCACTCGGAGGTATGCCCAGTCTCGGGTGAAGGGTCCAGGTGCTGTGGAGGTGGGTCGTGCTGGAGTGCTGGTCTGTATCATCATTGGGGTGCCTGGCCCCGAGAGGACAACAGGGGAGGGTGTGTTGAGGAAGCTCTCAGACAGATGTCTCAGACCCGCGATGCTGAGAGGTCCTTCCTTCATGCCATGGGGTGTCAGCCCCAGTACTGATGAGAGATGCACTGAGGCCGGGCTTGGCTGTGGGGTGGAGGAAGGAGTAGTGTAGTGGGGCTGTCTGGTCTGCAGCTGGGTGATAACTGGCATGGGTGGCATCGCTGTCGTCGGCATCATTGTCGTGGGTGGCATGGTGGCATCAGTGGAACCGGTGGCAACAGTGTCGTCCGATGACTCTGTGCCTGGACTGGGAAGGGCTGCTGCCTGTGCTGCAGCACCTCCTGGTAGCCGTAGCCCTGGTCGGTGAGGGGCTGTGGGAAGCCTTGGAATGGGAGGGACATCACCTGTGGTGGAGGTGGAGGAGCAGACCTGGACTGGGTGGGAGCAGGTCCCTCTGGATCTGGAGGGTTGTTAAGCAGCTCAGTGATCCGGTCCTTCACCACCTGGTACTGGGGTTCCTCCATGTTCTTGAGGGTCTGGTTGACATAGGTGAGGAAGGGCTTGCGGTTGGAGGATGAGGAGTCGGTGTTGACCAGCTGAGAGAGGAGATCTATACTGGTGTCCCTGATCTCCAGCAGGACAGTGTGGCTCTGCCCCTCCTGCTGTCTGGCTCTCTGCCTTTCTGTGGAGGCGGATTTGGGGTGGGTGGATGCGGCTACGACTGTGGTGGACTCGATGTCTCCTTTCTCCCACCACACCAGGGAGTCCTCCACACGCTCCACCACGGTTACAACACCTGTCCGCGGGTTCTCCGCCGTGGCACGCTCCACAGAAACCTGCCTGGAGACAGGGACTGACTCTCGGCCGGAAGAGGACTGGGTCTCAGCAGGCTGCCGGAGAGAGAGGGTTCTGAGAGGGGCTGCTGGTGCTCCTTGGTGGCGGACCTCACCCTCCAGGAAGCTGCACTTGGCCATGACGTAGGTCTCTCTGTCCGTCAGCTTAATCGTGGCCTGGCCAGATTTCTTCAGGTGCAGCTTCCCGTACCAGGTGTGCATGTGCTTCCACCAGCTGAGGAGCACCTCTGAAGTGTAACCCATACTCTCCACCCTCTCTCTCCAAGCAGCCTGCTTCCTTTTGGTGTCCCTGTACAGCCGGTGTCCCTTCCGCCATAGATAGTCATTCTCTCTCAGCCACTCCAGCACCTTATCCTCGTGTTCCTCCTCAATGAAGTGTTGCCTCCTCTCCCGTCCCTGCATACACCTCTTCCTCCCTTTGGCAGGACCAGATGGGCCCTCATCAGAGGTGGTAGGGGCTGCTCCTCCATACCACCACCAGCAGCAGCACCAGCAGGATCATCATCATCATCATCATCATCATCATCATCATCATCATCATCATCACCAGCAGGATCATAATCATCATCATCAGCAGCAGCAGCAGCAGGATCATCATCATCAGCAGCAGCAGCAGCAGGATCAGCAAGCCCAGGATCAGCAGCAGCAGAGTAAGCACCAGGAGCCCCAGCACCAGCAGCACAAGCAGGACCAGGAGCACCAGCAGGACCAGGAGCACCAGCAGGACGAGCAGGACGAGCAAGACCAGGAACACGAGCAGTACGAGCAAGTCCAGGAGCACCAGCAGGACCAGGAGCAGCTTCAGCAGAGTATGCAGCAGCAAAAGCACCACCGCCAGGAGCAGCTTCAGCAGAGTACGCAGCAGCAGAAGCACCACCGCCAGGAGCAGCTTCAGCAGAAGCTCCAGCACCAGAAGAGCGAGCCCGAGGAGCAGAAGTCCCAGCAGAAGCAGAGTCAGGGACAGGGGGCGGGAGGGTGGCCCTGTCCCTCTTGCTAGGGATGGCGGCAGGTTGCTGAGACTTTCGCTTCTTCCCCTTGGTTGTGGGGTTGCTGGCTGGCAGGCACCAAGGCTGGCAGGAAGTCTGGCACCAAGGCTGGCAGGTAGCCTGGCACCAAGGCTTCTAGGAAGCCTGGCAGGAAGCCTGACAGGAAGGCAGGCAGGCAGCAAGGCTGGCAGGCAGACTGGCTGGAAGGCAGGCTGGCAGCAAGGCTGGCAGGCAGGCAGAGAGCAAGGCTGGCAGGGAGGCTGGCCAGGAGGTTTGGAGGCAGGCTGGCAGCAAGGCAGGGCAGGCAAGGACTCGATGTGTCCTGCAGCAGGTCTTTCCTCCGAATGCTGGCCACGTGCGAGCTGCTTCCCTTTATATCCGCGTGGCTTACGCAATGCATCCCCCCTGCATGCGCAATTAACGCCAGGCATCCATTAGGCTTCCGCTGTGCATCCGCTTCATCCGCTGTGCATCCGCTTCATCCGTTCCGCATCCGCTTTGCTGAGGCCCCCCGGAAGCCTAGCGGATGTGCCATCCACTCCCATCCACTTCCATCCGCTGGGCTTCTGTTCCGCATCCACTTTCCATCCGCTCTTCGTCCTCCCCGCGTCCATGTTATCCGCTCCGGTTATGCAAATTTTTGCCCCTTTTGAGAGCAGATAACAACGGATGGAACATTTTGCTCGTCCGTTGTGTCTGTTTTGCATCCGTTGGGCAGTGTGACAGGGTCTTTACCAATTGGTTGTACCTACTGTTGACTATGAATTCTACTCTACAAGCAGACGTTCACCACATAATAATAACCAGTGCATGTATTGAAAACTATTTATGCTGCAAAGAACCTTTTCGCCAGATCCAAACATAATTTAGTAAAAAACATCTAGCTAAGAGTTATATATGAGCAATGGTGGTGCAGTGGTTAGAATGTAGCATTGCAGGCTAATTCTGCTGACTGCCGATTGCAAACAGTTAAGCAGTTCAAGGTTGATTCAGCCTTCCATCTTTCTGAGGTCAGTAAAATGAAGACCCAGATTGTTGGGGGCAATTTGCTGACTTTGTAAACCATTTAGAGACTGTGAAGCAGTATATAAGTGCTATTGCTATTTCAGCAATTTGTACAGTCTTGCATACACTTTGTGTGAATAACTCCTGGTTTCGCTAAAGGATAGTGTAGCAGGTCTCTGAAGCTTCAATGTAGAACCACAAAAAACTAATATAAGGTTTTGCCAGTTACTGCTGGCAATTTGTCATTGTGCTAGCTGGGAATATTGAAAATAGCAGAACATTGGTCTGGATAAACTAGAATGGAGTTGAGTTAATATGTAAATATTGATGATTATTTCTTCATCATATACTGGTAACAAAGCCACTAATACAAACCAATACTCCTGCCTTTTCACCAAAGACAATTTTGTATGTTAGATTTGAACAAATACACTAGGCACTACAATTTCATTGGCTTCAAAGAAATTTGTATATTTGGGTTGATCACATTCATTATGTAATTCTCTAAACAGAAATTTAAGGGTTGTTTAAGAATTTTTATTAACTATTTTGATATATCTTGTATTAAGAATTTTTAAATTAAATTAAGCAGTTGTTTGTTTTAGTAGGTGCAGGAATGTTTATTGCAATAAAAATGTTACACTGTTGGTTAGTTGTAGACTCTAGCATATATTTCACTGACTAAATGTGAAGCATGCTTAAAATACTTCATAAAATTGTAAGAATGAAATAGGGGCATAATGCTGGGAATATAATTTGTGCAAAGTTTATTTTTGTTATTTTAAATAAAACCTGATGTTAAAGTTTGCACAACAGTGTTTTCAGCAACAGTAATTGTTTCATTCTTTTTTATTCATAGCATTCACCTGCCATTGTTCAGAAACTAATCTGTTGATGTGTAATATATTGGTACCTGTGGCTTAAAATTTTGGATATGTTTATGCTTTGACTGAGGTAGCATTAGGTAGAAATATTGTTACATTCTTATTTCTCTTGATGCTGGGAGTTACTATAATTAACTCACATTTTAAAAAATATTTTATTTATGTCCAAGTTTGTCCGCTACCTCCTATGGTGACTCATGGAGATTATATCTGCCATCCGCGGCCTTGTGAACATTACAACCATGGAACTGTGGTTGAGTTCTATTGTGATCCTGGCTACACTCTCAGTAATGATTATAAATATATCACCTGCCAGTATGGAAAATGGTTTCCATCATATCAAGTATACTGTATCAAAACAGGTAAGAACTAAGGAATCTGGACATTAAATTTAATATAAATATTAAATTTTCAAATAAAAGTATGTTTTGACTTGAAACTGTCCCCACAATACTTTATTATTTGTAGCATTTACTTTGCTTTCAGAACAGAAGTATCCATGGGTGGTGTCCCAATCCAAACCCTGTTCCTTTTTTTATGTGGGCAACATCAATAGATATATAAACAATATGTGGTTTAGCTCCCACGACCATGGCCATCAACTTTCTGTTTCCATCTGTAGATATCACTGCTTTCATGTGTGATAATTTATTAGATTGGAAATAATTTTGTAAAAGCATAAATAAATGTAAGCAATCATATTTGTTAGATTTGTAGCTTTGTAACTTAGCTTGTAGTTTGGTTCTGATTCTTCTTGTGTACAATAAAAGGCCATTATTATCTATTGTAACTAGTTTTCCTATTACTCTTTATTTCACAGAACAAGCCTGGCCAAATAACCAGGAAACTCTTTTGCGAACATGGAAGATTGTAGCATTCACTGCTACTAGTGTTCTTCTAATACTTCTGTTAGTTATTCTTGCCAGAATGTTCCAAACCAAATTTAAGGCACATTTCCTTCCAAGGTTAGTATTAATGTATCCTATTAAAGTAGTAGCATTGCATTTTTCAAAGTCAGGCAAAATGTTCTCATCAGTTGCATCCAATTATTATATTTTGGCCTTCCCACTTCCTCTCAGCCCTTTCATTCTTTCTTCATGTATTTGTTTTATAATTAAAACTTCATTTTATATTCCCAAGCCATCTAAATATATTTATTTCATTCTGTACTAATCATTCACTTTTGTATTCAGTACATATTTACTTTTGACCATAACGTTTCTCATGTTATATAATTTTAAATAACACTTTCCTCTTATTAGTTTGCTTTTTCATTTCTCTTGACCTAGAAAACATTTATTTTCATATAACAAAAGTGGACAGAAGCAAGTTGTTTATATACAGACTTTCATTTCTTTAAGTAAACACCTATTCGATGTGATAGACACCATAGTAACCTTTATTTTATAATCAGATTTTGTGTTTAAAAGTATTATATTCATCTGCTCATTCATCTTCACATTCCAGGAAGATACAAAACTCATGTACCCGTTCTAACTTTTCACAATTTAATGTACAGCTTTCATTTCCCCCATCAAGCACATCTACCTTGATCAGTTACTTAGCCATTCATTTCCCTTTGATTGGGGGTGGATGGGGGAGAAGCAAATAAAACAGGCACTGCAATAATTCTACAATGGAAAACAGACTGCTTTCATTGGCTGCAAAAGCAAAACTGTACACTTCCGATATAGTAAGTGAATTACAAGTTTCAAAGGTAAACATAGCTTTTCTTTGTTCAACAAGGAGGTAGGCTCATACAAGCAAGAAATGTTTTAATGGGTAAAGCATTCTGCTAGCAAATGCAGATGTCTAGTTTAAAAAAGCTTCACTGACTACACTATTTCATTTTTGACGCCAAATCTGTTTCGGTTTTTTAAATGTACAGCACATTCCCTAAGCATTCCCTAAGCAGGACTCCTCTAGTGGCATTACCCAGTAGTAAAAAAAAAAAAAGCTCCAACAATCAGCTGCGAGGATAAAGAAGAGAAAAGCACAAGATCGGCCCTCCCACCTACCTCTGCACTTTTCTGTTCTTTATCCTCTCAGCTGATTCGCACGGCAGAGCCTCAGCTGGTGTTTGGAAAGCTACATGCATGGGAGGGAGGGGAATACAACACGCACGTGCGAAGTGTGCAATCACCAAAATGGTCGTGAAACTGGTAGAATTCCACCGGGATCCTACCCAGGATCCAGGGAGTTGCAACTTCCTGGATCTAGGAAATTATAGGCCAATCAGCCTGACATCATGGAAAAGATAATCAATCATCAAACAGATGATTGGTGAGTACCAAGAAATGAACAAGGTGATTACAGGAAATGAGTATAAGTTTGTTAAAAACAGTTCATGCCAGGCAAAACCTACATCCATCTTTGATAAAGTGGACCAGCAAAATGTTATGGACATAGTATTCTTGGACTTCACTAAAGCATTTGACAAGTAGATGACAGCCTGCTACTTTCTACAGTTTTCTATCTTAATAAGATGTGTGACAGACAGTACCACCACCAAATGGATTTTCAATTGGTTGACCGACCATATCCAGTGTATAGTCCTTAATGGAACTACATCTATATGTAGAAGGGAAGCTTGCAGTGGGGTACCTCAAGGTTCTGTCCTGGGCCCAGTACTGTTCAAAATCTTCATAAATTATAACTCATCAGATTTGCAGATGACACCAAGTTGGGGGAGTAGCTAACACTTTGGAAGATAGATAGACTCAAGATTCAGAAGGGCCTTTACAGACTTGAGCATTGGCCCCTATCCAATAATAACTGAATTTCAAATGGCTTAATTTTTTTTTTCTTGAAGAACTCTGTTTCAGCAAAGGATGTTTAGCCATTCACAACATCATTTTTATACATATACATTCTCTTTCTCCCCCCCCACCCCCGATCTAGAGATACTCAAGAGAATTGCAACAATGGCCCAGACTTTGTGGTGGTGGATGGTGTTCCTGTCATGCTTCCTTCTTATGATGAAGCTGTGAGTAATGGCATAAATGAGTTGGCATCAGGATGTGCGCCCCCTGCAGGCCAGGGATATGTTTTTCAAGCCGATGGTCAGAATCCTCCAGCTTATCCTGGACCAGATGATTTGAACAGGTTGCCAGCTGAATTTGACACCTGTGACAGCATTTCAGGCTCTTCAGAACTTCTCCATAGTTTATACACATCTTCTGCATGTCAGATGGGAGCTCATCCTATCTCAGACAGAACTGATGTTATCAACAGCACGACTGAAGAAGTTGTATCAACCAGCCCAAGCATTGATATTGCTGATGGTAATTTTGAATATTGAACCTTATGTAGGATTATTTTAGCGTTACTTTTTTTCCATATGGAAAAGCCATGAGATTGTGCTTGGGAGAAGGAAACTATCCTCAGATCTGTGGTCTGTGTTTTTGTTCTAGCTTTTCTCTCTCTTCTCCTCCATTTTTTTTTCTAGCAGAGCTTCTTTATAAGCCAAATTTTCACTGCCAACCTAGCAAACCTATATCTGTCCTTTATTGGCAGGAAATGAATTGGTGGATGGTGGGTTTGCTTCATCATACAGTGTTAATTGGAGGACACCAATTAATTATGCCATTCAGAGTCTGAATGTCTGATTGTATTCCTGAAATACTTTTATTAATATTGTATTCTGTCTATTATAAGGTGCAGTTCTGATTCATCTCCAAAAATCAGGACAAGCAAAGCGAGTATTATTGTTCATAATCAATACGATGTGTCAACCAAATTTATTGATGTTAATTTTTTTGTTATGACAGAGTTCCTGAATATATGTTGGAGACTCTGTTTGGCTAGACAGTTATTTATTCATAGAATCAGTAAATAATTCGTGAACTTAAATAGTTATCTAGGTGAAGAATATAAAGATAGCCTTGTATGGCTATCTCATGATCCCATATTCCAAAACCTCCAATTTCTTTGGTCAGATTCCTATTTGAAGTTTTGAGGGTATATTGTGAGTGCCCTCAATTTTTGAAAAATTTCAAACCCAGAATTTTTTTTTAAAAAAACTATATTTTTGACAATGAAAAAAGTAACATTTTTATGTTGAGTTCTTAAAAATTCAAGAAACTCCAAAGATAAAAAAATCAATAATTCAGTATTGAAGCCAAAGTTTTATTTATTAAATTTATATGGCACCTGTCTCACTATCCAAAGTGACAGACGCTATGTGGCTGAATAGCCTTACTGTATATTTTGCATTTGCTGGGGTTTCTTTTCAAGTAGGTTGCCAGTTAATTTTTGTTGCAGTCCATTATTTTCATGTAACAAGGAATTTAAAACAATGATAATTTTAACACTCTGGAATGTAGCAATCTATTTTTTATGTATACATAGGACCCTCAGTGAACCTACTATAAAGCCCATGTTTAGTCTCTTCCCACTGTGTCTGTCCCTCAGTTATCTCCAGCCAATGCCAATAGAGATGGAACCAAATGATTGATGATTAATTACAATTATATCAATAACAAGAGTTGGAAGGCACTTGGTGATCTTTTAGTCCAACTCCCTATTGTACAATGCTATACTTATTGTACAGTATAGGTCATTCTGATTTTTTACAGAATTTGATCAAGTTGTGGTTGATTCTTAACAATCACATAGATTTTCTCCATGATGAGATGGAATCTATACCTACTGTCTTATTAATATTGTCTTTAAGACTCCATTTCTTGGAGGAGTGTTGGAACACTCATAATAAAATGTAATGTCCAATTTTGCTCCAACTCAGGATAGAATTTCAGGAGAAAGATTTAAAACCCACTTGAATTCAAAATGTTTCAAGCTTTAAAACTTTTCAGATTCTTGGTAATCGATCAGATGAATTATTTTCCAGAAAAGGGCTGCATTTTTATAAAAATTGGTGCAATAGGAGTATAGTAGGTGAGCTTTTTATCCTCCTAAAATACTCAGGGTCATCTTGGGGTTACATGAGCAAATTTACAGAAAAAGCCAGGGCTGCAGTCACCTATATCACTTCCCCCTTGAGGATATTTATAGAATTTAGATGAGGTCCTTGGTGCTCTCTAAACTTGGTCGTTTTCTTGCAGATGTTTCATTACCCAACTAAGTAATATCAGTGCCAGGGTGGAAAATAGCCCAAGAAAATGGGTGGAAAATGATATAGCTAATGATTATGGAAGCGTACCCTCAGATTAAATAACATAGTTGAGGTCTTCTAGTCCAACCCCCTGTACTATTTTAGACAAATTGTTGTTCAGTCTCTTCTTAAAAACCTCCACCATTGGAGCACCAACAACTTCTGTAGGCAAAGTTGTTCCACTGATTAGCAAATAAGAGCACATCACAGGAAGCCTCAAGGCAAAAACCTAGCACTGATGTTACCTAGTTGGGCAATGAAATATCTGCCAACAAACAACTAAGTTCAGGGAGCACCATTCACCTCATCTAAGTTCCATAAGTATCCTCAAGGGGAAAGTGGCCAACCCATAGTTCAATGCTGAGCTACAAATATTCCCTTCTATTGGATTTAGGTGACTAAAGACAGTTCTGGTACTTGGTTTTATAACTTTTAAATTTGTTTGAAGTGGAGCAGGATGAAAAAAAAAGTCATGCTGATATCCTAGTTACATCCAGATTATTCTTTTTTTTTTAATCATAACATTCAAGCTATCCAATTAATATTTTAAGATCCTATAAAAATCATGTTTTTTGCAGAATATGAATTTTCTTACCAGTAGGTACATTTCAATTGGCTGAATATAATTTGGGCTGTAATCTAACAGCATCTTCTACAATATCAAAGAAAGTAGAAAAGTAAATGTTTGTAATATATTATAAGTGAAACAGGAAATTACACAAAACCTATCATTCCAGGAATTGAGTGTTCTCCAGGATAGTTTGTTTTTCTAAATTGAACTCCAGGCATTCCAGGAACAGTCTGGAAATTTAGGGAAGCAAATTCCCTAAATCTGTAAATTTAGGGAAGCAAATTCCCTAAATCTGTAAATTTAGGGAAGCAAAT
>BLBF01000018.1:35431508-35458492 GCA_015471245.1 Laticauda colubrina
AAGAGGATGATGCTGAAGAAGCCCTTGTAGTGGAAATAAGTGGACCCGACTTGGCTGGAGCTTTGCAGGCCACGTGCTTGCCATCGATGGCTCCAACGGTGTGTGGGAAGTTCCACCTCTGATACCACTGCTCTGCAACTTTCTTCCATCCTTCTTCAGTGGAGGGGCACTGGAGGAGCTCCTCCAGGTATTCTTCGATGATGGCCTGCACCACTTCTCTGACCACAATGCTGATGGTGTTGTGTGGCACCCTCCAGCCGTACTGCATACTCCTGTAGGTGGTCCCTGAGGCCAGGTGGTGCAGAGTCAGTGCCACCTTGAGCCTAGGTTCCAGGCTGGGCCGGAATTTGGTGTTTGCCTTGGTCAACCTGGGTGTCAGCCGCTGCACAACTTCGTCAAACGTGGCTGGAGGCATCTTCATGAAGTTCTGGAATGCACGAGTGTCTTTGTTCCTGAGCTCCACCATCAGCTTGTTGTACAGTCCGTACTCTGCTCTTCTGGTGATCCATCTTCGGACCCAGATGCTTCTTGGCCGCCTCCTTTTCTTCTCGTAGTAGAGTTCACAGAGCCTGTAGATGGCTTCGCACTGTTGCAGAAGGATGGTGGCTGCCAAAAGGTCTTTGTTACGATCCACGGTGGACATGACTGGATGCTGTGGAAAAGCAAGAGTCATATGAAGGCTGCAGAGGTCTGCACCGCAGGGCTGCTGGTCTGAAAGTGAGATGCAGGTGAGTTGCTCCCCCTTTTTATAGGCAGTATAGGTTTTCCTCTAGGTGTCCTTTGCATCCTCTAGGCATCCTCTAGACATCCTTAATATCCGAGATAGGTCCCCTCTGTGAACGTTTTTTCTGTTTTTAATGCTTTGTTTCCGTTCTGCATCCGTTAGGCATCCATTCTGCATCCGTTCCGCGTCCCTTCCACTTCCTCCCTGCGTCCATTTACCGCTGGAGCAGATGGAGTTGTGCAGATGCGCAGCGGATGCCTGGCGGATATAGCGGATGCGTAATGGATGCAGAACGGATGCCTAGCGGATGCCTAGCGGATGCAGAACGGACACATTGGATACATTGTCCGCTCAAAAGTTTTGAGCAGTTCAAAACTTTCTGAGCGGATGAAAGTCAATAGACTGATGCTGGACGGATAGAGAGGATGAAAAACGGAGGCAGTGAGTGCAGAACGGATGCATCGCGTTAATCAACGGATGACAAGTGTTTCTCTCTGTTTTACATCCTCTTTCCATCCGTTGGTGCAGTGTGACAGGGGCTTCAAGCAGTATAGATAAGGCACTGCTTCACTTTGATCTCTTTGGAATGTTTCCATTTTTTCCTATTAATTAACCTCTTCAATAAGATGGTATTGGGCACATTTTGATAGGGTTTAATAGTTATATATTGTGTATAAAGATCATTGCTTCCCACAGAAGAGAATGCATGTAGTTCAGGTTGAATTGTTCAGTCCTTGGTGATCTTTGAGCTTGGGTACCCATGAGGTTTGCTCCTTGTTTCTATACAGCATATACAGTATTGTATATATACAGTAGCTTATCCTGCTACTGTACAGTACAAGCTATTGTATAAACAGCAAACCACACAATCACTAACAATGATGATGTTAACTAATCAGATAATGAAATATCTGCAGGCAAATAACAAAGCTCAGAGAGTATCATGGACTCCATATTAAATGTCTGACAACAATAGACACATGCATAAAATAAGATTTTCTTGTAGTATGTGCTGACATAAGTTATAATTCAACCATGACTCGTTTCCACATTTTAATAGGGAAACAGCAAAATGTTTCGAAAATACATTTGGGGGAAGGGGGAGAAAGCTAACAAGGCAAGTTAACTAAGTTCTTTTTTTAATATTATAATAGATTTTGTGCTATAACAAAAATGGCTGATTTTACATCTAAAATCTACATCCATTAAGGTGATTATTTTCCTTAGTGCTACAGTAACTATAGACTGATGTGATGTACTTTTCTCAAGCTGTGTGCTGAAGAGCTGAAACAGCACAGCATGTGCCAGCAGCAATTTCTTTGCTAATGTCAACTACAAAACACTCCACAAATCACCCAGACAGCTACCCTGGTGGCTATGGATTACAAATGGGCCTCAAATGAATCTGTACCTGCAATGTCTGAAGCTTCATTTGTTCATAAACAATCCTGGCTTTTATCCAACAGAGTAGGTAGGGTTATTTGGTGTTCTTAACTAGCTGTTCCTATTAAGCTGTTCTTCTCTTCTGGTACTCGACTATACAAATGGCTGTCCAATATATTAAAGAAGCTCCATCATTGAAAGTTTTAAAGAAATTAGACAGCCATTTGTCCAGAATGTATAGAGTCTCCTGCTTGTGCAGAGAGTAGGACTAGATTAGTATTAGTGAACCTTTTTGGTACCAAGTGCTGAAACGGGAGCATGTGCAGAAGCGCCAAAAACCAGAAAAGCAGAATGCCGGGGAGCTGAGCTTCTGGTTTTTGGCGCATACATGAGTGCCGTCCATCTGGTCTTCCGGTTTCTGGCATGCATTCACGTGTGATGACCAGCTGGCCAGCACACATGCATGTGCCAGAAACTAGAAGCTCAGCTTCCCGGTGAGCACATGCATGCTGAGGAACTGCTCTTCTTGTTTCCGGCATTCCCGCACATGCAAAGACCAACTGGCCGGCATGCATGCACGTGGCAGAACACGGAAGAGCAATGGACAATGGCTGGCATGCCCAGAGAGATGGCTCTGCATGCCACTTCTGGCACGTATGCCATAGGTTCGCCATCATGGGACTGGAAGATTTCCAATGTCTCTTCCAATTGTCTTATTCTGTTTAGTGAACCTCAGTTGAGTACCAAAAAGAAAGAGCTTAATAAGAAAAGTTAATTAAGAACACCAAATAGCCCCACCTACTCTATTGCATAAAAGCTTGTTTATTGGATTGTGTGTATATAATGGCTTTTGAAAACTAAATACATTTTCCTTTTAAAAATAAAGTACAAAATATATATCAGAACTGAAGATACTCAGACTTTCAAAGCGCAATAACATAAATGCACTTGACTTTACAGCTTAGAAACTGTAACACTCAGCAAAGCTAAAGATATACATGTCTTTATGATCTGATGGATGTAGAATATAAATTTAGCAGGATCCTTATTCCAGACCAATGTACTGTAAAGCAGCCTGGAGATATAAAGTGTTGATTTGTGACATTAAACATAGATTAAATGTACTGATTAGTATTTTAAATCACTAGAACTTGTCTGCCTCTCTACTTCCTGTCACATAAGGCAGAGGTTAAAATTCAGACTGATGTGTACATGAGTTTAAAGCATAGTATTACCAATGTAAAACATGAAATAATATGGATGAGATGAAAGCTGTAGATAGGAACAAACCTTCAAGAATCAAATTTAGACTGTTTCAATTGACAGGTTGTGAATAGGCAACATTTGTCTTTGCAAATGGTTTCAACAATGATTGCTACCATATTTAGGTGAAAGAAGGTCAATGAAGGACACCTCCTAAAAAGGATGCTTAGGCAGAAAATTATAAATGTATAAAAATCCTCTGCAGTGCGCCTGAACATTTTCCAGAGCACACATTCTCAAAAATAAAGCAAGGGGTAAAACCAGGATATATAAAAAATAAATACCTTCTGATTAAAATTAATTGCTTACCAAATAAATTTGTTTATAATTTTCAAAATTGTTCCTCTCAGCTTATAATTAGATAAGCCACTTTCACATACAGACACAGAAACACATGGATTTCCTTTCCTCCTTCCAACAGAAAGCAAAAAAAAAAAAAAATTGTAAGGAGACTAAGGTGGCACGAATTTTGAAAATGATTTGGATAAAGTACTTCCGAGATTAAGATTAATCTAACTCAGGAAGCAGCACTTTTAGGTTGAGACAGATACATGAAAAAGCTAAGTTGCTTTAAATGATGCTGATTGCACCCTTCTGAGATTCTTTCACAACATTTTGGAAGCAAGAAAAGCCTTGACGGAGATAAGAAAAGGGGAAGGATACCGGTTGCCAATAAGGAAAAGGAAAGAGGAAGAGAGGGTCCAACTGGGTGAGGTTGCAATGAGACAGAAGAGGTACCTGGATGGGGTAAGAAAAATGAAGCCTCTGTTTAGATGTTATAAAATGGGTTGAATTCCCCAGGGAATCAACAAATGAAACCCTGGCTATGTTGTTGTGGATTAGTCCCCAGCACAACCTGAAAGGGAAAAAACCCAAAACCTTAGCATGGCAGTTTTATGCCTGGTGAATTTTATACTTGATGTACTTTATACCTTACTAAAAACGATACTACCAACCCAACAAAGCCTTGTCCAGAGACTTATCATTGCTCCAAAAAAGTCGTCCTTTCTCATTTATGTTATCATGTTAACATAATAACATAATTATGTTATGAGAAATGTTATTTCTCATTTGTGCTGTTCAAGTGTGTTTGCATTTGCATCTACTGGTCCACTGCTCTGAAAGATTGTTAGCTTTATTTTTGAACAATTCTACGTCACCCAGACACAATGTTTGAGTTGGGTGGCCATATGAATTATTTAAAAACTAACTAATTAACAAATCATGTAGGTAGGTTAAACTCATATATGAATATACATGTATGAATATATCTGTTTATATATTTCAAGACAAAAAAAAAAGTGAAATTTTAAAAACTTGATGATGGATAGTGGAAGAAAACATCATCCAAGGAAAACATTTTTTTCTAAATTAATTCTGAGAATTTAAGAGCCTAAATTTAGTAATAGATTGCCATGACTGTGGGAAAAATATATATTGCAAGCATCTGTTTTAAAGAGCTATTTTTAATAATAATCTAATTATTCATGGAGAACTCACCAGCTGAATTAAAGTGGGATAAATGCTGGTCCTTATGTTTAAATCCTTAATGTGTATTTGAGGTCTAGAAACTCCCCATTTTTGATTATATACAGGCAATTTGTTTTATTATGTGGCATTAAGTCAGTGTCAATTCTTAGCGATCACATAGATTTTTTTCATGACAATCTTCCTCTAATCTGGGTCCTTCAGAATTTCCAGTGATATACTTAGCACCAATGTAACTTGAGTTCATACATGTTGCTATTGATTATTCTCTTATCTTTTCTTTATTATTCCAAGCAAGAGAATATTCTCCAGAGAATTAGGTCTTCACTTAATGTGTCCAAATTATGATATTTAATGTCTGGTCATTTGTATCGCAAATGAGAATTCCAGGTTTTGTTTTCTTGGCTGTCCACTATTCTCAGGAGCCTTCTCCAATATCAAGACTTCGCAAACCTCAATGTTATTTTTTCCCCTTTATGTTAGCGTGTATTTTAATGTTTGTTGTTGAAATTTAATAAAGAGATTGCAAAAAGAAGAGTCTCTTTCCTATCCTGCTAATTTTAAAATCCAACTTGCAATCTCATAGTGCCATAGAAAGTAGTATTGGCCATATTATTCTGATCCTTGTAGGTGTAGACTCATCATAGTATTTGAATTTGTTTTCCAAAGCCTTCATGACCACTCCACCAAGTGCTAGTCTGCAGCATATTTCTTGATGACTGGTAGTCCTTGACTTATAACAGTTCGTTTAGTGACCATTTTAAGTTACAAGGGCACTGAAAAAGATGACATGACCAATTTTAATACTTATGACCATCTCCATGGTTATGTGATCAAAATTCAGGTGTTCGGCAACAGACTCATTTATGACAGTTGCAATGTCCCAGTCTCATGTGATCTCCTTTTGCGACCTTCTGACAAGCAAAGACAATGGATTCACTTTACAGCGGTGTCACTAATTTAACAACTGCAATTATTCATCTAGTAACTATCGCAAGAAAGATCATAAAATGGGACAAAAGTCACTTAACTGTCTCATTTAACAACAGGAAGTTTGGGCTCAATTGTGGTCAAAAGTCAAGGACTACCTGAACTTCATGGGAATACATGGGTTGCTTTTTCTGTAAGGCATTCAGCTTTTCCAAACAACATGGAGAAAAAACACTGGAGCATTCAATGTCTAGACTCTGAGCACACAGAGCTATTCCTTGTTGGTTTGTTAAGTACACAGAGTAAGGAAAAACAAGAAAGTCCAGTTGCCACCAACAAAAGCAGCTTTGGGAGAATCATCACCTGGATGACTGAGAATCTCTACAGACAGAATAAGTGGGAAACGTGAATTTTGTGTTTGGTTCTAATGTCAGGCAAATAAAGTCTAAAGCAACTAGAGAATACTCCTGCCCCAATCCTAAAATAATACTATAACCACAGTATTGCAATGGTTCTCTACCAGATATCCCGAGAATAAATGGCAAATTTATTTGATAAATTTTGACAACAAATGGTCAAAATTGGGAGTGTCCTATCAAATTCTGTACCTGTCAACAGTGATGTCCCCCAAGGCAGTGTTCTAGGACCAACTCTCTTCATACTCTACATAAATGACCTCTGTGATCATTTTAAGAGCAACTGCGTTCTCTTTGCTGATGATGTAAAACTATTCAACACCATAGTCAATACAGCTACCCTTCAAAAAGACCTTGACTATGTATCAGAATGGTCAAACAAATGGCAACTTCAGATCTCAACAAATAAATGCTCTGTCCATATTAGCAAAAAAAATCAGAAAATAAAATACAAGCTGAATAATCAAGACCTTGTTGACGATCTAAACTCTTGTCAAGGGCCTTGGAGTACTCATCTCTAATAACCTAACTGCTAGAGCCCACTGTAACTACATAGCCAAAAAGGCATTAAGAGTTGTCAACCTAATCTTATGTAGCTTTTTCTCTGGTAATATTACACTAATAACTAGAGCATACAAAACATTTGCTAGACCAATCCAGCTCATCAGTCTGGAACCCACATTACGTATCTGATATTAGCACAGTTGAGAAAGTCCAGAAATATTTCACAAGAAGAGTTCTCCACTCCTCTACTTGTTAGAGAATACCTTATGCTACCAGACTCGAAATTCTAGACCTAGAAAACCTACAACTACGCTGCCTTCGGTCCGATCTAAGTATAGTATATAAAATCATACATTGCAATGTCCTGCCTGTCAATGAATGCTTCAACCATAACAACACAAGAGCACACAATAGATTCAAACTCAAGGTTAACCACACTAAACTTGATTGCAGGAAATACGACTTCAGCAACAGAGTAGTCAATGTCTGGAATACTCTACCTGACTCTGATTTCTTCCCCAAATCCCAAAAACTTTAACCGTAGACTGTCTACTATTGACCTCACCCCTTTCCTAAGAGGTCTGTAGGGGGCATGCATAAGCGTACCAACGTGCCTACCATCCCTGTCTTGTTGTTTCTTTTATATATTTTTTTGTTTTTTTTATTTTTCTTATATGTATCCATGTATTCATAATGATGTTTTTTTTACTTATGTCTATTATCTTGTAAGCAATTGACAAAAATAAATAAATAAATAAAATTTAAAAATAAATAAATAATCACCCTGAATCCCCTTGTGAAGCAAAGCTGCATTCTCAGTACACCAAACTGCATGCTGTATGCATGCCCGGAAGCCTGCAGGCATGTTGCACACATGTTGATTCATCTCTGTCACGTAATTCACATCTTTTTACAAATGCCAGTTGCACATATAGAGCTATGTACAAATTCAGATGAACAAAGTTCTTCCCTTTTTTCTAGCTTGGAGTTTATTTCACAACCAGACAGAAAGAGCTGGATCACAGTAGGGAACATTGGGATGTTACAGTTCTCAGAATTAACCATTTCCGGGTCCAAAAAAGAAAATTTTAAGTAAAGAAGAAGGAGAAGAAAAACATTTTTTCAAGGGTCTGGTTTACCTTATTAGAAATAGATACATGTTTGGCAACAATCTGCAATTAAACATTTAACTTTGGTAGTTTTCTATGTGAGTGTTAAATCTTTTCATTTATTTTCTTTTTACTTGCTTCATTCCAACTGGATTCCTTTCCTCTTTTATTTTCTTTTTAAAAAATTAAAAAAATAATGACCACAAAAGTAAGTATAGGTACTCTTTTGTTAGTTTTATATTCTGGAACAAAATGATGCTTCTTCCAAGAAACGCTTAAACGTCCCTTCCTGGATCGGACAATTCAATCTGAAATTTTGACATCTGATCTGGCAGGCACTTCTTTGCTTTGTTTTTAGCACTGTCTCATGAGAATGAGAACCCATGTAATTTGATAGGCTTGGCCAAGGGAATTATGGGAAATTGAGGACATGGGCAAAGACACTAGCCTGGAGGAGACCAAGTGAAAAGAAAACAGGAACCAACCGGGTGAAAGTTGACAAAACGAGTATCCAATTACAAAGACCACGCATTTATGCTAAGCATGGAGAAAGATGTCCTTTTTCAAGAACCGGTTGAGTAATCGGAAAAGTTACCAGTTGGGCAAGACTTTAGTGTAAAAGCCATGCCTGAGGATTGCTCCTTGTTTGTTTGTATGTGTGTTTGTTTGTTTGTTTGAAGCTGCTACGGGCAGGGAAGGATTAGCCATGAGCGTTTGCTGTTTCATTTCTTTCGGCTCCGGGACCAACAATCCAGGGAGAGGTGAAAAGGTTGGGAAGACTTTGACGAGATGAGCGTCCCCAGAACCGGGCCGCAAACTCGAAGCCACAAGTCTCCAAACTTGGCAACTTGGAAGACTTGTGGACTTCCAACTCCCAGAGAATTTTCCAGCCAGCTGGAGTTGAAATCGACAAGTCTTCAAGTTGCCAAGTTTGGGGATCCCCGGCTGTCAGCGCTGAAGACCCGAGCCGCGCTATGCAAATTCGGAAGGGGTGTGAGACGTCCTTTTGCCCCACCCTTATGGGCCGGGCAGCCGATCGATACTGGGAGGCCGAAGAATATCGCCGGCTGAACAAGTGGAGTATCGACTTGACCCAACATCGGGAGTCCCTCTTCTCTGTTCGGCCCGGACAGGTAAGCGAGCCCATCGGCCGTCTCTGGCTCCGTTCTCTATGAGAGAGAGAGAGACAGATTTGTAACAATCGCAAAACTCTCTCTCTCTCTCTCTCTCTCTCTCTCTCTCCCTCCCTCCCTCAAAATGATAAAATTTTGGGTTTTGCTTTCAGAGCACAAGTATTCACATAATGCATTTTTTCCCCCCATCCTATCACTGTTTCATCAATTTACCCATTTTGGAGTTCACCGTGACACCCAGAACCATTAACTGGCTCTTAAAGAGTGGCATGCTTGGCTGGTTGTGGTTTGTTCATTTTGGTCAGCCCCTGGGGAATCCAGGAAACTTCAGAAACAAAGCTCTCTTTCTTAAAAACTATCAATAATCATTGAATTATTTTGCAACTGTGAATTCTGAAAAGGAGATAGTTGCAACCCAGCAGTTTAAACAACTCTGTCCTGTTGGTTGAATGTCAATTTGGCCTGAGTTAAATACACATTTCTGAATTTTGCAATCTTTTGTCCTTTTGTATAAAGTCCACAAAACCAGATTTCCAGGTTTTATTAATGAAATGGGTAAAATTCTGACATAATATATCCTGGTCTTCTTCATCTTATCTGACATCCTTTTTTAATCTAAATATTTAGCATAATTTTGGAACCCTCAAAGATATATCAGCTGTTCATTGGTTTAAGCACTTCTACAATACTTACTGATTTACCACAATCTCACAAGAAGTGACTTAGGGCAGTGTACAACAATTAATTATTTTTTTATTTTGGTCAATTGCTTACAAGATAATAGGTATAAGTAAAAACATAGTTATGAATACATGGATACATATAAGAAAAATAAAAAAATTAAAAACAATAGGACAGGGACAGTAGGCACGTTGGTGCGCTTATGCACGCCACCTACAGACCTCTTAGGAAAGGGGTGAGGTCAATAGTAGACAGTTTAAAGTTAAAGTTTTTGGGGTTTGGGAAAGAAACCGCAGAGTCAGGTAGAGTATTGCAGACATTAACCACTCTGTTGCTGAAGTCGTATTTCCTGCAATCAAGTTTGGTGCAGTTAACCTTGAGTTTGAATCTATTGTGTGCTCTTGTGTTGTTATAGTTGAAGCTGAAGTATTCATTGACAGGCAGGACATTGCAATGTATGATTTTATATACTATACTTAGATTGGACTGAAGGCGGCGTAATTCAAGGTTTTCTAGGTCTAGAATTTTGAGTCTGGTGGCATAAGGTATTCTACAATGAGTAGAGGAGTGGAGAACTCTTCTTGTGAAATATTTCTGGACTTTCTCAACTGTGCTAATATCAGATACGTAATGTGGGTTCCAGACTGATGAGCTGTATTCGAGTATTGGTCTAGCAAATGTTTTGTATGCTGTAGTTATTAGTGCAACATTACCAGAGAAAAAGCTACATAAGATTAGGTTGACAACTCTTAATGCCTTTTTGGCTATGTAGTTACAGTGAGCTCTAACACTTAGATCATCAGAGATGAGTATTCCAAGGTCCTTGACAGAGTTTAGATCATCAACAAAGTTTTGATTATTCAGCCTATATTTTATTTTCTGATATTTTTTTTTTGCCAATATGTAGGATAGAGCATTTATTTGTTGAGATTTGGAGTTGCCATTTGTTTGACCATTCTGATACATAGTCAAGGTCTTTTTGAAGGGTAGCTGTATTGACTATGGTGTTGAATAGTTTTACATCATCAGCAAAGAGAATGCAGTTGCTCTTGAGATGATCACAGAGGTCATTTATGTAAAATATGAAGAGAGTTGGTCCTAGAGCACTGCCTTGGGGACACCACTGTTGACAGGTACAGAATTTGATAGGACGCTCCCAATTTTGACCATTTGTTGTCTGTTTGACAGGAATGCTTCTATACAGTTATGAAAGTGAACAGAGATACCATAAGATTTTAGTTTTAGGAGTAGTTTGTCGTGTACCACTGAATGAAAGGCTTTACAAAAGTCTATGTAGATTGTATCTATTGCTTTGCTCTGATCAAGTTGTGTAGTCCATATGTTTTTGCAGTGTAAGAGTTGCAGATTACACAGTAGTTTTTTCCTGAAACTAAATTGTTTATTAGAGAGTAGGTTGTTTGTTTCTAAGTGGAGGATAATGGATAATTGATTCCATGACTTTATAGGTGACGCAGAATAAAGAGATTGGTCTGTAATTTTCAACTAGGCTGGGGTCTCCCTTTTTGAAGATGGGGATCACCGTGGCTTGTGACGATAGTTTTGGCAAGGAGCTGGTCCTCAAAGATTTTTCAAAGATTATGCTAAGAGGTTCAGCTATGGCAGTGTATAGCTTTTTTAAGAAGTAGGCACATATTCCGTCCGGTCCAATAGATAGAGATGATTTTAGAGTGCATAGTTCTTTTTCAACATTGTCTTCTGTAAAATCGATATGTATTAGATCATTGTAGTTGTCTGTGGTTCAACTAGGAAATACTGGGCATGATCCATTGCTGTTTACAAAGAATGTGTTAAAGAAGTTGGCTTTAATAGTGTCGTTGTTGCAATCTATACCATTAGGTCCTTTCAGGGGTGGGATGGACGTTGAATCTTTTAGTTTGTTGTTTACAAAATTGTAGAAAGCGCAGGTGGAATTGGTGTGTAGGAGGTTTTCATCTTGTTTCATGTGATAATTGGTGGATTCAGTCTTTATCTGGTGGCATAAATTTTTGTATCAGCTTTTGAAGTTGGCAGCATGACCAGATTTATTTTTCTGCCAAAGTGATTTCTTTTTGGACTGAAACTTCCTTATTGTTTTGGGTAATTTATTTTTTTCTGGTTTTGGGGAGTTGTTATTGGTACATATAGTACCATTGGTACACATATTGGTACATATACATATTGGTACTTTTAATCAAATAAATATAATCAAATAAAAGAACAAATATTTAAAAACAATCATTATCAAAAATTTAAATATTATCATCTCCGGTTTCGGATTTTGATGAAAAGTCCCTGTCAATCATTTTTTTAGTTAGGGGAACATTCAATAAGATCAGCAATAGCAAGCCTCTTTCTCTGTCTATCCTTGCTATGAACAGTAGGTGATGTGTAAGTAAAGTTACCAGGAGTTGCCTGTGCATTGGAGGTTTTTTCTTTTTTATAAGATGATCAGTTTTGGTTAAAAGCCATATAGTATAAAATACATGTGGCTTGGGTTTTGGTTAGTCACTTGCTCTCATGGATTACTGCTGATAATAGGAACTGCATGTGTGGAAATAATTCAGAAATTAGAAAAGAGTTATCTCTTTCATTACCCTTCTCCGACTTCTCGAGTCAGTGCCAACCCTTCAGGGTAGACCAGACTGGGAAAACAATACCATGTAAGTTAGTAGCACCTTTATTGTAAAGTTATAGTAACAGAATCTTACAAGTTGGAAAGCATTTCCCCCTTCCCTTTATTTTCATGTGAACTAGGAGAAGCTTGGCCCTTGTATCTGACCTCTTTCTCCGGTCCTTAAAGACATTCCCTCTGCCCTCTTCTGTCAAAGGTGAATGGTCTAATGGCCCCCAGTATTGAGCTCTCCAGGCTGAACTCAGCAGAAGATCCCCAAACACTGGGTATAGCTTAGCTAGAGAAGGCTAGAGCCAACAGTTGAAGGGCAGTGCCTCCCACAGACCAAGGCACTTTAAATCTGATACTTATTTTTCTCAAGTTTCCAATGGCTTAGTGGGCACCTTGCTTTGGGCATTTCAGGCTTGGGGGTAGGTAGAAACCTGTTCTCTGTATCTCTGTTTTATTTATTTATGTATCAAATTTAGAGACTGCCATTGGCAAAGCAATTCACTGTAACACTCATACCAGGCCAATGGGACCCCTCTCCACTTATATTACAGAATACAGCAGCAATTTAGCAGCAAAACAGCCAAATGTTTGTGATGTGGTTTTTCAGGTTAAGATCCTAAAAATGAAAGCGATAATGTGCCCCTTGAAAGAGATCCACCCCAATTATTGCTGTTAATCTTCCCATTCTCCTCCCCTCAGCCTAGCCTGTTAACAAAAGGCCTGTGTTTTTAAACCCTGTCTCTTTTGGCAGTGTCACTAGATTATCTCCTGCATTGGCAAGTTGGTTGACAAGGTATGTCTTATTTCCCTGGCCCCAAAAATTGCCAAACCTCTTTTAAGTCCTCAAAGTGTCAGTGAATACTAATACAGGATATAGCTCTGTAAAAATAATGCAGATTTGCAGATTTCACATAGAAGTGAAATTGAATGGAATACATTCTGTATTATTAACTATAATAAAATGCGAAGCCATATCAACAGCTAGACTGGAGAACAATGCCTTTGGAAGTAAAAGGAGATACGGCTACTTTTTATTGATGGAAAAAGGCAGGTGCTTTGGGGTGTATTATTAATGCATAGAAATGAGACTGGTTCTCAGCTGCTCCCACTACCACCGCCAGAGAAAAATAAATCTAAAGAGACTTTTCACCAATATGTTTGTGTGTGTAGATTTTTAAGAGCTTGATTTTCTGTTGAACAGAATTTTAAACCATTCGCTACTAATAGTCCCCGCCCTCCGTTATTATCTTCCAAACTGCTTTTCTTTTTCAATTGGGGTGGGGGTGGGGGAAGGTTATATGAAGGTATTTTTTTTCTGCCTGTCCTGGGGGATGGATAAGCTTTGATTATCTCCTTGTCAGTCTCCTGAGCATAATGAGCAAAATGTATGCAAAGCTTCAAGAAGGGTAATTATAAGACTGGTACAAATCTGAGTGTATAAGCAGGTTTTAGGACAGGTTGTTTCTCCTTGCATCAAATCCCGTGGCATTCAGTTGAGAAATACCCTGTCAGACCCTGTTCTGCACTGCATGCTTCGTTTATTGGCTTTAGGCTCACCTTTGACTCATTCCCAAGAGACAAGCTAAGGTGGAAATTGAAAAACTCTTCTACTGGTGGCCTTACTATTTAGACCTTCCTGGAAACCCACTACTAAAGAATAGATGCAGTGGTTCCTTGTGTCTCACAAAATAAATTCACGTAGAGAGATGGCGTCAGACAGGATTGTACTATCTATATTGTATCTATAACCTGTATCTATAACCTGTACAATAACCTGTTATTATATCTATAACCTGATGCTGTACTTTTTATCATTATATAAACTCAAACTGAACCCACTTAAGCAAGCTTTTCACCATCTTCCTATGGCTAGTTAACAGAAATATTTCTATCTTACTGTATACAGATGATGCAGTTATACTATTGTTAACCCTGGCTGAAATTATTTCTCTTGCCCCTGTATTTCAGAGAGACAGTCTTACAGGTCAATTCTTCCAAGACAAAATCTTTCCATTCTTAGTTGTACGAGCCAGAGAATCCAAAGCGTGGGCCCATTAGAAAAATGAAGGCATTGTTCATTTCATTTAGACTGAGCTCATTGAGACAAAAGGTTTCACCATAAATGACAGGCAGATGGATCAGGACATGTATCACAAAAGCTTATGAAAGCCAATCATTGCAGTTGTCTCCTGCTTCCTTGCTTAAAGACGGAGTCAATCAAAGTTTAATCCACCCCGCTTTCCACTGCGCATGCTCAGTTTTTAATGAAGGCTGATGATTGACTTGGAGAGTTCTTGGTGCTTTTTTGCTTTTTCTTGACCGTTCTGTGCTTGGGACTAACTATTGAAGGGTGGGATTTGGATTCTCCTCCCATACAACGAGAAGATGTGTTTCAGGTAAGGACAATGCTCTTTCTCAGTTATATGGGTTGGAAAATCTAAAGCGTGGGACGTACCCAAGCTAAATGTCCTGAGGGTAGGCCAACCCCTTGTCCCGAGCCTCCAACTCTGTGTGAACTTTTTGTAACACCCTTCTTCCATAGGATGCTTCCACTGATGCAAATTTCAGGTAAGGCCAACACTCTTTTTCTAGCTACCTCAAAGCTTGGATACCGCAGCTAGAGAACAAGTTAAAACTTTTAATTATAGGAATTCCCCCCCCCCCCAATAAACAGGGAGATAGTGTGCCCACCTGACCAATGAAACCTTAAGATCAGCCTCAGCTATAAAACCCCTTTCTTATCACCAGAGGAACAAAATTTATACCTGTGGCACTAAAATTATTTACAGCCAGTTCTTATATCTGGTTACTGTATGGGGCTCAATTGGGCTCATATAACAAGATGGCTCTTTTAGAGTATGAGCAATCCACACTTCTCCATAACATATTCCAGATTGCCAGCTGTGTACCAAATATGATATTAGATCAGTAAAGTGGCAATACTAAAGTGGAGACTAAATCTCTTGTAAAATCTATTTGCTTCTTGTGCAAAGTAATCATTTGGTCAGATACGTCTGGTCCCATTGGCATCTCACCAATAATTTAAACTCAAATGGCAAAAATTATTCAGTTAGGAACTGCATTCTTATTGGAAGTAGAGAATGTCAAGCTCTTGCATGATAGGTTCTACATAGGGATTAGGCCTTTCTGCTTAGAAATGTTTCTTTAAATCATCACACAAACCTAATATTTATGTGAAAGTAGAATTCCAAAATTCAGAAGGGCACTATAATTACTCTGCTTTAACGTTCTTTCCCTGGCAGTCATGGAAGGGAAATATAAGAAAATTCCTTATGTAAGTAGACTTTGTGTCGATATTGGTGGAGCCCTTAAAGGGATAGACTGTGTTGTTTTAAAATCAGTGTTGTTTTTCTCACATCTGGCAACATTAAGATGTGTGGATGGGGAAATCTGAGAGCTGAAGTCCACACACCTTAAAGTTATCAAGCTTGAAAAACACTGTTTAAACCATCAATTTTTCAGGAACATTGATTCTTGATTTAAAACCCCTTTAATAATATGAGGGCTATCCACAAAATAGATTACGTTTTGCGATAGAAAAAAACAAAGTGTAGGAAAAAATTTTTATTATATACACTTGAAAGTGACACTTAAATACTACTTTTCAACATATTCACCAAACAAATTGAGGCACTTATCATAGCGGTGAACAAGCTTTGTAATTCCATTGTCATAAAATTCAGCCGCCTGAGATTTGAGCCAGTCAGTCACGCACACACGCAGTTCCGCATCGTCATCAAAGCGCTGTGTTCCAAGCCAGGTCTTCATCCTCGGAAAGAAGTGGTAGTCGCTTGGTGCAAGATTGGGGCTGTAGGGCGGATGAGGAAAAATCTCCCACTTGAAAGCATTCAGGACTTCTCGAGTGCGATTTGCTGTGTGTGGTCGGGCATTGTCATGCAAAAACAAAATTTTTGAGCTTAACTTTCTTCTACGCTTGTTCTGAATTGCTTTTCTTAGTTTTTGCAACGTTTCACAATACCTCACAGAGTTTATTGTTGCACCATGTTCCAGAAAATCGATAAGAAGCACACCTTGCCTATCCCAAAAAACAGTCACCATAATCTTCCTTGCAGAGAACATTTGCAAACATTTTCTTGTTTTTTTGGGGGAATTTGTGTGCCCCCCCACTCCATAGACTGCAATTTGGTCTCACTGTTCACATGTTTGACCCAAGTCTCGTCTCCAGTTATGATTCGATCAAGAAATGAATCTCCATCTTTGTCGTAAGAGTACAGAAATGTCAATGATGCGGCCATACGCTGACTCTTGTGGTTTTCTGTCAGGATTTTTGGCACTCATCTTGCACAAAATTTGTAGTAACCTAGCTTTTGTGCAACAATTTCATGCAACAAACTGTGTGAAATTTGTGGAAAACTAAGCGAAAGTTCCGTCACTGTGAAACAGCGGTTTTCACGAATCTTGTCATCGACTTTTGCGATCAATCAGTTCATCAATCACAATGCTCGGACGTCCACTCCATTGTTCATTTTGAATGTTAGTTTGTCCATTTTTAAACTTAATGCATCATTGGCGCACTCCACCTTCAGTGATGATGTTGTCCCCGTACACTTCACACAGTTGCCGAAAAATTTCAATCGGTTTATGGTTTTTTGCCAACAAAAACCTTATCACTGATCGCACCTCACAATTTTCAATTGCAGCACATATTTCAAATGTTTGCTGTGAAATAACGGGCAATGATATGAACCTCCCACTAGCACGACTAGATGCAGACGAAGCGGCGGATGCACAGACCAAAGATGGCTGCGCTAGCTCCGCCCCTTCTTGCTATAGACAAAAACGTAATCTATTTTGTGGATAGCCCTCGTAATATTCTCAGGACACTTATGTTTGTTCTGCTTGAATTATTTATTCTCCAAGAAAAATATATTGATTTTGCTAAACATTGCAATTTTTTTCTTTTATAGTTTATAACATTTGGCAAGGGTTAATACGTTACCATAAAAACTATATGTTATCTTATTTTTCTATTGACTAACCAATCTATTTCAATATTTTATGTTGGTTGGTCGATGAATGTCATAAAAAACAGGTAATTATCAAAGTTTCAGCAGCGGGGAGGGATTAGAGGGGGACCTAGGACCAAAATATATATGTTTACATTAGTTTAAGTTAAATAAAACATGATTGAGGAAAAAAAAAAACATTGGAGAAGTGTGGCCTGTATGTTGCTGTGTGTGTGGTATTTGTGTTTACACTCATTCCTGATAGAGGCTATTGCAGAAATTGGAAATGGCAGCAATAGTAAATCTGTTTGCATAAATATCATATCCCATTTAATTGATCGTGGTGTTGATTTTTAGATGGTTAACTTTATAGTCCTGTCATTTTTATCACATTGTACTTTTTAAATTATATTAATCATTGTGCTTCAGCTATGGTCAAAGGTAACATTTTCCATTAGCTTGATATGCACGTCCAGGTGAACAGATTTTCTATAGCGGGATCTTTCCCACTGATCAACACAAGACCTTTGGGGTTGTTAAGTGGTCTATAGATTCCTGTCTGAGTATTGAATGTTCTCTGCGTGCAAGGAAGCCCGACACCATAGCATCTTGAAAGCAACAATTTAGTTTCAAATCAAATCATATTTCATACAGTCTTTGAACAGCCTTTACAGTGAGAAAAGAGAAAGTTTGGTGTAGGAATTCATTATCAGTGAAACAAGAAATAAAACAACTTATCTGATTAAAAGTTGTATGCAATTACTTGATGAAGATATTTGACCACTTGCTAAGAGGTAGAGTTAGCATTCCTTCAAAAGTAATAAGCATAAAATTTATCAGTATGAACCCCAAATTTAGAAATGATTGGAGCGATTAAAGCATATGTTGGGGCATCATAAAAAGGACACTATTTGAAGACATGTGAGAGGGTATCCCATACTGGATCCACAAGGACAAAGTTGCTGTCAAGGCCCTGTCACACTGGCCGACGGATGCAAAACGTTTGTAAAAAGGACACAGCAGACGAGCAAAATGTTCCATCCATTGTTATCTGCTCTCAAAAGGGGCAAAAATTTGCATAAAGAGAGTGGACAACACGGAAAGGAACGGACGGGGGGAGGACTTAGGGCGGATGGAAAGCGGATGCTCCACAGAAGCCTATCGGATGGAAGCGGATGGGAGCGGATGGCACATCCGCAAGGCTTCCGGGGGAGCACAGCGAAGCAGACGTGGAACGGAAAGAGCGGATGCAGAGCGGATGCCGAGCGGATGAAGCAGATGCAGAGTGGAAGCCTAGCGGATGCCTAGTGGATGCCTAGCGGATGCCTAGCATTCACTGCGCATGCGGGGAGGATGCATTGCATCAGCCCCGCGGATATAAAGGGAAGCAGCTCACAAGCAGGTCACCATTCAGAGGAAAGACCTGCTTCCAGACACAGCTTGCCAGCCAGCCAGCCAGCCAGCCAGCCAGCCAGCCAGCCAGCCAGCCAGCAACCCAACTGTCAGCCTTCAAGATCTTCTACTATTGCTTTGCATCTTTCGACTGCCATAAGTAACGGGGGGGGGGGAGGAAGGGAAAGTCTGGGAAGTGAGCTGGAGGGGTTAAATTCTTCTGTTGTGTAAATGGGGGGGGGAAGCATACAATAGAGTTAGGTTTCTATTTCTTGCTTAGCTTTCTTCTCTCTGCGCAACTGCAACCCGTTATCAAAATATGCCAAGGTCAACGGACAGAGGCCTCATCATCACCTGAAGATGCCCACATGATCATATCCACAACTTCTAATTGGAAGTGTCATTTGAACTATTGGGGGTGAGAACATTTCCATCACTTTCTACATGTGAATTGCGCGCCTAATTTCTCAGATTCAGAATTCTTTGGTTGCTACCACTTCACTTTCAGTAAAAGATATCTTTTCTCTAAACTAAAGAGTCTAAGTATTTCTTTCCTGGATTTTGAATCCGCTTGACACCAACAACCATGGGGAAGAAAAGGAAGCCTCTGCCATCTGCTGCCAGCCCTGGCAAGAGGACAGGGCCACCCTCCCACCCCCTGGCCCTGACTCTGCTTCTGCTGGGGCTTCTGCTGCCTGGGCTCACCCTTCTGGTGGTGGTGCTTCTGCTGATGCTGCTTCTGGAGGTGTGCTTCTGCTGATGATTACTCTGCTGATGCTGCTTCTGGTGGTGGTGCTTCTGCTGATGATTACTCTGCTGGCACTGCTCCTGGTGCTGGTGCTTCTGCTGGTGCTTATTCTGCTGGCACTGCTCCTGGTGCTGGGGCTTCTGCTGGTGCTTACTCTGCTGGCGCTGCTCCTGGTCCTACTGGTCCTGCTGGTGCTCCTGGTCCTGCTCGTGGTCCTGGTCCTGCTCGTGGTCCTGGTCCTGCTCGTGGTCCTGGTCCTGCTCGTACTCCTGGTCCTGCTAGTGCTCCTGGTCCTGCTTGTGCTCCTGGTCCTGCTGGTGCTCCTGGTCCTGCTGGTGCTCCTGGTCCTGGTCCTGGTGCTGCTGGTGCTGCTGGTCCTTCTGGTCTTGCTTTTGCTGCTACTGTTGTTGTTGTTGCTGCTGGTGGTGGTGGTGGTGTGGAGGAGCAGCCCCTATATCCTCGAAGCCCCTCTGATGAGGGCCCATATGGCCCTGCCAGAGGAAGGAAGAGGCAGACGCGTGAATGGGAGAGGAGGCAATACTCCATCGAAGAGGAACATGAGAAGGAGGTGCTTGAATGGCTCAGGGAGAATGAATATCTTTGGTGGAAGGGACACAGGCTCTATCGAGACACCAAAAGGAAGCAGGCTGCTTGGAGAGAGAAGGCGGAGAGCCTGGGCTACACTTCGGAGGTGCTCCTCGGCTGGTGGAAGCACATGCACACCTGGTACGGGAAGCTGCACCTCAAGAAATCTGGCCAGGCCACGGTCAAGCTGACGGACAGAGAGACCTACGTGATGGTCAGGTGCAGCTTCCTGGAGGTGGAGATCCGCCACCGAGGAGCAGCCCCTCTGTCTACCCTCTCTCTTAGGCAGCCTGCTGAGAGCCAGTCCTCTTCTGGCAGAGAGTCAGCTCCTGTGTCCAGGCAGGTATCTGTGGAGCATCCCATGATGGAGAACCCCCTGACAGCTGTAATACCTGTGGGGCGCGTGGAGGACCCCCTGACGCAGTGGGAGAAAGGAGATGCCACTTCCACCACAGGCCAACCCGCATCCACCCCCAGCTCCACCTCCACAGAAAGCCAGAAAGCCAGACTGGAGGGGCAGAGCCACACTGTCCTGCTGGAGATAAGAGACACCATCAGAAGCAGCGTAGATCTCCTCTCTCAGCTGGTACACACTGACGCCCCAACCTCCAACCACAATCCCTTCCTCACGTCAACCAGACCCTCATGAACATGTCAGAACCCCAGTACCAGGTGGTGAAGGACAGGATCACTGATCTTCTTCACAACCCTCCAGACCAAGATGAACCTGCTCCCAACCAGTCCAGGCGTGCTCCTCCACCCCAGGTGATGTCACTGCCCTTCCAAGGCTTTCCACAGGCCCTCACCTACCAAGGTTACGGCTACCAGGAGGTCCAGCAGCACAGGCAGCCCTTCCCAGTCCAGGCACAGGTGCATCGGACGCCACCGGTGCCACTGATGCCACCCATGCCACAGATGCCACCCATGCCACCGATGCCACCCATGCCAGTCCTCACTCAGCTGCAGACCAGACAGCCCCACTACACTGCTCCTTCCTCCACCCCACAACCAAGCCCGGCCTCAGAACATCTGTCATCGGTATTGGGGCTGACACCCCATGTCATGGAGGAAGGGGCTCTCAACATCACGGGGCTGAGCCAGCTGTCTGAGAGCTTCCTAAACACACCATCCCCTGTTGTCCTCTTGGGGCCAGGCACCCCAATGGTGCCTCAGACAAGCACTCCAGCAGCAGCCACCTCCACAGCACCTGGACCCTTCACCCCTGAGACAATGGGAATGCCTCAGAGTGACTGAGAAGAGTGCCAGAGACTGGGTGGCTACCTGTAGACTTTATTTTTGCTTTGGACGCTTGACTTGGGTCATTTTTCTTTTACAGCTTGTTATTAATAAATATTATCTTTGCTTCACACAATTGCTTCATTTATTTTTGTCAATAAAGTCTTGGTGGAAACTTTTAGAAATGGTTTAGCCTTTGCATGCTTGGGGGATAGGTTAAGATAGCAGTGGGATGGGCAGGGATAACTGTGGGATGGGTAATAGCTGTGGGATGTGCAGGGATACCTGTGGGATGGGCAGGTATATCTTTGGGATGGGTAATAGCTGTGGGATGGGCAGGGATACCTGTGGGATGGGCAGGGATAACTTTGGGGTGGGATAGATAAACCTCCAGTGCAAGCATAGTGGGATTGTGTGGTTCACCCTCCCAGGTGCCACACCTATGGCCCTTTATTATCAATAATAATGTAATCATTCATCCACACATGGCGAAGAGGATGATGCTGAAGAAGCCCTTGTAGTTGAAAGAAGTGGACCCCGACTTGGCTGGAGCTTTGCAGGCCACGTGCTTGCCATCTATGGCTCCAACGGTGTGGGGGAAGTTCCACTTCTGATACCACTGCTCTGCAACTTTCTTCCAGCCTTCTTCAGTGGTGGGACACTGGAGGAGCTCCTCCAGGTATTCTTCGATGATGGCCTGCACCCACTTCTCTGACCACAATGTTAATGGTGTTGTGTGGCACCCTCCAGCCATATTGCATGCTCCAGTAGGTGGTCCCTGAGGCCAGGTGGTGCAGAGTCAGTGCCACCTTGAGCCCAGGGTCCAGGCTGGGCCGGAATTTGGTGTTTGCCTTGGTCATCCTGGGTCTCAGCCGCTCCACAACTTCGTCAAACATGGCTGGAGGCATCCTCATGAAGTTCTGGAATGCACGAGGGTCTTCGTTCCTCAGCTCCACCATCAGCTTGTTGTACAGTCCATACTCTGCTCTTCTCCCGATCCATCTTCGGACCCAGACGCTTCTTGGCCGCCTCCTTTTCTTCCCGTAGAACAGTTGAAAGAGCCTGTAGATGGCTTCGCACTGTTGCAGAACGATGGTGGCTACCAAAAGCGCTGTGTTATGATCCATGGTGGACATCAATGGATGCTGTGGAAGAGCAAGAGCCAGATGAAGGCTGCAGAGGTCTGCACAGCAGGGCTGCTGGACTGAAAGTGAGATCCAGGTGAGTTCCTCCCCCTTTTTATAGGAAATATAGGTTTTCCACTAGGTGTCCTTTTGCATCCTCTAGGCATCCTCTAGACATCCTTAATATCCGAGATAGGTCCCCTCTGCGAACGTTTTTTCCATTTTAATGCTTTCTTTGCAAGCTGCATCCGCTTTCATCCTTTCTCCGTCCGTGCTACTAATGCTGCGCGTCCATTCTGCGTCCTCCCTGTGTCCGTTTTCCACTGGAGCGGATTTGAGTTGCGCGGATGCGCAGCGGATGCCTAGCGGATATAGCGGACACGTAACGGGTAACGATGGATGTTGAACTGATGTTCCCCGTATGCGTAGCGGATGCAGAACGGATGCGTTGGATACATTTTCCACTCAAAAAGTTTTGAGCATCTCAAAACTTTTTGAGCGGATGGAACCTCAGTCGACGGATGCTGGACGGATAGAGAGGATGAAAAACGGACGCAGTGAGTACACAACGGATGAATCACATTAACCAACGGATGGCAAGTGTTTCTCTCCATTTTACATCTTCTTTCCATCCGTTGGTGCAGTGTGACATGGGCTTAAATAAAGAGTCCCATAAAAACTTCCTGACAGTAGAGTCGATGGGAGGGCATCCAAGCAGGCTTTGGAAAAGGCCCTTCTATATTTGCTTAGGGTTAGATTGTATCGATACCTTGCAGGAAAAGACTTGCATCTATCTAATATTTTGTAAAAGGTTTGGCAGTACTGGTGTTAATCATTTGGCCAATCAATGTCCCTAATTCTTTCTTTTATTGTTGATTTGGCCTCCTCAAGGGCTAATTGTCCAAACTATTCAGCAGAGAGTCAAAGACTGTGAAGTTCTTCCATACAGGTACAGTGTATAGGTGTATTCAGTGTATCGGAAAAAATGACTTACAACTCAGCCTGAAAGTTAGGAACATTGTACTACCCCCATGGTAACATGATCGTAATTAATAACAGAAATTCTGATCTCAATTGTGGGTGTAAATCAAGAACTAACTCTTGGGCAACTCTTTAAACCATAAGAATTTGATTGTTTCCAGAATGTAATTTGTCCCATATTGCCTTTAATTTTAGTTATTGCTAGTATGCTGTTTTGGGCAATAGAAATGGCATAATTTATCTGAGCTGATAATTTCCCACAGGTCTGAAGTATTACATCCAAGTATTTAAAACATTTGATGTACTCTAATTTGTGGGAACCAACTGTCCACTTTGTTTTTGTCTTTTGTTGAAAAAAAATATATATTTGTCATAGCGGGTTACTAATTGTTCTTCATTACAGTAGGATTCCAGATTTGTATATTTGGCTGCTAGATGTTGAAGTATTGGGCAGCGATCTACAATGGATCATTTTGGTTGAAATCTTGCTTGCTCAGGGTCAATTATTCCCTCATCTTATCGAAATTTGAAGTTTGGTGAATAGGTACATGGCATATAATTTGGTAATCATGTTCAATAAACTAATTGGTCTGTAATTAACCAGGGCATTCCTATCATTCTTTTTGCATAAGGGAACAATTACAGCTTCCCCCAAGACCTGTAATCTTAGCTGTGGTTAATATGTGCGATTAATATGTGAAAAGCCAATAAAAGGATCCACCAATTTGAATTGGATTTAATTAGCTCGGGGGGGGGGGGGATATTATTCCCAGGGACTTTACCATGTTTAATTTGGTTAATGAGATTTTTAACTTCTTTGCATGTGACTGTAGTATAAAGATAAAAATTATTATTTGTTATTATTTTTATTGTATTCAATAAAAGTACAAGAGATAAATATACAAAATATAAAAATGTATGTCTCATTAGAAATGAATCTGCTACCTATCAGCACCACTACCTGTCAGCAGCCAATCCTCCAATGTGTCTGTGAAGGCAGGCAGTTCTCCATCAGGTCAGCTACCTCTCCCAAGGCCTGAGGGCCTGGGACAGCATCATTCTCAACTCCTGGCTTCTCCAAACATTCCAAGGGAGATGTGCCATTCCCGTAAGATGGTCCCAATTCCAGTTCCTCCTCCAAACCAGGTTCTGATAGGACCATGACATGTCTTTTTTTTTTTAAGAAATTTTTTATTGATTTTAAGATAAACATAAACAAACACAACATAAAAACATAAACCATCTTCCCTATATATACATACAGTATGCCGGTTGATTTACATATTATTTTGTGCAACCCTTTCGTAGTCTTCAATTACAATTACATTATATATCCTCTCATACTTTCAATCAAATATCAAGTACATTAATATCTTTATTAATCAATCTTTGATTATACTTTTATTCATTGATATTTTATAAAATAATCATATTTTACTTAGTTTATTTTACAACAATTCATATTATCCTCCCAGATCTATCCGAGCATCTTTTTGTAAATATAATTAAAAAAAGAAAAAATACATCTTCATGTTTATTATTTTCTAAGAATCTACATATTCCATTACTATATTTTATTATCTAACCACTGATAGAATAGATCCCAAACTTTGTAAAATTGTTTATCATCTTGTTCTTGAATTTCAAATGTCAATCTACTCATTTCAACACATTCCAATATTTTCTTAATGATCTCCTCCTGTAATGGTATCTTCTCATTTTTCCAGTTTTTAGCAAATACAATCCTAGCTGCTGTTAATATATTTACAATTAGATATTTCAAATATTTACTATATATTTCAGGCAAAATTCCCAATAAAAAAATATCTGGTTTCAAATCTATATGCTTATATGTTATTTTTTCCAGCCACATGTGGGTTTTAGTCCAATATTTTTTAGCATCCGGGCATGTCCACCTCATATGGTAATATGAGCCAGGTGTCTGATGACATGTCCAACATTTTTCGGACTTATTCTTCTTGCTATTCTTGTTGGGGAAAATGCCATCTATAAAACATCTTACACAAATTTTCTTTATATGCTGTTGACATTGTCATTTTATAATTTTAAAACCACAATTTTTGCCATTTCTCTAAATCAATCCCATATCCAAAATTCTTCCCCCAAGCAATCATAGTTTCTTTAACTTGTTCTTCTTCTAATTTAATTTCTAATGAATATCCAAATAATTTTTTAATCACCTTTTCATCGGCACCTGTCAAAATCTTATCTAAATCGGTCAATTTATCATAAAAACCTTCTGTTTTAAAGTTTTTATCATACCTTGATTGTATTTGCGCATATGAAAACCAATTCATCTTTATACCTTGTTCCTCTAATTTTTGCATAGATTTAAGTTCACCCTTTTCATTCAGTATTTCACCATATCTGTTTGTTCCTTTTTTATATATTATAGGATAAGAAAATGCCTCAATAGTCGATAACCAGACTGGAATTTTCAAATAACATTGTGTTGTAGTCTTTTCCCAATTTAATCACAGAGACTCCCATATATAATGTCTTCTAAAGTACCCCTGTGTTTACATTCCTTTATACCGTAAAAAAGCATGCCACCCCAAAAACAGATCATGTCCTTTTAACGTCAACAATCTAGTATTTCTTAATGTTATATTTTATTTAAATATTTAAAATAATCTTTTCCAAGCCTAATTAAAATTGTTTGAAACAAATATAAAATTCTGGGTAATATATTCATCTTGATTGTTGATATTCTCCCTATTAGTGACAGTTGTAAATTTTCCCATTTCGCCAGATCTAGTGCTATCTGCTGCTTACGTTTTAATGTACATCTCTTTTAATGTACTGTATCTTGCTGTCAAGTATATCTCCAAGTATTTAATCTTATTCATGACCTGGATTTTCAATAGGTCTGCTAATTCTTCTTTTTCATGCTCTTCCCTCTATTTTATCAACCAGGCAATGTCCTTGAAACAAAGTCTCAGTTCTTTCTCAGCTTTGTCTGGTAAAGAAAAACCAGGATACTTCCAAGCCTCTAGTTGGCAGTGCTACAAAGTTTCTTTAAGCCCATGTCACACTGGCCAATGGATGCAAAAAGGACACAGCGGACGAGCAAAATGTTCCATCCGTTGTTATCCGCTCTCAAAAGGGGCAAAAATTTGCATAACCGGAGCGGATAACACGGACGCATGGAGGACGCAGGGCAGATGCAAAGCGGATGTGGAATGGAAGCCCAGCGGATAGAAGCGGATGGGAGCGGATGGGAGTGGGTGGCACATCCACAGGGCTTCGGGGGGCCTCAGTGAAGTGGACGCGGAACGGAAAGAGCGGATGCAGAGCGGAAGCCTAGCAGATGCACAGCGGAAGCCTAACGGATGCCTGGCGTTCACTGCGCATGTGGGGAGGATGCATTGCACCAGCCCCGCGGATATAACGGAAGCAGCTCGGAAGCAGGTCTCCATTCAGAGGAAAGACCTGCTGCCGGACACATCGACTGCCTTGTCTGCCCTGCCTGCATGTCTGCCTGCCAGCCTTGCTGCCAGCCTTGCTACCAGCCTTGCTGCTAGACTCCCTGCCAGCCTTGCTGCCAGCCGGTCTGCCTGCCAGCCTTGCTGCCTGCCTTCCTGCCAGCCTTGGTTCATGTCTGCCTGCCAGCCTTCCTGCCAGCCTTGGTTCATGTCTGCCTGCCAGCCTTCCT
>BLBF01000018.1:35458502-35485391 GCA_015471245.1 Laticauda colubrina
CCAGCCTTGGTTCATGTCTGCCTGCCAGCCTTGGTGCCTGCCTGCCTGCCAGCCTTGGTGCCAGCCTCCCTGCAAGCCAGCAACCCCACAACCATGCGGAAGCACAGCAAGCCTCAGCCATCTGCTGCCAGCCCTGGCAAGAGGGACAGGGCTACCATCCCGCCCCCTGGCCCTCACTCTGGGTCTCCTGGGGCTTCTGCAGCATAGGCTCGCTCTTCTGGGGCTGGCGCTTCTGCTGCTTCTGCTTCTGGAGGAGCTGATGACAAGCACTCCAGCACCAGCCACCTCAACAGCACCTGCACCCTTCACCCCTGGGACTGAGTGACCAAGAGGACTGCCAGAGAGTCATTTTTGTCTTATAGATTGTTGTTAATAAAGTCTATTTATGATTCACACACTTGCTTCATTTCTTTTTTTTAATAAAAATCTTGCTGGAAACTGTTAGAAATGGTTTAAGCCTTTGCATCCTTGTGGGATGGGTAAGGATAGCTTTGGGATGGGTTAGGATACCTGTGGGATGGGTAATAGCTGTGTGATGGGTTAGGATAGCTGTGGGATAGATAAACCTCCAGTGCAAGCATAGTGGGACTGTATGGTCCACCCTCCCAGGTGCCACACCTACAGCCCTTTATTATCAATAATAATGTAATAATTATCCACACATGTCAACATAAACACAACTCTTTATTAAAGCCCTGTTAATTGTAGGCCAACTAAACATAAATGGCCCACGTGCTTGCCATCTATGGCTCCAACGGTGTGTGGTAAGTTCCACTTCTGGTACCACTGCTCTGCAACTTTCTTCCATCCTTCTTCAGTGGAGGGTTACTGGAGGAGCTTCTCCTTGTATTCTTCGATGATGGCCTGCACCACTTCTCTGACCACAATGCTGATGGTGTTGGATGGCATCCTTCAGCCATTCTGCATGCTCCTGTAGGAGGTCCCTGAGGCCAGGTGGCACAGAGTGAGTGCCACCTTGAGCCCAGGTTCCAGGCTGGGCCGGAAGCTGGTGTTTGCCTTGGTCAACCTGGGTGTCAGGCGCTGCACAACTTCGTCAAACATAGCTGGAGGCATCCTCATGAAGTTCTGGAACGCCCGAGTGTCTTCGCTCCTGAGCTCCACTATCAGCTTGTTGTACAGTCCGTCCTCCGCTCTATTGGCGAACCATCTTCGGATCCAGACTCTTTTTGGGTGGCTCCTTTTCTTCTAGCAGTAGTGTTCACAGAGCCTGCAGATGGCTTCACACTGTTGCAGAATGATGGTGGCTGCCGAAAGGACTGTGTTACGATCCACGGTAGACATGACTGGATGCTGTGGAAGAGGAAGAGGCAGATGAAGGCTGCAGAGGTCTGCACCGCTGGGCTGCTGTTCTGAAAGTCCGATGCAGGCGAGTTGCTCCCCCTTTTTATAGGCAGTATAGGTTTTCTGCTAGGCATCCTCTAGGCATCCTCTAGGCATCCTCTAGACATCCTTAATATCCGAGATAGGTCCCCTCTGCGAACGTTTTTTCCCTTTTAAATGCTTTGTTTCCATTCTGCATCCACTAGGCATCCGTTCTGCATCCGTTCTGCGTCCGTTCCGTTTCCTCCCTGCGTCCGTTTACCGCTGGAGCGGATGGAATTGCGTGGATGCGTAGTGGATGCGTAGCGGATATAGCAGATGCGTAAGGCACGCGTTGCGGATGCGTTGCAGATGCGTAGCGGATGCGTAGCGGATGCGTAGCGGATGCGTAGCGGATGCGTAGTGGATGCAGAACAGATGAACTGGATACATTTTCCGTGCAAAAGTTTTAGGCAGCCCAAAACTTTTGCAGCGGATGAAACGTCCATAAACGGATGCTGGATGGATAGAGAGGAAGCAAAACGGAGGCAGTGAGTAGAGAACGGATACATCGCGTTAACCAATGGATGGCAAGGTTTTTTGTCCGTTTTACATCCTCTTTGCATCCGTTGGTTCAGTGTGACATGGGCTTTAGCTTTCACTTTCCCCCTCTCCTTTTCCAGGCAAAATATACTAAGGATTAATGAAAAAAAAAAAGTATTTAAAAAATAACTAAAAAGGAATCTCTGGCTTAATGTGTTATAGAATCAAAAAGGAGAAAAGAATAAATAACAAGAAGAAAAAGAAATCAGTCCAGTTTCAAAATATAAAATCATGTATAAAAAAATCCAACAATGAAAAAAAAAATTACTTTGACATCCTTGTTTAAAATCGCCACTTAATGACTTCTGTCAAAACTTTTACAACTCTTTCTTTTCTTTAGGGTGTCCTTTCAAGTCTTAAAATATATATAAAAAAAGTTCTCATCAAACCGGCACACTCTCTCTTTCTGTTCTCTTCCATTTCGGAGCTGTCCCAACTTCAGCAGCTTTAATGGCTGCTTCTTTGCCACTGGCAAAAAGAGTTTCTCCTGGATCTACCAGGGACTTTGCGGTATCCCTGGGATCAACAGGACGCGCTCTTTATATTCGCCGTCTCTTTGAGATGGTTTAGATCCGATTGGACCGTCCAGGAGCAAAGATATCGGCACCGATCTCGGACCTCCAAGATCGCATGCCGTATCATCACGATGCCAGCTCCCCGGACCGTGACATGTCTTCATTTGGTTGATTACACTAACACACTGTAGGAACTTCTGCCAGGTAGGAACTGGGAAACAGACATCCTTACATGCATGACCATAATAGCCATAATAGACCATAATGGCACAGTGGTTAGAATGCAATATTTCAGACAAGCTCTGCCCTCAAGGGTCACTCATCCTTCCATTCTTGCAAGGTTGGTAAAATGGGGACCCAGTTGGGGGGCAATACATAAATAATGCTAACACTTTATTGCTTTAGAGCACCACTCAGAAAGTACTCTGAAGCACTATGGAGCAGTGCTTATAAATGTTTTATTGCTATTTCTATTATCTGTCTTAAGGCGATGGCCAACGGATGCAAAACGTATGTAAAAAGGACACAGCGGATGAGCAAATTTTCCATCCGTTGTTATCCGCTCTCAAAAGTGCCCCAAATTTGCATAAACAGAGCGGACAACAAGGAACGGACGTGGGGAGGATGTAGTGGGGATGTAAAGGGGATGTTCGTAGGAAGCCTAGCGGATGAAAGTGGATGGAATCCACAGGGCTTCCGGGGGAGAACAGCGAAGCAGACGCATAGCGGAAGGAACGGATGCGTAGTGGATGACGCGGATGCATCACAGACGCCTATAGGATGCATAGCGGATGCCTAGCGGATGCAAAACGTTCACTGCGCATGCGGGGAGGATGAATTGCGTAAGCTCTGCAGATATAAAAGGATGCAGCTTGCAAGCAGTCAGGATTCAGAGGAAAAACCTGCTGCCAGAGACATCTTGAGAGAACACCATGGGGAAGAAGAGGAAGCCTGTGCCTACTCCTGCCAGCCCTGGCAAGAAGGACAGAACCACCATCCCACCCCCTGGCGCTGACTCTGAAGCTGCTGGTGCTTCTGCTGCTGGTGGTGCTCCTGGTGTTGCTGCTGTTGCTGCTTCTCCTGCTGCTGCTGCTGTGGTGCACCAGCCCCAAGGCTCTCAAAGCCCTGCTGCTGAAGGTCCTGAAGCCCCTGCCAGAGGGAGGAAGAAGGGTAGGGGGTATGGATCTGGGAAACCCATGATGAGGTTGTGTTCCAGCCCACCCTTAAGGTCACTGGCATTGTATATCTGGGCATCTGAAGCTGACCTGTTGCCTGAAGCATCGATGTACATGAACTTGTAGTCAGCATCAACCATGGCAAAAAGGATGATGCTGAAGAAGCCCTTGTAGTTGAAAGAAGTGGACCCTGAGTTGGGTGGAGCTTTGCAGGCCACGTGCTTCCCATCTATGGCTCCAACAGTGTGAGGAAAGTTCCACCTCTGATACCACTGCTCTGCAACTTTCCTCCAGCCTTCTTCAGTGGTGGGGCACTGGAGGAGCTCCTCCACGTATTCTTCGATGATGGCCTGCACCACTTCTCTGACCACAATGCTGATGGTGTTGTGTGGCATCCTCCAGGCATATTGCATGTTTCTGTACGTGGTCCCAGAGGCGAGGTGGCACAGAGTCAGTGCCACCTTCAGTCCAGGGTCCAGGCTGGGCCGGAAGTTGGTGTTTGCCTTGGTCAACCTGGGTCTCAGATGCTCCACAACTTCATCAAACATGGCTGGTGGCATCCTCATGAAGTGCTGGAATGCACAAGTGTCTTCATTCCTCAGCTCCACCATCAGCTTGTTATACAGTCCAAACTCTGCTCTTCTCCCGATCCATCATCGGACTCAGACAGTTCTTGGACATCTCCTTCTTCTCTTTGCGTAGAAAAGGTGAAACAATCTGAAGAGGGCTTGGTTCTGGTGTTGAATGATGGTGGCTACCAAAAGGAGTGTGCGATGATCCATGGTGGAGATCAGTGGATGATGTGGAAGAGCAAGAGCAAGGCTGAAGAGGTCTGCACACCAGGGCTGCTGGACTGAAAGTGAGATCCAGGTGATTTCTTCCCCCTTTTTATAGAAAATGTCAGTTTTCCGCTAGGTGTCCTTCCACATACTCCAGGCATCCTCTAGACATCCTAAATATCCGAGATACATCCCATATATGAACCTTTTGTCCATTTTAATGCTTTCTATACGAGATACATCCGCTTACATCCTTTCTATGTCCATGCTACTAACACTGTGTGGACGTTCCACGTCCGTTTCGCTTCCTCCCTCTTTCCGCTTTCCGCTGCAGCGGATGTGAGTTGCGCGGATAGCCAGAGGATGCCGAGAGGATACATCGGACATGTAACGGATGACAATGGACATAGAACGTTTGTTGCCCGTATGTGTCACGGATGTAGATCATACGTGGCGGAAAGTTCATCCGCTCAAAAAGTTTTGTGCAGCTCAAAACTTTTTGAGAGGATGAAATAGCAGTAGACAGATGTTTTACGGAAAGAGCGAATGAAACATGTACGCAGTGAGTACACAACGGATGCATTGCGTTTTCCAATGGATGGCAAGCTTTTTTGTCCATTTTACATCCTCTTTGCATCCGTTGGTTCAGTGTGACAGGGGTTTTAGCAGTTTTAAGCCCCAATTCAGTTCTCTGAAGACTCTTGCTTCTGGGCTATATAGGTTTTTCCCTCAAGGAAAGAGCATCACACATGCCAGCCTCTTATCTCCAATGGCTGTGAATGTCACAGCTGATGCTTTCATATAATCATATACTCGCAACCTTAGCAGGGAGGTCAGGAAGTGAAAAGATCAGGGATTAGAATGCCTGCATAACAGCTTCCATTTATGTTGAGACTACAGTTGTGAGAAATTGCCAATTTGATTGCACATAATCAGTTATTCAACTTGTTTATAAAAAGGAAATGTTCAGATAAGCCTTCCACTTAAAACCAGGAACATTGAAACAAGAAAATTCCAGTCTCCCATTATCATTATACATAACCAGAAAAAAAAAAGAGAAAACCTTTTTCAAAAGAGGGAAATCAATTTCCATTTGGTCCCTTATTAATCATATTTTCCTCTGTAACTAGTTCTGAATTCAGAGTGATTTCTATTTTGAGAGCCTGAGACAGATATTTAATGACTTGTCAATGTGTAAAATACAGTTTTTATTTGAAATAAATACTCATTATTTTGCACTTTATTTGGTACTTTCTATATAACGTTAGACTTTTACCTTATGATTTCTATAGTGCAGCATATTATTTGAATTGTCTGTACCCTGGACTAAGTTACAGTATGTACCAAGAAAATCCCCCTTTTCTAATTTCCACAAGTATATGCAGGGTTGCACAATTTTTCCTTTTTCAGAGTTATTTCTATATCTGCCAGTTATGGAGACATGGAAAGCAGGGATGGTATTCTACTGGTTCGGCCCAGTTCTGGAGAGCAGGTAACAGCGATGAGCAGCAGAGACCAAACTGGTTCTCTCCACTGCTCTGCTTTTCGGCCCATCCGCCTACCTGGGCTCCCATATTCACTTTTATCCACTGAATTTGAAGCGCAGCTGCTTTGCACGGCACAGAAAAGTGCTACACGGCAGCTGCCAAAGCAACCGGCATTGTACAGGCTTGCAGGAGGCGAGTTAAAACCTCTCTGCGTCTGCACAAAGTGCATGTTTGGTGCAGCTTGCATGCAAAGTATGTGCACGCATGCAAAGCACACCCACCAAGCCACACCCACCAAACCGGTAGCAAAAATATTTGAACCCCACCACTGATGGAGAGCTTTGAAAATTTCACCCAAAGAATTTTTAACACATTTTCAAGCATTTCATCTCAGTTTGATGATTTGAAAACTACTTCATAAAAATGAAGCATGAGATTCTCAGAATTTTGGGGGGTGGGGGCGGTATCTGGAACAGAATCTCTATCCAGATAACAATTCACAAGTGAAACAACTTGCCTTGAGAAATTGTAGGTGTTTGGAGGTCCAAGACAGGAGCCACCTGTCTGAAATGGTATAGGGTCTCCTGCTTCAGCAGGGGGTTGTGCTAGATCATCTCCAAGGTCCCTTCCAGCTCTATTCTGATTGATTGATAACCAATTCTAGTTATCACAAATACAGTGAACCCAGAGTTCTACTGAAGCAGTGGCTTTATTGGTAAATCCTTATCTTCGCATGTCTTTGTAGAAGTGCTATGATAAACATTTCAGGAAATGTAAATGTATTTTGATTCATTGGGTGAAACACTTTTTAAAAATAATGGTTTTGATTGCTTACGAGGCTGCAATAGGCAGACAGTATTGTCTACATCCAAAAATAAATTGCCTTTTACCCCAGAAAAACTATAGTTTTACTCATATACAAAATTAGTTTAATACCATACAAACATATATACATACATACATACATACATACATACATACATACATACATACATAAGATATTAAACTAATATATGAATAAAGGTACACACACACATATATATGACACAGTTTAAGATTTCTTAAATTGCACAGAAGTCCTAGATTTAATATAGTTTGTGAATTAGTCAGATTTCCATGAATAATTTGTGTTTATTATACAGTAGACATCTTTTGCCTTTTCAGATACTAATCTTCCTTCTTTCCTTCCTTCCTATTTCTATTTTTTGTTTGACAAAACTACATCCTATCCTTGACTAAAATGAAAAATGTAAGTTGAGTAGATGCCCAAATTGCTATTCAGAAGCTCTTGACCTGATGTTCATGCAATTCTGTAAAAGCCAACATCACATAAATATAGCTATGTAAAAGAAACTGAAGACTGGTAACAATATTAAATGGAAGTCCTTTCCAACATTTTCTGAAGATCAATAAGAAGACAAGAGCTGTCTTTGAAGAAAAAGGCATTTAGGGAATATTGAGAGTACATGTTTTCCTGGCAAAGACATGGGAGATGTAGTATAGCTCATTTACAGATTTAAAAAACCTCTTTTAAAAGTAATTAAATTTGTGAATTACAAAAGTAAAAAGGAATCCAGATTGGCTTTATTGGAAAGCACTTCAAACCATAGATCCTAATGGATGTTCTTTTTTTTTTTTTTTTGTTCATTAACAGTGAACCTTGTCTTTTTTTTTTCTTCCTTAGGTGGGTAATATTAAAGTCTAGACCAAAACTTGCAGAGACGCTCCAGTGGAAGTCACTATGTGATGGGTACAATCAAGATTGTTTCTTTTCTGTCCTAGCCACTCAGCATTCCTCCTGAAAGCATCTCACTTTCTGAGGTTTAGAGATTATTTTTCCTCTTACAAGTGGCTGAGAATCAGTGAATGTAAAAAATAAAAATGGAAAATGCCTGAAAATCTTCCTAGATCAAATCAGGAATCTTTATGTTCCATTACGTACAACTCAATGGTAATTATATATATGCTCTGAAAAGATGTAATATGGAGTGAGGTGATTGGGGCCATTGTGCTTTACTTATTATCTGACCTCTTCGCAGGAGAGCGTGAGTTCTAGTCCTGCCTTAGGCATAAAGCCAGCTGAGTGGCCTTGGGCCATTCACTCTCCCTCAGCCCTAAGAAAGAGGCAGTGACAAATTACCTGCAAAACTCTTGCCAAGAAAATTGTAGCACTCAGTCAGTTGCCAAGAGTCAAGATTTGATCAAAGGCATATACTTGTGTGTGTATGAGAGAGAGAGAGAGAGAGAGAATACACATGTATACAAACAATTTAAAAATAATTCAATAATCCAATGTGACAAAAGCCAAAATGATATAGAAAGATTGGGTTTGAACCAGGACGACTGAGATTTTGATCACCCATGAAGCCCACTGTGGTTCAGTGACTATCCCTAAACTTCATTTATTTTACAGGTTTGGCTAGAAATAAAATGTACTAAAGAGTTTATATGTGTCTTCGTAAACTTTTTGGAGGAAAGTGAATAAAGATATAATCATAAGTCAAATCAAGAGCCTATGTCTCCAGAACCCTAGAAATTAAAATATCAGGAAGAAGTAGACAGGGGATAAAGGAAGAACCACAAACAGCAGTTGTCTACAACAGAATGTTGTGAGCTGAGAATGTGATGACTCAGTCTTTCAAAATAACCCAAAACATACATGAAAGTCCGGTAATGCCTTCAACTTAACTTCACTGTTTTATTAGGTACAGTTTAAAGTCACAAAAGTAAATAATGAGGCAAAAAAAAAACCAAAACAAACCGCATTGACGAGAGTTCCGAAGCAAGCCAAGATAATTAATCATCATTCCAGGAAGATAAGGGAGGAGAGTCCATGGGAAGAACGGCAGCAAAGATAAACCTCTTTCAAAGAAAGCATTAAACTAAACTTTGACTCCAGCAATTCTGACTACGTAGTTACAAACTTATATATATAGCTCCCACCTGCAAGTCACAAGGAGGATCATGGTAATCTCTTGAGCAGACCTTGCTTTTCCCTGATCCTCTCCTCCCTGCATGACCTAGGATGGATAGGGGATGGGCCTGGATCCTCCTCTGACTGCTCAGTTGGCCTCTGCCCTTCCCCAGCCGCCTCCACCATCTCTGGAACCACACTCCCACTCCCTGTTGGCTGTTCCTCCTCTTCCTCAGAGTCAGTCTCCACCAGGGGCATGACAGAGAGGCTGTTGTAACCCAATCTTTTTGTTCATAATAAGGCAAATGATGAATATTTGCAAGGACCAGAGTCCCTTGGGCTGAAATATCTGCATTCATTCAAAAGAGTTTGATTCATAGCACAATCCAGTCAAGTTCTCTGATGGACAGCCTGTTACCTGTCTAGAAACGGGAGGAATGGCTGTCTGTATTGCCAAATTATTTTTAGATGAATAAAGTTAGTAGGCATTAACATCTTGTATGTTAATGAATCTCTCTTTAAAAAAGCAAGGGTGACCTTTCCAATTTTCCTCACTGTGATATCCTCCAGATACATTGGGACTATGACTCCCACTTGGAGAAGTTTATTCTGGATTAATTAAGCTTTTGATGGATCTTTCTGATTAAATTTCAGGACTATACATTGATAGTTCTTCAGAAATAATACTGTCTGCTAGAATCCTAAAACACATTGTTCTATATCTAATAGATGTTTTCTTCTTCAAATGTATTTAACTCTGTATAACTGCTGAAGTGTATGACATCACAATATTGTTTTGGAAAATGGTGTCACTTTATTTAATATAAATAAATTAAATGGGCTCATTTAATTTCCCATTTGTTAATGATACAATCTTGTTGAGGAAAACTCAAATGCTAGAGAGGGAATTAAATTATAAGGCTTTTTTCCCCAAAAATATCAAAGCTGCCATTTAATCATTGAGGACATGCTTTCAAAGAATGTTAAAAAAATAATTTGGTAAGGTTTAAACTGGCACAAATGGCTAATTCATTGGAACTATTTATTGTAAACAAAACTTTGAACAGTTGACATTCTAGGAGACTTCTTCTGCTTTGGGTAAAAATTATCAAAGTTTGGTCCAATAAACAATGTTTGCGCCCCCCCCCCCCATCCAAATAATGATCATGTGCTACTGGCCTTAAATTTAAATTTTAAGCTTTCCACCTAGTTTTCTTTGTACTTAGGCAATCTCTGAGTTTACCTCATCAAGAGAAGAAGCACATGAACTAAGCTACTACAGAAAAACAATGTGTTCTAAATAATCACTATTCTGTTTCAGGTCTTATCAGGAAACCACATCCTGGACTATTATAACACAGCCATTCTGAGGTTGCAGAAGGTTTTTTTAACCAATAAAAATAAAATAGATAGGCACCATATCAAAGATACAGCATCAAAAGCTGGTTTGACAAAGAGCATAAAAAGCTCAACATATTTTTCTCCACAATTTATAAGTCCTGCATCACTGGTAACCGCTTCAAAGAAAAACCCTGCAGAAATTCTATGCTTGGAAGCACTGTTAGGTCAAAGGTCTCAACCTTTTTCTAGTGCATTATAACAATAATCCCACTGCAAGTCCATCTTCTTTTATTTGCCATTTTCCCTCTGTTTTGTGGGTGACATTTTTGACTGCTTGACAGTATCTCAAGTAATCCTTTGACTCCCAGTTGTTGGTCCTCCTGAATGGCTGCCTCTTCCTTCTGAGATTATCAAAGGAACTGTGAACAAGAAGCAACTCAGAAGCAGTTTATGAATCATCTGCCAATGTAGAAAGGGATTAAAAAGAACTGTTGACTGACTTTACTTTTCCATATTGCAACTTTTATATTAACTCCCTGGGCAGTATTTACTTGATATTGACTCCCACTGTTTTAAGACAGCTGGAGAGAGTTTGCTAGCATTACTTGATGTTACAAGGGTGATTTTTATCATAGTTGACCTACATTGAATGTTCTTTCTCAAAAATATATTTCCATTTTCTTTTTATAACAATTATATCAATTTTATCAAAGATTATTATTACAGTGGTAAAACATAATACAAATTTTTAAATGATGAAAGAATAACCAATTTCGCTGATGCACTAGGCTAGAAAGGGGGAGTCTGCTTAACCCGTCTCACCTCAAAAAGCTGTTCTGGTGGGGAAAATAGGAGAGGAAGATAGGTTGGATAGGTTCACTGCCATAAGTTATACATAAAAATAATAAAGATGGCATATAGATAACAATAGCAATAGGACTTAGACTTATATACCGCTTCATAGTGCTTTACAGCCTTCTCTAAGCAGTTTACAGAGTCAGCATATTGCCCCTAACAATTTGGATCCTCATTTACCCACCTCAGAAGCATGGAAGGCTGAGTCATCCTTGAACTTGGTGAGGTTTCAGGCTGCCAAATTGCAAGTTGGCTGCAGCAGAAGTAGCCTGCAAAAGTGCACTCTAACCAGGGTTGGAATTTGACCAGTGTTACTACCGGTTCAGTGAGAGTGGGTTTTGCGTGCGCATGTACAGCATTTGCAAAAAAACTATCAGCTGTGCCGCCTGGACAGCTGACAAGTGCTGCGCACTGGTGCACAGTGTTTGAAAAGCCTCTTCTTTCCTGCTTTTTCAACCTCAGCTGTGCCACGCAAAGCAGCTGAGGTTGAAAAAGCAGGAAATAAAGGACAACCAAGAGCCTGGGTGGGCAGGTGGGCTAAACCAAAAGATGACCAAAAGGTCATTGCACTGGTTCGGTGTCTGCTGCTCTTCAGAGCTACCAATTCTATAGAACTGGGCCAAAGCGATAGCATCCTACCCCTGACTCTGACCACTACACCACCGTGGCTCATGGTATATAGATGATAGAGATAGATAGATGATAGATGGATAGACAGACAGACAGACAGACAAATAGACATAGATGGACAGATGGATAGATAGAATAAATAGAGATGATAGATTGCAATAGCACTTAGACTTATATACCACTTCAAAGTGCTTTACAGCCCTCCCTAAGCGGTTTACAGTGTATGTTCAGCATATGGCCCCAACAATCTGAGTCATTTTACTGACCTGGGAAGGATAGAAGGCTGAGTCAACCTTGAACTGGTGAGAATCAAATGGTTGAACTGCTGGCAGCTGCCAGTCAGCAGAAAAAGCCTGCAATACTGCATTCTAATCACTGCACCACCACCACTCATCATAGATGAGAGATGGATAGATAGACAGACAGAGAGACAGACAGACAGACAGATAGATAGATATTAAAACAGAAAAAAAAGGTAAAATATATAAAGAAGTGACTTACCATCTTCATCACAACAAATATTGACAAATTTCATAAATTTCAGTCCTGATTATTATAAATTAGTGATCTGGCATACAATCATGAGAAAAAAATATATATTCCATGGAACTTTCTACATGGGTTGTAAACCCTTTCTTCTTTCACCCTCATCTTTTTTTAAAAATTATAAGCTTTTAGACATAAATTACTTTCTTACTCATGTTTGGATATGAGAGAAAACAGACTGTGTTCCTCCTTTTTTTATTGTCAAATTTGAGCAGCTTTAATGATAATTCTCATTACCACTTTCTTACCAGAAAAAATTATTATAATGTAAGTCTGAGGCATACTACATACAAATGACACTTTTATTTTATTAGCAAATCAGCTTATTGGGTTATGGTTTTTAATAACCAACATAGTGGGTAGAGAGTAAAAGGGCTTAAGCCTTTCCCTGCTGATCAGTTTTCAACTCCATGTTCTCCTTGAATGTTTCCCCCCCTTTGCAAGTTCTCAGATAAATGTGTTAAAAGGGTGATTCCTATTTGAAATTTAAAAAGGAAAGGGGGGATTTCAAAAAGTCTGGTGAGATTAGCTTTGTTATGAATTGATGTATATTAGTGAAGCAAATTTCTTCAACGCTACCATGGAAAAAACTTGAAACTGGAAAAACAACTCTTTGTGGAAGAAAGTGAAATTCACAGATGTGATATAGCATGACCTCACTCCTTGATTCAAATCTGCTGTGTTTCATTCTTAAGTTCATTGATCTGCATAAAATGTAGATCTATGTCATTCTTCTGTGCCTCTCATCTCCATTTGCAGATTGTTCTTCTGTGAGACATTAAGCTAGTAGCATTCCAATACTGCTGGATATCTGTTGTGGACTTCTGCATAATTGTCAGTTACACATGCTGAGCAGAACATAAATGTTCCTCTTTTCATAAGGGGTTTTTTTTGGAGGTGGGGAGACTCAACTCATATTTTCAGTGGCATCTATGTAAGGCATTTTAGGAAGGCATTCAAACCACATGTATCTTCCATGTGGGAATCAGGAATCTTGAATTGTATTTCTGGTGGCAAAGCTTTGTTAAGAACAAAGAAGGGGAATATAGGTCATGAGAAACAGTCCTCCACCTCACATACAGTATTCACATACTCTATTCAAGACAGTAGTTCTCTATCCCCTCATCTTCTCTGCTAAGAAACTGAGCTGAAGTCTCTTCCTTACAGAGGTAAATCTTGCAGATGAGGCTTCAACTAGATCATTGTTATAATGAATTGTGTAAGTCTTTGTCTAACTTGCACAAGGAAATAAAGATGGATAAGAGAGCGCTCAGTAAAATGCCAGTCAGTTAAGAAGCGTAGTATATGCAAACGTGTTGCTGAGCTGAAGGAGAGAGATTTGGATAGGATGTTCACTATCAACCAAAATATTAGCTGGAAGTTCACAGTGCTTTTCATTTGTATTGAAGACTGAGAGGGTGCAAGATATAATCATATATGATTATTACATATGATAAAGGCTCTGTGATGACTGGGTTATCAGAACTGTTACTAGTTAATTCCAGGGGGAAGATGCTGAAGTTATCATAAGCTATAATTTTATGTGTTCACATTAATAATTCTGTTTTCAAATTATATAACAATTCATTTGATTCACTGTCAAATGTATCTAAAAAGTGATTCTGGCTATGCCTTCTCCACATTCCAACAAATGACATCTTTATAGAGAAAGAAACAGAGGAGAAAAGAAAACTATTTCCAAATCAGGAAAGGGTTGATGGTAGCAGCAAAAGCTTTGGGAATTTAGAAATCTCCCTGGAGTTTTAGGATTATGTTTTGATAAGGAAGAACCAAATTAATCAGTGGAACAACTTGCCGCCAGAAGTTGTGGTTGCTTCAACACTGGAGGTTTTTAAGAGACTGGACAATCATTTGTCAGAAACAGTACAGGGTTTACTGTTTGAACAGCATCTAGAATACCTCATCCCTTCCTGCTCTGTTATTCTGTTATTCAAATACAAAACAACAAAAAAGCAGATGTCCTCAAAAGTTAAAAAAAAAACCAGAACACCACATTTCTGTCAAGTAAAATCCAACTCCTAGTGGCTCCATGAATATATTCTTGGCAATAGCATAGAAGTGGGCTATTGCCTTTTTTTTAGGATGTTTTTATACCTTCCCAAATTACCCTTCAGCCCTCAGATTTCTTAGTGGTGTTCTATTAAATTATTAAACTTGTTTAGCTTTGTGACCTGCTGTGGTGTCTGCATGGAAGACCATTTATCTTGTTTATCCACCAAATAATTAAATTAGGCTTAGATAGGTATAAGTATTTGTGAATTGTCCAAAACCAAATGCAATTTAATAAATCTTGGATGAGTGGTTTTTTTGCGAATTTAGAAAATTATTCAGAGTGGTTTATACTTAGGACATCCTGGAGTTACATTTTCTCCAAGGCATTACTTGTTCAGAAAGTCTGGACATAACAATAACAAATGTACTATGAAATACAGGTCCACAACCTGTGTTTCCAGAGTTAAATGTTATTCCTGAAAGTCCTGAAAATAGATCTCCAGGCTCTTTGAAAAGTCAACAATTTTGTGCAATTTTGTGTCCATCAGAAATAGAAAAATTATCAAATTTGTGGGGAGAATAACTACTGCATCTAATTCAAATTACATTGTATTGAAAGTAAATCAGATGTAGTTTTGTTCTCCTTTTTGTTTGTGAAATGAGGCCCTAGCATAACATCCAAGAGACAAATGAAACTTTGAGCTCAAAATTGGCACATCCATGGGTTTGAGATCTTTTTTCTCTGCTTTCTTCTCAAAAATGACATGAAAAGTGTGACTGATAGCTACAATATAATTTATTTCTGTGGAAAATAGGAAAACACCATTTGATAAGTTTCATTTTGAATAATGTTCTTCTTAGGATGTAATAAAAATGCAGAATTTTCCCTTTTTCTAAAGTAGCATACTTTGTATAACCAAGGAATGTAAACAAGATGCAAGGGAAAACAAGCAGGATCACTTCTAACATGGCATCCTTTTTTATGAATTTGTAATAACATTTTTAAAAAATATTAGATAAGCTTTGATCTCTCTATATAACCTATGTTGTTATGTTTAATTCAGATTCTGTAGTCCAATGCAAAAGATAATGTTTTTCTTTTCCCCATCCTTTACCCCTAGGCACAGTTTGAGAGCACAATGTTTTGTTACTGCATTATATTTGTTGTTGGAACAGTGTTTGTATGCCAAGAAACACTCGCAAGTCGTAGCTGCTCAGTGGAAAACACGATAGCTTTCTACAATTTCTGCAATCTCACGTGGGTGCCACCTGTGTCTGAAGATGTTGTTATTCTATTCCTAAACTACAATTTCATCCAAGAAGTTAATGCAACCTCTTTCCCTCTGAGGGAAAAACTGAAGATTTTATTCCTTGGGACACAAAAAAGCTTTCCCTTAACCATAGGAAAAGATGCTTTTAGGAACTTGCCAAACTTACAACAGTTGGATTTGGGTGGCAACAAAGTGATAGCATTAGACCCTGATGCTTTTGTGGGCTTGTCTAGAATACGTATTCTTCAACTGTATCAAAATAATCTTGATAGATCCATTCTGGAAGAGGATTACCTCAGAGATTTGATTTCATTGGAATATCTGGACCTCAAATATAATAAAATCACTCGTGTTCGCCCTCACAGTGTATTTTATAACATGAAATCCTTGAATATTCTAGACTTGGAATTAAACCCTATTGCATCTATCTGTGAAGGGGATCTTAATATTTTCCAAGGAGCAAGGTTCAAAATCTTTATTCTTCGTAGTACGAATCTGTATAAAAGATATGTGAATTGGGCTACTTGTGGGAATCCTTTAAAAAATGTTAGCATAGAAACACTGGATGTTGGGGGTAATGGCTGGGATACAACTCTAACACAGAGATTCTGTGCAGCTATTAGAGGGTCCCCATTGTTGGGTTTAAATATTTCTTTTCATGGTTTGGGTGCATCATTTGGATTTAATAATCTTCCCGATCCTGATATTTATACATTTGCAGGTCTTAATGACAGTGGCCTCATCCTTCTTGATATATCAAACGGCTGGATTTTGTCTCTTAAACCACAAATATTTCAATATTTCCATGATTTGAAGCTGCTGAATCTAAACAATAATAAAATAAATAAAATTTGGAATGGAGCATTTCTTGGTCTTCAGAATCTGCAGCATCTATACCTATCAAACAATCTGCTTGGTGAGCTCTTTAAGGACACTTTTGAAGGTCTTCCTAATGTGATTCAGATAGATCTAAAACATAATCACATTGGAGTGATTGATAGAGATCCATTCAAATCCTTACCAAAGCTTCAACACGTGGATCTCAGGGATAACGCTTTAAAAAGAATAGATTATCTCCCAAATCTCATCAATGTTATGTTAGGTGACAACCGGATACAGACTACATCTTATTGGAAAATACAATTTATAAATGCTACATTGCTTGACTTAAAAGGAAACAGATTGGGAAATCTGGGTGATCTTTATGAACTTCTGCAATTTCCAGGCCTGAAGTATCTTGTTCTAAAAAATAATCGTTTATCCTATTGCTTCAAATATAAAGACATAGCAAAAGACAATCAGTTGATTTACTTGGACCTTGGAGACAACATGCTAAAGCTTATATGGGAGAGAGGTTTATGCTTGGATATGTTCAAAGCACTTTCCCACCTGGAAATTCTCTATCTCAATAACAACTATCTTACTTTCATCCCAGAGGGTATATTTAGTGAGCTAATGTCACTCAAGATGCTTAACTTGTCCAACAACCTATTGACTTCCATTTCTCAAGATGCCTTTCCTACAAACCTGAAATTTCTTAATTTGTCATCAAATCAGCTATTTTACCCTGATCCTCAGCTCTTTGCAACATTAGACCAGCTGGATATCACCCATAACACATTTTACTGTAATTGCCGATTAAGCAACTTTATTATATGGCTAAACCAAACCAATGTTACTTTAGATGGCTCACGGAACGACATATTTTGTTCTGGACCACCGGAGTTTGCTTACGTTCCTCTCCATGTCTTAGATACAGAGAACTGCAATGAACACAAGCTCATGGAGCCTCTACAGCTGTCACTCTTCATTTTGACCTGTGTTAGCATAACAGTGTTTTTAGTAGCAGTAGTTGTTTTTACTCGTTTCAGAGGAGTTTGTTTCCGCTGGTATAAAACACTCACACAATTCCTCATGAAGGAGCTCCCACCAGAAGTGGATCAACAGGGATACAAGTATGATGCTTACCTTTGCTATAGCAGTAAAGACTTTGAGTGGGTCCAAAGTTCCTTGATAACGCATCTAGATTCTCAGTTTTCTAAGAAGAACAGGTTTGCGCTCTGCTTTGAAGACAGAGATTTCCTACCTGGGGAGGATCATATCAATAATATTCATGATGCTGTCTGGAACTGCAGGAAAACTATTTGCGTGGTCACAAGACAGTTTCTCAAGGATGGCTGGTGTGTGGAAGCCTTTAATTTTGCCCAGAGCAGGTACTTCTCCAATCTGGAGGATGTTCTTATAATGGTGGTAGCCGGATCTCTTTCTCAATATCAGCTGATGAAATATCAACCAATCAGGGTCTTTTTGCAAAGGGGGCAGTATTTGAGATGGCCAGAAGACCATCAAGATTTGGAGTGGTTTTTAAGCATACTGTCTCACCAAATAATGAAGGAAAAGAAAATTAAGAAGTCCCCTGCGTTAGAATTGAAGGTTGTAAGAGTTTCCTAAGAGGCGTGGTTCCTGGCCACTGTGCAATGTCATAAGAAGGCTGACTTTCCAGATAATGTATCAGTTCATTCTGATATCGTAGTGAGCCATTCTTTCTACCCAATGAGCCAGATGGATCTGGTATTGATGCTTCTGGCAAAATTTGACTTTATTTTTTTCACTGTAAAATGCCAGTTTACTTATTATAGCGTTAAAGTCAAGTTGTGGAAGCCATACAGGTAGTCCTCAATTTACAGTCACAGTTGACCCCAACATTTATGTTGTTATGTGGGAAATTTGTTCAGTGAGTTTTGCTCCATTTTATGACTTTTCTTGCCAATTTGTTAAGTGAATCACTGCAGTTGTTAACTTTTGTTAAGTGATTCTGGTTTCCACATTGACTTTGCTTGACAGAAAGTCACAAAAGGGCATCACATGACCCCGGGACACTACAGCTGTCATAAATGTGAGTCAGTTGTCAAGCATTCAAATGTAAATCTCATGGCCATGGGGATGCGGCAATGGTCATAAGTGTGAAAAATGGTCATAAATCACTTTTTTCAGTACTGTTGTAGCTTCAAACGATCATAAGTGAACTGTTGTAAGTTGAGGACCATATGTACTGTTTTGGAAAGCTCTTGCACATGTATATCTGCTGAAATAAAGGAATAGTGCAGTTTAATGTGACTATTCTAAGGTTGCTAAGATTGCTCAGCCCAAAAGGGTAGGAAGGTGGGGGATGTTGCAGTCTCTGCTTTGATGGGTTCAGATAATAGATCTGTGCAAACATTCAGTTCCTTGACAACTTTAAGAAGCGTGGACTCCATCTCCCATAATTCTGCAAATTCCACACATCTTAAAGTTGCTATGCTTGAGAAACACTCAAATATAGGCTTCGTTTTATTAGGAGCTAAGATACAGACATTCCTCCCCGCCTCCAGCATTTTGTAATGCATACAGTATGCAAATTTCTTTGTGCATTGAGCAATCAGCACCTGCAGATTCAGTTTAAGATATTCACATGCTTTCCTGTCTTGAGGGACCATCCTTTTTAGCCTTTCTGTTCATGCAGAAGTTGTTTATATTCAACTTTTAAAAAAAACAAAACAGGATCGCAGGAGTGCATGGTGTATAAGATGAGGGTGCATGCTTATCCTGAAAGCTTGCAGAGAGTGATAATTGAAATATGGAACGCCTAAACTTTTTCAATGTACATTTTTTTTCAGGCAGAGCTACATTTTTGGCACACATATTTCTTCTCGAGCAATGTTTTGAAATCTGACTGAGCAGGTCACTTTCCATCAAGATGGTTGTTGGTGGATTTTTTTTCTTTGGCTCAATTATTCATTCCTGGAAATTAAGCACTCACCAGGGAGGATTGCATTATTTCTAGTTCTTCCTCTGTGTTCTGTGTGTGTTTTTGTCATGTGCACAAGATATCCCAACATGATTTTCTGATGCAAACTTTCTTTAGCTGTCCAGATTTGTTGGATTGCACCTACCATAATTCCAGTCAAATTTGGGAAATGTTCGAAGGATTTCAATGGTATAATTTTCTGAGGCAGGGCCTTCCAACATTGTTTATTTTGAATGGAATAGAAAGAAAATATACAATAAAGGTTTAAGTACAACTGTCTCAGTGGCTAAACAATTTAGTCCTTAGTAGAGTGAAACCCCGTACTTCACCTCTTACATATTTCATATTTTCATTTTATACATATTAAAGTGTTAGTAAATATTTAAACTTGTTATTTAAAAAAAAACTATTTTGAGCCTCTAGAATTTGTTTCATATTAACTACCTCAGAACAGGTGTGCATGAGAATTTAATTCAGTTTGTTTGTTATAAGAACTTACCCAAACTCCCCCCCCATTAAGAAAATATTAAAGAGGTTGAAAACTTAAATATAGGAGATCACAATGACAGATTCTTCTAACATTCAAACAATATTCAAACTAACTTTTTTAATGATACCAGATCATTTTACATGTGGCTGAATTAATTTAAATATGGAGTGTTTAACGCAAAACAGCATTCTTGGCCTCTGTTAATACAAAGTACATGACTAGTTAACTGGTATCAGGAGGCATTATGCATTTTCAATAGATGTATAATTGGTATGTGATTCACTGATATGCTTTTTGATCTCAAAAAAAGTCTTAAATATTTCAGCTAGCCTTATGGGTGATTAGAAAGCACAAGTTCAGTAAGTGGACTGTGAAAAGAATAGCTGGAATATGATAATGTGCCTCTTCTCTCTGAAATGCAAAAGTTAAATTTGACTGCTGAAGAAAGTATAGAATAGTCCATCTGAGAGAGCTGGAGATGAGGGGAAAATAATACTCATTCCATCAAGGAACTATCTGCTCCCTTTCTCACATTGGAAGTGATTTTCCTAAACAACCTACATGGAAACCCAGTTAATGGAAAGAGGGTATTTGTTCTAGGAATGCTAGTTTACTCAGCATCTTTGCCAGACATGTAGAACAGAGCTTTCTGTCTTATCCAGGGTAGGAGAACATCCACGTAGAGGAAGGATAGAGAAGTCAATGCCTTTTTTCTCACCCTGATGGATTTTTAACTTGAAGAACAATTTGTATGTAGCACAGAATGAGGGAAGCTGGCCCTTTGCTTTCCAGCATGCTAGCTTTCCATTGTAAAACTACTGTAGTTTTCTTTAACAGAAACAATCTGGGAGTTAGGGCATCTGGTGGGCACCAAAAGAAATGCCCAGAAGTAGATTGCCTCCCTCTAAATGCCTTGTTGGGGAATCCTGAAAATAGAAGGGTGGGTTATGATCTTAAACCAACAGGAGTGTATCTGGAGTACTGAAGTATCTACTATCGTAATGGTAATTTCTGAGTGGCATTCTCCTGCTGTTCCAGGTTTTTTTTTTTTTAAGTGTGCAAATTGGGATATCTCAAAAGATCCAAAGGAGCGAAATAGCAGTTTCTCTCTCCAATAACTTTCCCAAAGTGTAAAGTGTTTTGATTAAGATATTGTTTTCATAATACTGATTTTATGGAATAGTTTGCATTTTCACTTTGTCATAACTGTATGTTATAGAATGAGGTGAATATTTATTTTATATAATTAAAGGATTCAAAACAAGCAAGGATGTTATTTCTAAATGCAAATGCAAAGATACAAGAGGAAAGTTTTTCAGCATTTCAGTGATGTTTATGCTACATATACAGTATCTCCTAAGATTTAATTGAAGATTGAAAATTTCTTATTCCTTCTTTTTAAATGACTGCTAATAGTATTTAGTGATGATAAATATTTTGTTATGACTATATGATAAATTATAGAATAAACTGTTTGAAGTATTGTTATCTCGCAAAGCATGAATGATTAAAGGTATAGTCAGAAAAAGATTTTTTTATTCTTATTTTTTTTTTAGTAATATTAGAATATGGATTGACAATATGAGTGGTTATGCAATATAATTGTAATTGACACTATAAAATGAATGCACAAAACTGATGAACCAACCGATACACCGGAAGTATATATGAGAGTAGATGTTTTTAATGTTTTGTATGTTTGTCTGTTTGTAGAAAATTAATAAAAACTTTAAAAAAAAAAAAAAAAGAGGAAAGTTTTTCAGCATTTCAGTGATGTTTATGCTACATATACAGTATCTCCTAAGATTTAATTGAAGATTGAAAATTTCTTATTCCTTCTTTTTAAATGACTGCTAATAGTATTTAGTGATGATAAATATTTTCATTAAAATGGAAGACACACATTTATATTCATGTCATGTCAAATCCATTCAGTAAAACAATGTGAAGCCTGTTTGGAAAATAAGTATTTTGTGTTTTAAATGAATCTTATTGAATATGGAAACTGGAACATGATTTTATACTCCTTATCCTCTAGATGGCGGTATGGCATTTTGACAACTCTGAATACTTTTACCAAGAATTGTACCCATTTAAAGTACTTCAATAAGCAATTTCCATTTTTTGGTGCTTTTTTCATTCCCCATATTAGTCGAAGAACATAGAAAGATTGCACCAAAATGTATGGTGACCACAGCTTTTGTAAACTAGAACTCATCTTTTATACCCCCGTCTTGCAGATCTGTAAGAAGGGAAGCAAATTATTCAGTGTATTAATACTAATGTGGTATCATCAGTTGGAAATGTTTTGAGTCCAGAATTATAATCAGAAAAATGACAGATAGGAAAGGACTGTAAAATATCTGCAAGATCTTAGGATATTGCACTGAGCCAAATATATTCAAATGGAGTTTCCTTTACTAACACTCAGTTAAAACACAAAGTTGCTTTGACAACATTTTTCTCTGCTACTGTCTTTGAAACATTATCCAGCCCTGGAGTGAGACAGGCCTAAATCATTCCAAGCTGCACAAGTCTCAAAGCTGTATATTCACTCCTACCTCCCCTTACTCAAATTTGATTCAAAGAAAAGGCACAAGGAATATAAAGTTGGTGGCATGGTACAAAGGCAACACAGCCAGAGAATAAATACGAGTTCCTTTATTAGCTCCAACTTTGCCCCCAACGTCCCAGTTACTCTCTGGTCTGGAGAAAAACTCATCCATGAACTTGTAATAGCCTCTGGCTGCAGATACTTCAGTCCAATAGTTATAAACAGAAAACTTCAAATTATAAATCCAACAAGGCAAGATAAGGTAATAAATCTGGCAGAACAAGATAAGGAGTTCCAAAAGTGAAGTAACACGGCAGTAAATCAAACCAGTTGCGAGGATGCCAGGAACTCAGATAACAGCAGCCAACACTAGGTGAACTCGGCATTTGTTCCCAACAACCGCCCCTCCCATCTGCCTGTCCTTTAAACTTCATTCCCAGGTGTGCCTTGTAAAGGAAATCAGGGCCCTTCCTCATTAGCCACGCAATCCCCATTGCTCTCTTCTCTGTTCTTCCCTGAATGCCCTAGGATGAAGAGGGCCTTGGTTTTCCTCTGAACCCCCTCTCCCTTGTTCTCCCTCTACCCTGCTCTTCCCAGCCTGACTTTGCCCTTCCCCAGTTTCCTCCACAGCCAATGGAGCCACCTCCCACTCTCTGTCAATTGTTCATCTTCCCCCTGGGATTCAGACTCTGATGGGGGCATGACAATTGGATAGGCTACTTTGAAAAGAAGTCAGATTACTTTAATTAAACAGGCAACAGGCAAGGAATGACCAATAGGGACAGCAAGTTGTATGTTGGTACTGCACAAATAGTACTCGACTTACAACAATTCGTTCAACACCTGTTCAAAGTTATGGTGGCACAGAGTGAATTGTAACTGGCTCCTGAAGTTATAGCACATACAGCACCTCCACGGTAATGTGTTCAAAATTTGGGCACCTGGTAGCCCAAATTACAACCAAAGGGGCACATCAGTTCCCCTGACTTGCCTGTCTCTCCCCCGTCTATGACCTTTTGCCCCCCTCCACTCCATGGGTCTTGCTACCCTAGTTGACCGTATTCTTGCTCCTGCTGCTGACAAGGTGTCCCAAGACTGATTCTTGGAGAGGCAACTGCTGGTCCTACAACACTTTCTTCTCCAGGTTGCACATGGTGATTTCCTTACGAGATTTGGGGAAGATGGCCTCACATGGCCAGCAGCTTCCTTACCCAGAGCCAGGCAGGGCATACCTCATTTGTGAGAGCAAGAAGATGGCAAAGGTCAATTGGGTGGTCGCGCATGCAGGGTGGTGAGAGGGACTGGAATTAGGTTGCTGTGGATACAACTTTGGCTTTGTGATGCACTGATGGGTCCAGTTGGGACTGGGCTTCATGCTGCAAAGGGCTTCCCTGTGCTGCAGCTCAGGGGCCTTTTGCACCCCAGAACTATGGTATGCCAAGAAGCCATTGAACTGCAGCATGGTAAGCATCTCTAGAGTTGTGTGGTTCTGGGGCTACTTGCCACCCTACAAGGCAAGAGTGCAGGAGGATGGCCGAAAGAACAGACTGGGAGGAACAGGCAGTTGGCAGGAACTGAAGGAAAGACAGTACCTTATCTTGGAAGAATCGAGGTGTGGAGCCAAGAGGGATCAAGCCCAGAACGGCTAAGATTGGCATATGATTCAGTTATGGATGGCAATAGGAATGCTGGGATTGCCATCACTAAGCAATATGGTCACATGATGTCACCAGTAGTGATGTCACATGATGTCACATGATGTCATCAGCTGCTACTGGTTCAGACTGGTTCTAGAGAACTAGTTGTTCTGGTGCACAGTTGGCCCCACCTCCCCAGCCCTGCCCTGCCTTTCCTGTCCTATATTTCCCTGCTTTTTAGCTCAGCTGATTAGCACGGCACAGTGGATTGCCATGCCTCAGCTGTTTTACTCACCAGCACTGACATAGAAGGTAAGCGAAGCATGCAAAATGAGTGCTCACTGAATATTTTCCAAATCACCAAACCTCCTACTTACTTACTGATACTTTGGAATCAGTAGCACTTTGAACAGTAGGATATATGGACTTGTGTTGGTTAAGGTTTAGTAATGCATAAAAAATATTTTTGACTTTTTTAAGTGAACAGAAGGCTCTAGTCATCTCATACATACTTATTTCGCAGAGAAAAGGTCAGCCATCTATTCATAGCAAAGGCTATGCATTTTTCCTTCCAGGTATGCAGTTGTTTGTTTTATTACATCTATTAATAAAACACTTTGAAAACCAGAAGCAAGAGGAAATTATGTTATTGTCAAAAAATGAATCATGATGGAAAGGAAGGGATAACTTTTTCCTGTTTAAATAAAGCTTTCCTGGCTGCAAAATTTGTGTGTATTTTGCCATACTTGAGCTGGGAGAAAACACTCTGAAGCTTGCTATTGCCTTGGCTGCCTCTGTTTCAGGTCTCCAGATTTCATTAATGCATGGTCCTTGGTATCCCCAGCCAACACAGCCAGTGGGAAGAGATATGGTGCTGTAGATCTTCTGGAGGAGTCCTAATCTCACTCTGAGATAGGAAGGCAGATTTAGGTTCCAGAAATCAGAACCTTAAGTACCGAACTCTGATTCACTGGTCATTTGGTGCATTAACTCATTCATTCCCATCTGGATTCAGCTAGTGAAGTAACTTAAGGCAACATCTTAACAGCTCAGATAAATTCTCCCACTTTTTAAAAATGTAACCTAATTTGAGGATGCATAGTGTTACTGTACAAGTAAGAAAGAATCCATTATAGATAAAGGAAAGTCTGAGAATAAGCTGCCATTTATAATAGGAAAAAATAAATAAAATTAGATACACTGAAAATTAAATACACACAAACAAGCAATGTGACTTCTTTAAGGATATCTTATTCCTTTCCTACCAAGACTATAGTGTTCCTAGAGATGCAAGAATCATTAGCTGCAGCCCTTGACACCAGGTGCAAAACCTCATACATACCCCAGCAACTTCCTATCCTCCCAAAAAAAGTGCAGAGAAAGAAAAACTAAGCGTTCTGCCTTTCTGTAAGATGGAAATCTAGGGACTTTTATTCCAAAAAATAGGGAGTTTGAAAATCTTCAGGTGGTTCTGTTAGGTGCCTGGAGGAATAGATCATGTAGCAGAAATTAGAAGCATTTGGCATTCTGATAAGCTGTTTAAGGTTGATCTTTCAGAAATCTTTCAGAACCAGCTCCTTGCCAAAACTATGGTCACAAGCCACAGTCACCCCCATCTTCAAAAAGGGAGACCCCAGCTTAGTTGAAAATTACAAACCAATCTCTTTATACTGCATCACCTGTAAAGTCATGGAATCAATTATTAACCAATCCATTATCCTCCACTTAGAAACAAACAACCTACTCTCTAATAAACAATTTGGTTTCAGGAAAAAACTATCCTGCAATCTGCAACTCTTACTCTACGAAAACATAGATTACACAACTTGATCAGAGCAAAGCAATAGACACAATCTACAAAGACTTTTATAAAGCCTTTGATTCAGTGGTACACAACAAACTACTCCTAAAACTAAAATCTTATGGTATCTCTGTTCACTTTCATAACTGTATAGAAGCATTCCTCTCAAACAGACAACGAATGGTCAAAATTGGGAGTATCCTATCAAATTCTGTACCTGTCAACAGTGGTGTCCCCCAAGGCAGTATTCTAGGACCAACTCTCTTCATACTCTACATAAATGACATCTGTGATCATATTAAGAGCAACTAAAATGAAAATGCATTAAATCCATAGCATTCCCACAATCTATAAAAAAAGAAAAAAGCTAGTCAGCAAATGAGGTAAAACTAATCTGGTAAAATTTGTTTCTAAGAAATTCACCTTAGTGGTATGGAATGCTACTTCTGGTAATCTCCACATCATTTTCAATGCATTTGTAAAGCTTTTTATTATCTACTCTGTAATTTCCTTTAGAGTTAATGTCAGGTTAACTAGTTTGCTGATTGATGATTGCCTTCCTTTTTACAGATAGAAACAATGACTCTTTAGTCATCTACATCATTTCACTGATTCTTTAGGATTTCTCAAAGATAATCCGTAAGATTTTAGCCCGATCATCGGCTATTTTTTCAGTAGTTTAAAATATGATTTATCTGGCCCTATAAATTTAAATTCATTCAAAACAAAGATAACCCAACTATCTTACGAAAAATCTCAAGCTTCAGTCCTGTCCCTCCTGTTATTATCCCTCCTGCTATGAGAAACAGAAAGATTACAAAAAGAGCATGAACGATTTTAAAGGAACATAAATGAACATAGTCTGAATCTCATTTTATTAAATCGGTATGTATCAACTTCTAATGAGCTAGTTTGTTTTCAGATTTCAGCTAATTCTTTTTAAAAATACAATCTGACCATATGAGTCATTTGCTAGAGAAAAGATCTCTTTTTTTTGAATCCTGGTCTGGGTGTAGTATAGAAATTGAATCTAATTGACTTATTTCCACAGTAACCCACCAGTCTATGATACTTACAGAATTTTACATCGGATTGCTGGAACAGATGCTGTTAGGGATAACATTGTTTACCCTAACTGGTTTAGGTGAAATAATAACTATGAATCATAGTT
>BLBF01000018.1:35514277-35654418 GCA_015471245.1 Laticauda colubrina
ATTCTATTCTATTCTATTCTATTCTATTCTATTCTATTCTATTCTATTCTATTCTATTCTATTCTATTCTATTAAGAAATAGTGAAATGATACCAAGAGGGCTTTTTAGGACCATTGAAGATATTAGAACTGAAATTAGATTAGTTCTGAGTCTGCTTTTCTTTCAAAAAGCTCTTAAACCTGCCCTTTCCCCCTTAAGCATTGGAATCAGAAGCTTAGTGAGATGCTATGAGAGGTTTCTCCTTGAGTGCCATTCTTTTTCATTTCCTTGTTATGTTTATTATACTGATGTTTTTGAACATGTTTGCCACCCAGAATAGCTCCAGTGATATGGGCAGCCATATAAATTGAATTAATTGAAATAAATAAGAAACTGATGCTGCTATTGCCTAAAAGACTGTAAAATCATGGTGGCTATAGCTAAATATGCAAACATATTTTTATAAGTATACATTACTTTTTGGAAAACAGAAAAGAGATAAATAAACCCAAGGGCTTCTAGAAGTTTAATATAAAGCCTCTGGAATGATTGTAGTGACAGCAATTAGAGAATGGTAGAGTTGGAAGATGATATGGACAATCTCCTTCAATCACCTGGATGTTAACAGCTGGATTTCTTTAGTGAAAGTACTCAGCATGTGCTCATCTATTACTTTGAAAACGCTTCAGGAAATGAAATTCCAGAGCATATATTCATCTGCCTATCCATTTTTACACAAAGAAGAGTTGTCTGATAACATACATCAATCTGTTGTACTAGGGGAACCTGTTTCTTCTTGTCCTTTCCTTAAAAGCCCCCAAGTAATTTTTGTTTCCTCCCAAATAATTGCTCTAGTTCAGATGTTGTTGAATTTCTTTATGTTTTCCCTTAAATTTGTCTACTTACTACATGTGCAATTTCAGAATATTGAAAGCAAAATGCACTATACAGTGGTTGTTTTAATAGTATGAGAACTATCTCACTTCTCATATTTCTTCAATGTTCTCTTACCATATACCCTACCCAAATAATAGTTTTTAAAAATCCTTTAAACTGGACTACGTTGTTGACATTCAACCATGAGGAATCTTTGTAATGCTTCTGGAGTCAAAAGAGGTGGCCTGGTTTATTTGTTTGTTTTGTTTTTTTGAAGTAATGTTACACTATATTTTCTGCCTGATTTCTGCACTCAAGATATTATCACTATTTTTATTATTATTGTTATCATCATCATAATTGAGAATCTCTACATTTATGCAGACAATTGTAGCTTTGGGGAAGGGGCAGTTATAATACTTTCTTTTCGTGGAATAGACAAAAAAATTTTTTTGTTCATTCCTGATACAGGGATCCTATGAGATTGAAAAGTTACTCAGCTTGGAAGTAATAGGCAAACACTGGTTGATGTTCCTTGTAATTCTCTAAAAAAAATCATGCCCATGATTATAGTGTTTTGAATATCAATATGGTTCTGGAAACTATGAAGATAACTTAAATTACTTTAAACCTACATTGTAAAGGTTTAAGGAATACATAGTAGATAATGGGAGAAGCATATAAATTACACCACCAATCTTTGGCTCATTCACCATTCATGAACTCTTGATGGAGGGTTAAGATTGAATAAGTAATGCTGATTACATCATCAATTTATTCTAAAGCTCGAGTCAAAGTTTTGTTTTTATACTTAGAACTACATGACCCAGAAATGATCTTTCTCAGAAACATTATTTAAATTTTGACCCATTTCTCCTTATTGTTACAAATGAAGTGGGACAGAAATAGCTTCTGCTGTAGCCTCAGGATCATATTCCTCCATTTCCCATAACCAAATTACTATCTGTATATTTTAAGCCATTTGGGTGGCAGTAGAGACAAAAAAGTCTGCACTTTAATTAAAACACACTAGTCCAAATTTCAAAAACCATCTATTAAGCCCAGATAGTTTCTTTTAAATGTGTTTATAAGCAGAATATAAATGAAATACATTTAACATCATATAAGATCTTGTTTAAGCTTCATTTGAACTGAATTTCAGTTGGCATACCAGATATGTTATTTCTTAAACCCTGGGAAATGCAACTTTAAAATGTCAGGTGCCACTTGAAGCAGCCCTGTTTATTACTGTAGTGATATGATAATAGCAAACCATTGTAAAATAATTATATGTTACAGGTTCTAAGAATAGTCCTTGTGTGTCCAATCACACATGGCCAATAAATAATTCTATTCCAGTCATAACCCTCATGAATGTATATTCCAGGCTACAGAAAGGAGAGGAAGGATGTTGGGGTGAGTCAAAACTTGCCAGATGGCAGGCAGTGTCACATCTGAAGCCCTATCTCTTTTGTAGGCCCTTTGTCCTGTATCAGTTTCAAGGATTCCAAAGGACAGATAATAAACAAAATAAGATTCTGCTTGACTGATAAGTCATTCCTAAAAAATGATGTCTAAAATGCTAGAAGAAAGCTTTGTTAAACATGCACAATTAATCTCTAGGCAGAGTGAGAGTGGCACCATGGGGAATGTGATTGCTTTCAAAATTAAGAAGGCTGCTATCCTTCAAGGTGTGTACTGGAGGGATTCAATAGGGCTTGCAGGAGCACCTAATAAAGAAAAAATATTTTAAAAAAATTAATATTGCAACTATGAAGTTAGTGAGACAGTGCAAAGTGAAGCACTGGAAAAAAAGTCTACTCACAGTGGTTTGGTCACTTCTGCTAGGGCCAATCCAAGGCGGATACTACAAGAGCTCTAACCTGCCTAAGGAATGTCAAGTTAGTTTATGAGGAAGACCGGAGAGAGAGAAAGCTCACACATTGCTAATCACACCTATTTCCAATCTTTGTCATATGAGATCCTAAAGCAGTAAACCAAGTGTAGAAGAACTTGGAATTCCACAGAAAGTAGTCAATAAAACTGAAGAAATTAACTTCAAAAAAAGACTTGGAAGAATTTTTGTAAATTTTCCAGGAAAGATTTACAGACCTATTAGGAACTATGAATCTAGGATAAGATTGATGCTGGGAATGCTAAAGTCATGCAAAGAAGACTTAAAGAACAAAGCACAACACATGCCACAATTTTGTCATCAAAGTTCAATAGGATGCTTGATTTTCCATTGACCTTAGGCAACACAGCTAAATTATTTTTGACAGGATACAACACCCCAAAATGGCACCTCCTTAAGGCACAATACCTATTGACCTTAGATTTGGTTAAAGGCAATTGACAAACTGGAAAAAGAGTCCAAAGAAAGTACTGCATTTCCTCAAGGACTTTTCCAGTTAATTAAAGCACTTTTTGTATTATATGGAGCTCCTATCACCTTTTAAAGGTTAATGTACCATACAAATTGTTGCACAAGAAGTAAATGGTGTGAGGCATTGTTTAATTATATTACCCTATATAGAATCAATGGGAAAGAATGGTTAAATATTAGGAAAAGTAGTGTCTATACAACACTCCAAAGGTTTGCATGCAGTGTTATACTGTTAAACTTTTTAGTAAAGATGGATAAACTCTAGGTTTTTTTATCAAAAAAGAAATTGCTCCTTTGTTCATATAGCTGCTTGAATTAGCCTTGTGTCTTGGGGTGGCTCCTTTGCTTTGAAGATGGTCTGTCAGTAATGAATTATGACCTCCAATAAAACAGCCAGAGAAAAAAAGGGCCCCTTTTGGCTTTTGATGCAGCCGAGAGCTTACAAAATGTGAAGCCTTTCAGCTGGAATGAGCAGGGCAGAATTAGTTTTCCTTTCTAGAAATACCAGCAAGATTTCTGAAACTTTCTCACTGCGTTTGGAAAGGGTTTGTAACTGGATGAATACAGGGATAGATGAGGAATACCTGGCCCCTCCCTTTGTTTTGCAGATTGGTTCTTTCTGAGTTGGGATTTGTAACTTGAAACACAGCACTTCTTTCACTGAAGAGAAAAGGGGGGTGAATTTGCCCCTTCCTGCAGCCATGATGCTAGGTTTGAGGAGCAAATTAATAACATGCACATTTACTCCTGGCTTCAAAATATCTTTGTCTTTATCTTTCTACTTTATCTTTATCTTTTTACTGCTTCCAGGAATCCAAATTAAATTATCTTTCTACTGTTCTGCTTATTAATATCTGGATGGCATAAAGCAGACAGAATAACTCCACAAAGCATCCATACAAAGTCTTTTTTATTGGTTCATCAGGCATCCTATCAACTCACATTTATGATGAGGTTCTTCTTAATGTGCAATCCTTTGTATATCTGAATTGTGGTGTAGAAAGATAATAAAGTCTCAACCCCATGATGATTGAAGTGTCTGCATGGTAATGGATTCAGACAAGAGTGAGGGAGCCTCCCCCAACCCAACAAGGGTCAATTTAGTGACCAGTCAGGATTACAGATGTGACCACATGACATGGACTACATTTCCAGGATACCTTAACTACATTTACAATGATGCATTCCCTTAAGGGCACAGCCCTCAATACTAACTAACTATCGCAAATCCCATTAACTCTAAACTGTCTGGACAGCACAATCACAATAAACTCCAACAATGCCATCTGAGGTTAAAGGGATTAAAGATCTTGTATTTATAGTTAGATATGGGGAGGTAAAGCTAGAAAGGGAAAACACCTGTCCACTCAAAGTTAGGCTCAAAATTTTAAAAAAGGAAACAATCCTTTGATTTGATAAATTATTACAGCTATTTTTAACCCATTACTATACCAGGACCCAAGTCCTCCAGATTTTATCCAACAGAGAAATCTCCAGCCACCTGAGTTTTTTTGGTAGTCTTTTTCAAAACTCTTGTTAAATTCTGGGATTTAAGGTGGATATTTTTTTCAATCTATTTGTAGTAGTATGTGTCAATAGGCGAGGAAGCTGTTTTTTAAATTGGCAAGAGAAAAGATTGCCATGTTAAGACCAAGTAGCCAAACTGAGTTGAACTGGAAGGTGTTCAGAAGGGCTTTTCAAACCTTAAAAAGGGAAAGGAGAGAACTCCATTTGCCTCCTTGGTGGGAAAGGTAATTAACAAATGCTGAAGCATTAAACAGCACTATCTTGCTTTGGGAAAGAAGCAACATCAGTTACTGACAATAAAGTCATAATGGGGTGGGCTCCTTTCCCCTCAAATGTCTAAAAGCCAAAATGAAGAGATGAGCATATCAAGCCCTCTCCCCACAATAAATGTAGTCAATATCCTTCAGCAAGCCTGTGCCTGCCAGATTCACTGGTAAGGAATTCACTGTTCTCCTGAGAGATTCTGGTCCTTCTTTAAAAAGGTTGCCACCTGTGGTGGGATTCTTCCAGTTCACATCTATTAGCTAGAACAAGTTGTTAACATTCTAAGCAGTTCAGAAAACCAGTTGTTGGAAGAAATTACTGGCCTAATCCTGTAAAGAAGGCAGGAAGAAGCTTGCTACTCACTCCAATAATCCCCAGTCAAGCATTGCAGATTAGTTGAAGTTTTCTACTAAATACCTATAAGGCCAATAAAAAGGCCAGACCTTTTTCTTGGACCAGAATAAAGAGATTCTAACTTCCTTTAATTTTCAAAGAGGAGTAGTTCATAAACAGCAAATGCAAATTGCAGAAAGAATCTGAGAGGAGCATGGGTAATATGAGCCTGGGGTAGATCTCTTAATCCTAAATTATAATTATGAAACTAGGAGAAGTGTGAGAACTGCAGGATCCAGCTGGTGCACACATCAACTCTCTTTATTAACCTTGGGAGAAAAGGAACCTTGTTCATTAGAAGCAATGACTAATGAAAGCTACATATTTCTCTGAGATGGCACAGGCTCCCCAGAGGTATTGTGCAAGCCAACGGATGTCCACAAAGATGTGTGCAAGCTCAGTAAAGTTTGCAGCAAAGGACAAAGAATTGTATTCAACAGGAAGGCTGTCAGAAGGGGAGCCCTTGCAAGCCCTGCCCCCTTTTGCCAAGCACTTTAGGGCCAGTGCAGTATGTGAGCATTTTGGAATGCAAACCAGGAAGGTGCCATGATGGACAAGAACAACTGCCGGCAAATGAGCAGAAAGGAAGGTGCCAAAAGCTGCCTCATGGGCAAGAGGTTCAGTGATGAAAAAAGCACCCTTAAGAGATTTGGAGTGCAGACACCACTTGCTGCTCTGATGGAACTAGCAATCCTGAGGACAAAGAATTAGAGCAATGTCAGGAACTGAAACTCCTGCAAGATCCCTTAGACTGAAGCTTGAAATTCCCCTGAAGGAAAAGAGGAGATGGGGGGGGGGGGGAACACCACTGCTTTGTGATTAGAGCTGCATTCTTTGTCATTTTCTAACATGTAGGGTGATGCACACGATCTGCTGTCCTGAAAGAGGATATCGAAATGAATCTTTATGCATGTCTCAAAAAAACAACAACTGATATTTCACGGGTAATTAATACTGCACAGACTAGAAAGAATTTCACAGAAATTGCAAACGCCTATGGGGAAAGAAAAATATATCAATCAGTTTGCAAAATGCCAGCCTGGGATGTGTGAATCACTGTCTTCCCTTTATGAGAAAAGTTAATTGGTCTCATTTAAGAGAACAAACTGAAAGGGAAACAGAGATTTCTGGTGCTGTGATTGTAACTAGACAATCAGGCAGGCAATTATCAGATGGACTCTATGGTGATATAGTGTACTCCCACTTGCACTGTAAAAATAATTTAGTAAAAGCAAGAGTACCTTCCACCTATATACAAGTAAAAGCTTTTTAAGAGTTGGAACAGCTTGCTTTCAGATGTTGTGGGTGCTTCATCACTGGAGATTTCAAAGAAGAAACTGGACAGTCTGAAATGGTATAAGGTCTCCTGCTTGAGGAGCGGGCTGGACTAGAAGATTTCCAAGGTCCCTTCCACTCTATTCTGGTTGATTGATTCTTTTAAGTAAATGAAATAATATACTTTCCTCGTCAAAAGTACAGGAAATGGCAACTAGCCTGTTAATCAAAATCTTAATCAGAATAGAACAAGTACTTCAAATAATCTCGAAGAAATATACTGAAATTGTGGAAAGCCCATTCTGATGGAAAAGGGATAGAGTACATTTTCCCATTGTACCTTATGAGAAACAGCAATTTCATCTTTGGCAATCACTATTCAAATTCAGGTTTCAGATCAGATCCAACTATTTTTTAAATGAATTAGTCAGTCAGGCAACTTCCAGAGCTCTAGATTGTGCCTATCAAATGTTTTGCCTGGTCTCTACTCATTCCTGAGTATGATAAGATTGTAGTTTAAAATACTCTATCTGAAGTGTAGAAGCCTTTTGATACAGAGAAATGGAGATTTTCTATAAACTATTTCTCACCCAATGAAGTAACAGTGCAGCAGAACTGCATGGGAGATGGCATGGGGGCTGAATTAAATGCAAAATGCAAAATCCAAACCATTGTTGCATAATCAAATAATTAATAATTGGGGACACATAGGCAAATAGGAGACTTTCCAAGTACCAAGTGGCACTAGTCACTACTAATGGTAGTGACAAGTGCAACAAACTGCACTGGGAGAAAAATGACATAAGAACGCACAGATATTTTTATTAGCCTGACTTAGCAGTTTACATAAAGGGATGGAAGTCAGTTCAAATGTAGGTCACTGTACTCCTGCCCTGAGTACTTACTAGCCTCTGAATGGCCTTTCACCTCCAAGTGATTCAAAAGTGACTGAGAGTTCAGGATATCCTGTCTCTCAATTGGTACAAACTTAGCTTCACCAGCCCTTGCAGAAGACTTCTTTGAATTTAAAATGCCAGTGACTCTGCCCTCTTCTTCTAAAGGTGGCCAGAGGAAGAGGGTTTTGATTGAAATGCAAAAGGTGAGAATGTAATAATACATTTCATCTTTGGGCAGTTTAGTACATTCATTCAGGGGAAAACTTAAAACAAAACAAGATTAGCTTCAAAGTGGGGTGGGGAAGAATAAAAGGAAGCACAGATAAGGTTTCAAGCCTTGTTTATGAAACTGATTTTTTACAACATTGTGTATTTTCTGTGACAGGCATTACTTCCACAATCTATTCTACTGTATTCACTCTGACTAGACAGAGTACAGGTTCTATGTCACAACTTGAAAGATATATTTATCATCTATATATTAATCATCTGTGGATGATTTTCTTGGAGACGCTTATCAAGATCATACTTCATAGGGAGCATGACATATCTCAAACTTTTAAAATGTTTTTTTTTAACTTTTCTGGGGGTGGTATATCTGTTGCAGGTCTGTTGTTGTCCTTATAGATAACAATTTGCTCCCAAAAGTCTCCACCATCCATCTGACACATTTAATTCATGAGATTATGATCAATCAATCAATCTAGCATCAGTTTCTACTATCCTGTTTACTTGTGACAGTATATTGGGACCCTCACAAAGATCCTAATTGAATGGTCAAAAGTCTCCTGGATTGTTTGGTCACTTTTTGCCTGAGGATATTTTGTGATTGATCATGCTCACAATGGAAGCCATTCACTCACATGTCCACAAAATTCCAATGTGCTCCAGCTGTAAACAGGTTATCTACCTTTTTAGTTTGTTATATTTTTATTTGCACTATATGTAAGAGTTGGCCCTGCAGCAACTCCACCCCATCCCAGCCCTTGCAAAGATTGGGCTGTAACTAAGATAACTCCTCTTATTTAGGCTGCCTGGAATTCATACTCTTTCAAAAGCCTTCGAAATATGGGCAAGATGCAGCGTCAATGCATCTAGAGAGCACCCAGTTGGGAAAAGCTGCTTTGGATGCATTTAATCAACTGTAAAGAGAGAATTTAGCTTTTAAATATGTATTATACTTCATTAGCATTTTTGACTAGTGCTTGACTCTGGGGCAAAGTTCTTTTTGCTTATGATTACCTAAGAATGGAAGGCTGTAGAAACAAGTTCTTTGGGTCACCCACGAAGCTGTCTCTGATTCTTGCTTAAGGGCCCAACCCACCCATATTTCACTTTTCCTTGGCAAATAATGAGAGCAGCAGAGGAAAACTAGAAAGTTATCTTAATTAGGATACTTTACCTTCTGGGAAGATACACTTATAAGCATAGATCGAATGACTGAACTTTCTGAAATCTTGGCTGCTAATTTTCAGAAATTCCAATATTCAGCTTATTTTTCTCCCCCCCAAGCTTTCATAGCAGATTCTGCGTGCTTACATAGCTATTTCTGGAGTATATTTGTTTACAGTATAAGTAATTATTTATAAGTAATTATTTGCCCCCCACCCCTGTATTTTTAATCAAGATTCCTTTTGTTCAGAGAAGAGAAAGAAAAAGAACAACAACAAACAATTTAGTGAAGGAGAAATCTGACTATTTTACGATCCATATTTCATAAATACCAAGGGATTGCAATAGTATGAACAGTCCATGTGGGAAAGGAATGAAAAGGATTCAAGAATTCAGACACAAAATTATACAAAAGGATGTTGAGAAAAAAACCCTATGTGATTTATATATGCTTTACCCCTTTAAAAGGGTTTTCATCCTACATATAGTAAATGTGAATACAAATTCCTTTTTAGCAGGCTAGAAATGAGAGACTGGAAATCTGAATTGGAGAAGTTAAATTCCATTCAGCAGCACAGCCACTAGGTGACTTTGGGCCAATCACTCTTTAATCCCAAGTTACAGTACAGGTAATCCTCAATTTATGAGCACAATCGACATTTCTGTTGCTAAGCAAAACATTTATTAAGTGAAATTTGCTCCATTTTACAACCTTTCTTGCCACAGTTGTTATGTGAATCACTGTGGTTGTTAAGTTAAAGGGCCTGTCACATAGGCCGACGGATGCAAAACGAATGTAAAAAGGACACGGCGGACGAGAAAATGTTCCATCCGTTGTTATCCGCTCTCAAAAGTGCCCCAAATTTGCATAAGCAGAGCGGACAACAATGGAAAGGAACAGACGGGGAGAGGATGTAGCGAGGATGTAAAACGGATGCCCCACGGAAGCCTAGCGGATGGAAGTGGATGGAAGTGGATGGCACATCCGCAGGGCTTCCAGGGGAGCACAGTGAAGCGGGCGCGCAGTGGAAGGAATGGATGCAGAGCGGATGCCAATCGGATGACGCGGATGCATCACGGACGCCTAGTGGATGCTTACCGGATGCCTAGCAGATGCCTAGCGGATGCAAAGCGTTCACTGCGCATGCGGGGAGGATGCATTGCATCAGCCCCGCGGATATAAAAGATGCAGCTCCTGGTGCTGGTACTTCTGCTGGTGCTTACTCTGCTGGTGCTGCTCCTGGTGCTTACTCTGCTGGCACTGTTCCTGGTGCTGGTGCTTCTGCTGGTGCTTAGTCTGCTGGTGCTGGTGCTCCTGGTCCTGCTGGTCCTGCTGGTGCTCCTGGTCCTGCTAGTCCTGCTGGTGCTGCTGGTGCTTACTCTGCTGCTACTGGTGCTGCTGGTGCTGCTGGTGCTGCTTTTGCTGCTACAGTTGTTGTTGCTGCTGGTGGTGATGGTGGTGTGGTGGAGCAGCCCCTAGAACCTCGAAGCCCCTCTAATGAGGGCCCAGATGGCCCTGCCAGAGGGAGGAAGAGGCATACATGAGAACGGGAGAGGAGGCAATACTCCATCAAAGAGGAACATGAGGATGAGGTGCTCGAATGGCCGAGGGAGAACGAATACCTATGGCGGAAGGGACACATGCTCTATCGAGACACCAAGAGGAAGCAGGCTGCTTGGAGAGAGAAGGCAGAGAGCCTAGGCTACACTTCGGAGGTCCTCCTCGGGTGGTGGAAGCACATGCATACCTGGTATGGGAAGCTGCACCTCAAGAAATCTGGCCAGGCCATGGTCAAGCTCAACGACCGGGAGACCTATGTGATGGCCAAGTGCAGCTTCTTGGAGGGTGAGATCTGCCACTGAGGAGCAGCCCCTCTGACAACTCTCTCTCTCAGGCAGCCCACAGAGAGCCAGTCCTCTTCTGGCCAAGAGTCAGCTCCTGTGTCCAGACAGGTATCTGTGGAGCGTCCCATGACGGAGACCCCCCCAACAGCTGCACTCCCCGTGGCGGAGCACGTGGAGAACCCCCTGATGCAGTGGGAGCAAAGAGAGGGCACTTCCACCAGAGACCAACCCACATCCACCCCCAGCTCCACCTCCACAGAAAGCAGGCAGAGAGCCAGACCAGAGGGGCAGAGCCACACTGTCCTGCTGGAGATCAGGGACACCATCAAAAGCAGCATACATCTCCTCTCTCAGCTGGTAAACACCGACATATCATCCTCAAACCGCAAGCCCTTCCACACCTACGTCAACCAGACCCTCATGGACATGTCCGAATCACAGTACCAGGTGATAAAGGAGAGGATCACCAGTCTTCTGTACAACCCTCCAGGCCCAGCTGAACCTGCTCCGACCCAGTCCAGGTCTGCTCCTCCACCCCAGGTGATGTCACAGCCCTTCCAAGGCTTTCCACAGGCCCCCACCTCCCAAGGCTATGGCTACCAGGAGTTCCAGCAGCACAGGCAGCCCTTCCCAGTCCAGCCACAGGTTCATCGAACGCCACTGATGCCACCGATGCCACCCACACCACAGATGCCACCCACGCCTCACCTCGCTCAGCTGCAGACCAGACATCCCCACTACACTCCTCCTTCCTCCACCCCACAGCCAAGCCCGGCCTCAGAACATCTGTCATCGGTCTTTGGACTGACACCCCATGTCATGGAGGAAGGGGCTCTCAACATCACAGGACTGAGCCAGCTCTCTGAGAGCTTCCTCCACACACCATCCCCGTCATCCTCTCGGGGCCAGGCACCCCAATGGCGCCTCAGACCAGCACTCCAGCAGCAGCCACCTCCACAGCACCTGGACCCTTCACCCCTGAGATGATGGGCATGCCTCAGAGTGACTGAGAAGAGTGCCAGAGACTGGGTTGCTTCTTGTTGACTTTATCTTTGCTTGGGACACTTTTCTTGGATCATTTTGCTTTTACAGCTTGTTATTAATAAAGTTTATCTTTCCTTCACACACTTGGTTCATTTATTTTAGTAAATAAAGTCTTGGTGGAAACTTTTAGAAATGGTTTAAGCCTTTGCATGCTTGTGGGATGGGTAAGGATAGCAGTGGAATGGGCAGGGATACCTGTGGAATGGGTAATAGCTGTGGGATAGATAAACCTCCAGTGCAAGCATAGTGGGACTGTATGGTCCACCCTCCCAGGTGCCACACCTATGGCCCTTTATTATCAATAACTATGTAATCATTGATCCACACATTTCAACATAAACACAACTCTTTATTAAATGCCCTGTTCATTGTAGGGCCACTCAACATACATGGCCCAATCTCATCAGCGTGATGAGACAGGCTGAAGGAAGCATCCATTAAGCATCTACCATCCTGTCTTGCCACTCCACTGCTCCAGCTGGAGAGTTGCACCAGAGTTTCAGGAGGTTGCGCTGCTTCTTCCCTTCCTGTGAAGCTCTGTTGGGGCCTTGCACATCCACAGTATCTATCAGGTTTTGCCCTTGCCTCCATTCCCCAGGCTCCATTTCCCCATTGCCTTGTTGGAGGTCCACGAGCCTGTTCTGCAACACTGGGTAGCGGGTGTGCATGAGATTGTGCAGGATGCAGCAAGCTTCCACGATCCTCCTCACGGTCTCTGGGCAATGCTGCATGGTGGTGAGAAGTACCTGGAACCTGTTGGCCAGGATGCCAAAGGCGTTTTCCACCACCCGCCTTGCCCTGGACAGCCTATAGTTGAAGATCCTCTCTTCACGGGTGAGACATCTGGAAGCGTAGGGCTTCATGAGGTAGGTTCTGAGGGAGAAGGCGTCATCCCCCACAATGAAGTAGGGCATATCTTGTGTGTCGTTGGGCAGGGGGTCTGGATCTGGGAAGCCCATGATGAGGTTGCATTCCAGCCCCTCCTTGAGGTGACTGCCGTTGTATACCTAGGCATCTGAAGCTGACCCGTTGCCTGAAGCATCTATGTACATGAACTTGTAGTCAGCATCGACCATGGCGAAGAGGATGATGCTGAAGAAGCCCTTGTAGTTGTGATAAGTGGACCCTGATCTGGCTGGAGCTTTGCAGGCCACGTGCTTCCCATCTATGGCTCCAACGGTGTGGGGGAAGTTCCATTTCTGATACCACTGCTCTGCAACTTTCTTCCAGCCTTCTTCAGTGGAGGGACACCGGAGGAGCTCCTCCAGGTATTCTTCGATGATGGCCTGCACCACTTCTCTGACCACAATGCTGATGGTATTGTGTGGCACCCTCCAGGCATACTGCTTGCTCCTGTACATGGTCCCGGAGGCCAGGTGGTGTAGAATCAGTGCCACCTTCAGTCCAGGGTCCAGGCTGGGACGGAAGTTGTTGTTTGCCTTGGTCCACCTGGGTCTCAGCCGCTCCACAACTTCGTCAAACATGGCTGGTGGCATCCTCATGAAGTTCTGGAATGCATGAGTGTCTTCGTTCCTCAGCTCCACCATCAGCTTGTTGTACAGTCCATACTCGGCTCTTCTCGCGATCCATTTTCGGACCCAGACACTTCTTGGACGCCTCCTTTTCTTCACGTAGAACAGGTGAAAGAGCCTGTAGATGGCTTCGCACTGTTGTAGAATGATGGCGGCTACCAAAAGGAGTGTGTGACAATCCATGGTGGAGATGACTGGATGCTGTGGAAGAGCAAGAGCCAGATGAAGGCTGAAGAGGTCTGTACCGCAGGGCTGCTGGACTCAAATGAGATCCAGGTGATTTCTCCCCCTTTTTATAAGAAATATAGGTTTTCCACTAGGTGTACTTTTGCATCCTCTAGGCATCCTGCAGACATCCTAAATATCCAAGATACGTCCCCTATACGAACGTTTTTTCTGTTTTAATGCTTTGTATGTGAGGTGCATCCGCTTTCATCCTTTCTACGTCCGTGCTACTAATGCTGCCTGTCCGTTCCACGTCCATTTCGCTTCCTCCCTGTGTCTGTTTTCTGCTGGAGCGGATGCGAGTTGCGCAGATGTGCAGCGGATGCCTAGCAGATATAGCGGACGCGTAACAGATGACTATGGATGTATAACGGATGTTCCCCATATGCGTAGCTGATGTATAACGGATGCGTTGCATACATTTTCCGCTCAAAAAGTTTTGTGCAGTTCAAAAGTTTTTGAGCAGATGAAATGTCAGTAGACGGATGCTGGACGGATAGAGAGTATGAGAAACGTATGCAGTGAGTTCAGAACGGATGCATCGCATTAACCAACGGAGGTCAAGTGTTTCTCTCCGTTTTACATCCTCTTTCCATCCGTTGGTGCTGTGTGACAGTGGCTTAATAACATGGTTAATAAAATGAATCTGGCTTCCCCATTGATTTTACTTGTCAGAAGGTCACAAAAGGTGATCACATGACCCTGGAACACACAAACATCATAAATATGAATCAGCGGCCAAGCATCTGAATTTTGAACCTAAGACCATGGGGATGCTGCAATTGTCACAAGTATGAAAATGGCCACAAGTCACTTTTTTTCAGTGCCATTATAACTTTGAACAGCCACGAAGTGAACTGTTGTAAATCAAGGACTATCTGTATCTCCCATGATTATCTGAGAACAAGTGGGATATAAATGATTCACCAATTAATTTCTAAAAGTTACAAGAAGATATTGCAATTGAATGATTGAAAAAAACATTGAAAAAGTTCAAATAAACTTAGCTGAATCGTGTGGCCTCTATGTAGACTGGCTCATGGGTAATTTCCCTCTTCACTAGTAGGAAGAGCAGTGGAATTAATTACCCAGAGAGGTGAGAAGCTCACCTTCACCAAGTGTATGCAAGTGGAGGCTAAACAGCCATCTATCTGAGATTGCTTTAATTTGGATTTCTATTCTGAGCAGGTGGCAAAATGTCTGTTCTATCCTTATGATTATTTGATCAAAGAATCAGCAGTTACGACCTTAGACCCTTAACCTACAGTATATTTGTATCTGTCGAAGCATTAGGTTGTTTCAAATCGCATTTGTCAAGACTGGCTATTCAACACCGCCCCAAATTCCAATCTGCTGTACAGATGGAAGTTCTCTGTTGCATAGTTTCAAAGGTTCTTGTTATTAAAAATTTATATTTCAAATTTAATCATGTCTGTTGTTTCTATAATGGTGGATTTACAAAAGCAACATTTGAACGTGTCCTCCTCCTTTTAATTTTAAACAAAAACACCCTTCTTAGTAAGAATTTTAGAATTCGAAAACCTACCTCTGTTTTTATTATTTATGAGAATTACACCTAAGGCTCAAAAGCAAGGAGCACAGAAGGAGTCCATTCAAGCCTGTAATATATTTTTCTTATATATTAGCAAGCAAATGAGTAAGGAAATGTTTCCTACAGTAAAACATTTTAGATATTTTAAAAAAAATCTTTAAGGAAACATCTTGGTTGTACTATATATGAAATTACAGAAATATTTTTCTGGACAAGCTGCCCCCTTTCCATCTGGCAGAATATGCTGGACTCCAAATATTCTTCAAGGGAACATCCTCATTCTAACTTAATCAAGTGCAAGCTGGAGTTCATGCCAGATGTTCAGTCATGAGTTAATCCCTTTGTTAGGGATGGAAAACATAGGAAAGACAGAAAGTAAGCAAACATTTGGCTATATCCCTTCATTTTAACTTCAACAGTCTTAAACATAATAACAGCTAATTTTAGAATGTGTTTATTTGTGGCTCATCAGGATAATAAAGAGACTTCTGTGAGATGGAGACTTGATCTCCAAATTTGCCAGGTTAGCCTTATTTGACCTGGTGTCTTCCCAGGTTGGTATGGCTGACGGGCTTTGCTTTCTTGGAATTATGGAACTGACATTCAACTATCAGGAATCAACCAGATTAGAAGAGAGTGTTATATCTGTTGCGTAAAAGATATATGAAAATAAGAAGAGCTCAATCAGTCAGACCAAAAGCTCATCATTTGCTTTCCACAAGTCATGAGCATGAAAGTATTCTTCTATTCATATTATTCAGCCTTTACATCTGCACTTCCTAGGATTCCAGCTGGCTGAGGAATTCTGGGACTTGAAATCCACATGTCTTAAAGTTGCCAAGTTTGGGGTCCCCTGACTTAGAGGAACAGAGCCTTATGGGAGCCAATATGCCTTTGTACATCTTTTCTGTACTTCTCTTTCTCCTTACTCTATGTGACTTAAATATATTTAGATTCATATAATTAAATATTAATAAATTAGAATCTGGCATGCTATAAAATAAAGCATGCAGCATTATGATCATCATCTCAAGACAGTTTACATGGAAATGTCTCTTATTATCTCCCCAATCACCCATATCCCCCTTGAAATAGGTTCTTTCTTAGAACAGACATTACAAAGACAGTCAAATGTACATTTCATAAGTCATGATGAATTTGCATCCAGTTTGTTTTAATATCTTTATTCTTGCAGGACATTTTGAAATGAGCCATATTAATAATAAAAATAGAGTACTCAAAGGCAATGTGTCTAGTATTTTCTCTGCTTTGTTTTTTGTTCATGTGGTTAGTCAGAATCTATTTCAGGATATTAAATTGCTGACAGAATATTAAAGTCCTATTTATTTATACAAGCCCTGGTTATAATATTTCTTATATCAAGGTTTAAAAAAGAAAGCGCAAAGCACTAGAGAAGGATTGTCCAATTCACAGCTCATGGGCTGCATGCAGCCCTGTATAGCTAGTAGGATCAGTTCCTTTCCAACATCTAGAATCACAAGCCAGAAAAAACTCAAAAGCATTTTCAATATAGAAAGAAATAAAGAAAAAATATGAGAATCTCCCCAAAACTGGGCAGATATTGATGTATCCTCCAATACCTATTTTCCACTTTTCTGTCATTATTTGGGTGGGTTGGATGCCTTATCTCTGCGAAAGAGAATGGACCTTCCAAGTCCAATGTACCATCTTCCTAAGTGGTACCAGCACATTCTACAGTGAGCAAAATGAATGCTGTCTTTGAGAATGAGTTCTTACATCCAGAGGGCCCTTGTCATTGCTGGCCACTAATTTTGTACATCCTTCTTGCTAAAAGATGGATCAATTGAGGATAAGAATTAAGCTTATAATTTTTAATAACAAATAGAGAACTATGTGACAGCTATACCAAAGTCTCCTGGGAAGATGAAGATATAAAAAGGAGCCAATATGGCTGAACTTCCAAATGCATGCACTTCCAAATGCAGGTCATTACTGTTTACATTGTGGACTATTTTTGTATAGACCTTGATAAGTAAGACTGCAGCTTAAGTGGAGTTGTCAGAAAAGAAATTACAAAAACATCTGAAACTCAGAACTCCTCCGTTCTCAGGTAGATTTTGCTGGTTCACTGATCTTTCTCTACTTGGGTTTTGGTGCTGAAGCAGAAGGATCACTGTCTGGATTTATTGAAAAACTGGATTAATCTTGGGCATAAATATTAAATCTAGGTGTAGAATGATGATGTTGGGAGCTAAATGGATAATTCATTCAAAGTCTAGAAAGGTTATGTGTTAGGACTGGAGTACTGCACTAGCTGGAAATCCCATAATGCAGGGTCACCAATCTTTTGGACCTCAGGAACCACCAAACTTATAATTTTAAATTCCACGGTTCACTGCTATGAATTTTGACTGACAACTTGCTGACGTTAGTGGGAAAGTCGGCCCTATATTCCAGAGCTGCAGTAGTCACAGGACTGGCCCTTTAGTCATCCCAGAGAAGCTGCTCCTCCACCCAGGTGCACTGGCCTACCATTGACTGGAGGAGCTGCTCCAGGATGACCAAAGGCCCAGTCTTGTGACTACTGCAGCTCTGGAATATGGGACTGATTTTCCCACCAACGTCAGCAAGCCACCCCAGGGCAGATTTCCCTCCCTTGCTGTTGGTCTTACCTTCCAGTTCCAGCTTGCATGGTTCTACTCAAGGTAAGGCTTGTGCCCGGCCGAAGGTGGGCGGTCCATGTGGGTGGCACAGACTTGTGTTCCTGTGCAGACTGGATTAATTGCTTTTGGGGAAATGCTTTGGGGGGACATTTCTTTGTGGACCACCAACATTTTCTCATGGACTAGTGGTCCCTGGCCCACTGGTTGGTGACCACTGCCATAATGGATACCAGTAAAGTATAGATAGACTTAGTGAAAAGCTAAGAAACTTTTCTTAGGACTCTCATAGTAAAGGTAAACTAAGACAAGTTTGTTGCTTCCCCAGTGTTAGGCCCAAGCAAAGCTAAAGGCCCTGCTTGCATAGAATTTTATCCTTATAAATTCACCTATAGCAACGTGTGTGTGTACGTTTTAGAAGAAGGCTGACCACATTACCTTATATAAGCAAATAATATTTTGCAGGATGCTTGAACTATAGAATTGCTTTCATGTCCTAGTTATACTCAGTGACCAGTATCTCCAGCATCTCCATTCCCACCATCCAAAATTCTCCAATGAGCATGGAATTCTGGAGATGGTTTAATTTTTCTGAAGGTAGTGCTAAGTCCCTGGTGGTAGCCTTGGCCTTAAAAATTTCCTGTAGGATAGGTATTTTGGGAAGATACTCTCAGGCATCTGGGAGACTGGAACATAGGACTTCTACAGTGATGGGTTCACAAGGCCTTATAATGGCATTATAACCAATAATGGCTTCTTTACCCCCTCTACATGTGGCAAAGCTACTAATCAGAGAATACATCTGCTGACAGTGGTTCTTAACACTGAGTCCATGGGGGATGGATTGGGTTCATTTAGGCCTATTCTTGCAGGCCTGGCAGTTGTGGAAAATCAGTTATCTGGAAAAACCTGGTGGATTCATAATCTGGCTATTAGTCTTTTTCCTTATTGAAAGGCAATTTTTCCCTTTTGACTCCATCCCACAATTGATTTGATTCTGAATGGAACATCTAAATCAGTGGTTCCCAAAGTGGGTGGTACCGCCCCCTGGGGGCCAGTGGGATGCCTTACGGGGGCGCTAAGAGGCAAGGAGGCTGGAAGGGGGGGCGCTAAGAGGTGGTGGGTGGACGGTGCATCGAATGCAGCTGTGGTGGCATGTAACGTGCCACCGCTTCCGCATTGGAGGCGCCGGCTCCGGAACAGTGCTAGTCAATGGGTGAACCTGCAGGGCTGCCACCTCGAATGCCCCCCTGCCACCTCTTAGCATCCCCAAGGGAGCAGCAGAAGGGTGCTAAGAGGCGGCAGGGGGGCGTTTGAGGCGCTGATCCTGCAGGTTCACCCACTGACTGTAGTAATGCTCCAGAACCGGTGCCTCGAATGTGGCAGCACATTGGGAAAAGCCACTGCCACCACTTTCCCAAAGTGTCACCACTGTCGCATTCTGTCCATCCGCCCATCCATCCATTCATCCATTCAAAAGGTCTGTTTGCCTGCCTGCCTTCCTGCCTACCTCCCTGCCTCTCTCTCTCTCTCCATCCATCCACCGGCCCCGCAGGCACATCGGGAAAGTAGAGCAAAGCCAGTCTAAGAGGGAGAGAGGGAAGGAGGGAGAGAGAGAGAGAGAGAGAGAGAGAGAGAGAGAGAGAGAGACAGAGAGACAGAGAGACAGAGAGACAGAGAGAGACAGAGACAGAGACAGACAGACAGACAGACAGACACCTGATGCATCAGATTGAACGAGGCCTAGTTTAGACGGAGGCCCTTTTCCACATTGAAACATCTTTGCCAGCACATTGAAACCTCTTTGGCTTCTATTATAGGTTTTGTAGACGAAACATGGTCAAGACTATCAGGAAACTCTCACATTTTGTTGTGGCTTTAAACAGGATCCACTGGACCAGATCTCCACCCTAAAAATTACTTTTCCCCAATGTATTACAGTGCCTATTCTGAAGAAGGCAAAACCAAAATGTACTGGTAAATTACAAGAACGCACACACACACACACACTCCCTTCTAACCCTGCTGGAGCAGGTGATTGGACTAGAATAGATATCTCATTATCTTTCTCCTCCCTCCCTCCTTCTTTATTTCTTTTTATTTCTGTCCCTTCCTTCCACACACACACCCCGATTCTTTGTCCCTTAGTTTCTTTCTTTCCCTTTTCTCTTTTTTTTCTTCCTCTCTTTCTTGTCTCTCTCAGGCTCATCCCTTTGGATCAGGAGTTCCCAAACTTTTGGACCTCAGGGACCACCAAACTCATCATTTTAAATCCAGGAGACCACTAATATGAATTTTAACTGACAGTGGCTTTCTGGCATTGGTGGGAGAGAGAGAGAGAGAGAGAGAGACCTGATCCAACCTCTCTCTCTCCCTCTCTCACACACACAGGCAGGGGTGGATTTAGATCCCTGATATAAAGCTGTCAAAACTCCAAAAACTGGTCAAGGAGCTCTGGGGAGACCAGTAATAAATTAGAACACTTGCTAAATAACTGGCCATTTAAGTGAGGACCACTTGTATTTGGTTTGCCAATCACCTGGCCACGTCCACCCAGTCACATAACCAGCAAGCCATGTCCACCCAGTCATATGACCAGCAAACCACACCCTCAAATTAGGCCACACCCATAGAAATTTGAATCCAGCCCCTGGGTGGGGGGCACCGAGGATGAGTTTGTAGCACCAAGGGGGCAGTGGACCGAAAAAGTTTGGGAACCACTGATCTAAATCATATGCCACATAAAAGACATTTTTATCCACTTGGTGACAGACTTTTTGCCTGACACTGTTGAGTAAATTGCCAATAACATTGTTTCCCCTTTCTCATTCCCCTCATGAAGTGCCCTGAATATTTCCTCCCAGGTATTTCCTGCCTTTTGCCTCCCTTTGCGCATGAACAATCAGAGGACCATGCTGATGAACCTAGTATCATTTTAATCTTCTGTTGCTAGAAATTCCAGAAAAGGGTATTTGAAAGGCTATCTTGTGCTCACATGCTTTGGGTATCTACATAATCTGCATTAAACATGAGCTAACTTTCCAAAAGGACAAATCTAATCTACTTCAAATTTTGGAATAATGTTTAAATATTTTTAAACAGGAACAAAACAAATTCAAAGTTAAGATTTATTAAAGTGTTTTTATTAGCAAGTTTTCACTGGAAAGTTCAGGATGTGCGAATAGAGTAGGCACATGGGCTTCAGTGTTTGGCACATGACATTCAACAGAATTGCACTTTCTTGTAATGGTTTGGCTACAATACTCTAAAATTTTAGAGCAAGACTCAGGGTCAGCCCCTACTGTAATGTTTTCATTTAGATTCTTTGCTTCTATCCCTGGAGCAGTTTGGGGCAAATCCTGGATCTCCTCCATTTGAGTTTGCTTGTTTGGCTTAGACGCAGAAGTTTTATTTTCATTCCCATTCACTTCAGTGATAGTTTTGTCTCCTTTGGATCTGTAGTTACTACACAGACCTGTTTGATTGTTAGACAATCTTTGTTCTGTTTCAGAGAGAGGTTTTGTCAGCAATCCAGAACTTTTGCAGAGAGAGGAGGAGGAACCTATTTCATTTGGAAGAATTGCTGAGCTCTCTTCAGTGTCTGGAGGGATGTGAGACTGAAAATGAGGCACTGAATGGAGAAAAACATTTGGGGGAAGAGAATTTTGAAGCAAGGGTCTTTGGAACCTGCCCTGCAGACAACTACAGTGGAGAACATGCTGGACAGTATTCATATAACCATCAGAAGAATGAAGCAAGGCACTGATGGGAATTACAGATTTCTGGACTTGTACATTCCCAGATGAATGAGAGCAGCAGTAACATAATGTTTCATTTCTATGTTGATGCAAATGGGAGCATTTCATGTCTGTATGCTGCTGTGGCTCTAAACAATGACATTGTTCATTTTGATTCAACAAATGGCAAGTGGGATCCTGCTCACCCAAAGATGACATTGCTGAACCCGATTCACGGTTAATGTTTACATTCAGTTCTGTGTTGTACGTTGAGTGATGATGAGTCTGTGGGTTTGACAGCCTGCCATTGAAGAGCTCAGGACAAATGTGCATTTCTTCACAGGTTCTCTTCTCCACTGCAGTATCGCTGCTGGTGCGGCCTGCTAATGGCTGTAACTCATAGTGCTCATGCTCTTCTTCTACATCTGCTTTATGAGGTCTTGAATCAAACTGGTATTTACTGACAGACTGTTTTTTATTTTGCTCTCCATCTCCTTGGCCTCCTGACAATGTCTGGGAGAAAGCACCACACCGTAGTCTTTTGGGCAGAGGAATCTGGCCAAATGTTCCTTGGGGTCCCAGACAGCGGCACATACACTGAAAAAAGAAGGTTGCAAATGCCCAACTAATGCACATTATGAGCATCATAAAGGTGCCAAGCTGTGTATAGGCTAAAACTGTAGAAGGCATCATCATTGCTCCAGCTACAAATGTAGTCAATGCAGCCATAGCAATTGCTGAGCCCATGCGGCTTAGAGAAAATATGACTTTCCCTTCTTGATCAGGATCTGGAGCCAAACGATAAGCAACGCCATAATGGACAGCAAAATCCACAGATAAACCAACTGCCACAGAAATGGTAACAGACTCCAAGACATTTAGCTCCCAACCCAGCAGAACCAGGGATCCAACTGTGACAAAAATAGTTCCTGCTATTGAGACTATTGCATAGAGACTTATTATTACATTCCATGTGGTAAGCAGCATCACACTGAATGCAACAGTGACAGAAAGACCCATGGCAATTAAAGTACCATCAGAGAGACTATCTTGCAGATCATAAAACTCTAGATTACTCACAAACCAGCCACCACTTAAACCTTCTGGAGCAGAAACGAGCTCCTCTGAAATCCAGGTGTCTACCTCTTGATAGAACGTATGCATCTTGTCATATGCCAAAGTGAAAAGGTAGGTGCTTTGGAACTCTAGTACGACTGCTCTGATGGTATCATTTATATCAAAGCGAGGGCCAGGAGTTTTGCTATCTAAATGGTAGCCTGTGCTTCTTTCAAGTTCCATGATGGCCCTCTTGATGCACAACTCAAAGACCTCCTGCTTGTAGGGGAAGCTCCAGTGGCTACAGCAGGGATAAAGAGCTGGCTCATCACAGTCCTGATTTTCCATCCACTGCTTAAATGTCTCAATAAAGCAGCTCGTGAAGTCTTGCTCTTCTGTTTGGTAATAAAATGTCTGATTCCTCAGTTTCTGACAAAACTTTAAAATCCAGAGCTGTGAATCTGGGCTTCCAATATTGAAAGTGCTGTCTAGCTTCAGCTTGCCTTTGCTTTTAGGATTTAAGGGATCCCCGTTATCCTCAGGAGAGACCCCCCAGATGATAGTGATGGGCATGTGAAGCTCCTCTCCATGATGGACCCGCTCAAACATGAAAAGCTTCTTGAATTCAGCATCGTAGCGCTCAAAAGGATGGGAAGATCGGAACACTTGAAACTCAGCTAGTTCCAAAGAGGGTAGCTTCATTTTCGGATTTATACACACAATATATGCTCCCCCAATTGTTAAGGCTAGGAACCAGACCAACCAAATATATCGGAATTTTATCACAATGCATGGCAACACTTTCTCAAAAAATATCCTAGATGCTTCTGAGATTGCAAAAAATACTTTACGGACCACTTGGCCCAGCACTGTCCAGCAGCTTTTGCTATTGTAAACTCTTGCCTGTGGCTTTACAAAGCAATTAAAAATATTGAGGAGGTACCGTTCATGTAAGACCACAACTGCGGGCAACCAAGTCACCATTAGGATATAGTTCACTAAAATGGCAGTGCCAGCGTAAACACCAAAACACCTGATTGCTGTAATATTGCTGACATAATTAGCATAGAAGGCAGCAGCAGTAGTAAAACTAGTGACAAACATGGAAAGAGCCGCATGTTGCAAAGTGATGCTCATGGTTTCCGAAGTGGCAGCATGCAACTTGTCAAATTTCGTGTAGCTCCACACATCACACAAGACAAAAGCATCATCAGCTCCAATACCCACAAGAATAATCAGTGCAGTAAGGTTCATAAAGGGGAAAAACTCAAAATTAAATACAACCCGATAGAGAAAGTAAGAAACAATCAAGGAGCTAATGATTGCAAACATGGTCATCAGTGTGATAAACAAAGACTTGGTATAGAAGCACATAACTAACAAAACAATCACTATGGCTATAGCAGGATACACAGTATCCATTAATAGATAATCCTGGAATAAGCTGTGCTTTATTCCAAACTCAATCCCTGTGATGATGGTGATTCCATCAGACGAGTTCCAGTTCTCAAAATTATCTAAATAGATATCCATCATACTCTCTCCCTTTTCAGTAGGTAGAAAAAGCATACTATATTTTAAAGCTGGTAAGCTGTGGTCCAAGGTCTTTGGGCTTAGGAAATCTTTGTCCACTATATAATGAAGTATCTGGTAAACAGCATTGTACTTGGTACATTTGCGTGGCACATTTGTACACTTGAGCTGGTCTTTTCTTCTGGCTGCCGTATCCCAGCAATCTGGCCCCAAGGTCCCATTATAATAATATTTGGCACATGTGCGGAGCAGCTTCAGAGTATGAGAAACATCTCTCTCCACTATTTTTTGACATGAGGATCTGTTATTTAAAATGGCAATGTAATTGCCTACTGTCCAGCTGGGACAGCACGAAGCAGCAGTAGTCCTCTGGCAGAGATCCCCAAACTGAGCATGGGATCGTATCTGTGGGAAGAAAAAAAAAAGAGAGTTATAACCAAATACCAATGTTAAATGACTAGTAGTGGTGTTACCATCAAGTGCTTGTAACTACTTGTTCTGCTTGTTCCCTAGACTAAGTATTCCCTAGACCAACTGTAGTTTCTGAATGGTCTTTAAGGCAGCCCCTTGTAGAGTATGTTGCAACATTCCAAATGGGAAATAATGAAGGTATGAGCAATTATCAGCAGGGTATCACTATCCAGGAATGGGTACAATTAGTAACCAAGATAAGGTTGTGCAAAGACCCTCCTGGCCATGGTTCCTCCATCCTCAAGGAAGAGCTGCATACCTGTTTTGTCTGAGAGACTGAAACCCCATCCAGTGTGGAAGAATGGAAGTCACTGAATCTAAACTCTTCTGCCACCTGTTCTTGCTTGGATTAAGTCTGTTCACTCCTACAATCTCTGGACACTGGAAGAGATCCTTGATGAGGCCTGCAATTGTGTGATTGTTTTTTTTTTTTTTTTTTTTGCAATCTTCCCTACTGCTTCTCCAGAAAGTCAATGAGGAAGCCATTAGGGAAGGCTGCAAGTTGCTGCTTACCAAGAAGATTCCCTCTGGTTGCTGGCTGAAAAAAGTCTGTCCTGAAATCCAAGCAGGAGCATGTGCAGCAAGAGGTGTTTTCAGCCAACTTCTACTACCAGAATAAGTCCTCTGTCTCTGGCTGCAAATGCTCCATGCTGCACATGCTCCATGCCAAAATCCTTGGATTTTAGGATGGACATTTTTCAGTCAACCCCCTGAGACAAGATGTTTTGATCAGTTGATACAGATTTGTCCTTCAGGCATAATGAAGAAGTACATCGATGAATTATGCTTATCTAAGAGCAAACTTCATTTAGAGGTTGAACCAACTCTCCAAAGCAGCTTCATTTTATCTTAAGAAGAAAAATCAGATTGATATGAACACAGCAGACAAAACTGATTATGGTTTCTATTGCACGAAATCAAGAACAGGCTTATAATGCTTTCAGGATGCCTGGAGGCTGGGCTCAAAGCTTATGTAAAATTTGTAGCTGTCAAACTCCAGAGACAATTCTGACAAATTTGTCCAAATTATAGTTAATATGCAGAAACCTCTCTGCCTTTGAAATGGACATTTGTGCTGTTTTCTATTCTCAATCTTGCAGGGAAAAGCTCTACAGAGGCTCGTCTGCTTAGTTAAGTATCTCTCCATTTGTTTCAAGGGTCAATAGAATCAGTATTTGTTCCCAGGTCAATTTGATGAAATGGGACTCTTCGACAAAACTGCAATCTTCAAACATGGCAAGAAGTAGACCATTGCACCATTCCCCACTTGTCTTTTACTAAGATAGACATCATAGGACATTTCTGTGGCCAACTCATGAGCACTGAAATGCGCACAAAAATGAGAGAAACAATTTGAATAGACATAAGAAGAATATTCCTATATAAATCTTCCTACATAAATCATTTAGGAGAATTAGGCTGATCTTTCATGGTGTTTATTAACCAAATTTCCCTTCTTGACTGGAATGCATAACAAAAAGGCAATATTGATACAGTCTGTGCACTTCCCAAAACTGCTAGCAGTTTTATTGATATTGACCAAATTATACATCTGCTTAAGCATTTCTAAGCCAAGTGTATTTCAATAAGTTCACTGCAAAACTCGCTTCTCAATTGCAACTCTTATAGCATGTGCATATATAAACAGGATTTTGACTAACACTGCCTGGATATTATAACATATTTAGTATAGCCTTATTATTTATTATTAAACAAATTTAGAATAAGAAATCACCTCACATTCCAAGAAGAAAAGGATAAGTTAGGGTTCATTGTTTCCAGATAAAAATATCAATCAATCTTAGCATAAAAAACAAAGTACTGGAATAAATATTCTTATTTTTCATAACAGAGCTCATATTTATAAGGAGTACGCAGCATGTAAGCCCTGTATGGTCACCTAGACAACAGAGGAAGAGAAGATTATGTGCTTCAATTATTTAAATTTAGACGGAGATGATGCTCTATCTGCTATTCTTCAAGCACATCAATATCTTCACTTTATCTTCACTGAAGATAAAGATGGATTAGCTGCTCATACTTGGAAGATCAGACTTAGTCTGGAACTTATCAAACGTCTTCTAAAAACAGCCTTTAGAAAAGATGGCCAGGGTCTATTTTATTGCTTGATCAAAAGATATTTGCACAAGCTGGGCTTGAAGTATCAGCAGGATGTTTTCCACTTGTCTGGGAACTTGTAAAGAAAACACAGCACTTATATTATTTGGAAATGTTTTTCAGATTTCTTATTCATACCACATGGATTTGCTTTGCAAAGAAAACTTGTGTACTGCAGAGAGTTGAGGGTACTGCAAATCTAGAGCACATATTCCTCTCATATGTGAATTATGCACCCATGTCTCCCAAAACCCTCTCAATATTTTCTTGTAAGTGAATCAGAAGAGAAGATTCATAATGCCCTGTCTTTCTAGAAGACTTCTGTCTACCACTTATTCTGTCGCCCTTTGGACTATCTCTGTTATCCCTAACCTGAAAAAAATATTTCAAACTGGGTAGGGTGTTTTAAATAGTAGGTAATATTCAATTCCTAATCAGCCATGCCATATATGGTACTACCATTAAGCCTATGTGGATGCCATATGTGAAGCAGTTGCAGATTACAAGCCTCAGAACAAGAAAACCAGATGGATGGAATTGATACATCATGCCAAGTCAATTTGTACTTAAATATTATTAGTTAATAAACTGCTTGACAATTTAGCTTTTTCCCTATCTTTTATGGTCATGTTGTGAATACATAATTAAAAATTCCCTTAAATAGAGTAAAGAACAAAACCCTTAAAATAGACTTAAAGTTGAAACCAGTCATACCATAACAGCAATTCAACTTGTTTTGACTGGAACAGACAGCAGTGACTTCAGTACAAAAAACCTCAAACCTCTGTACATTAAAAGTATGCACAGGAAGGAGATATAGACTCCAGCCAAGAAGATCAAAGATATTAACGATGACATACATTTCTCATTATTATACAAATGGCAATAGTTAAAAAATGCAGAAGTTTGCAATTTAGCACAGTAGATTTCTAAACATAACATCCAGTCAAATAGACCATAACATTTCAATATGATTTAAACACTATAGAAAAGATAATAAACAAGATGAAGTGAGCCTTTTAAAACCATACGTTTTTCTAAAAGGAAGTCATGTGTCTTCATATGTGGGCAATACTGCTACTTTACATAGAGATAAATCATCTTAACAGCTGTCACCTGGCATAAAAACATTCCCTGTAATTCAGCTGAGACCTTTCTGGAAACTTTATTAAAACCACAATAACAACCAATATTTTTAAACATTTCCAAAGTAATTGTCTACAGTATAATTTATATTAATATAATATAAAATGTAATATGAAATATCTTATTTCAAAAGTATAAAGTTAAGAAAGAGCTAAGAACATTTTAATAACATTTTAATTAACTTACACTGTAATCAATGTCTATGATAATGAATTGACTGAACATAGCAACCAATCTGTGAACTCATGGATGGTTGTGCAAAATCTGCGATAAATAAAAATTATCTCTTTTACCCAGTGATTCCTTCATCTAGAACCATGAAACTAAATATTAATTATCCTCCAAGATCTTAATTGGCTTCTTTTCTTGCACTGTTGACATAATACCATAATCATCTTTTTTCCTCTTCCCTACAAATTCCGCCAACGTACCTATATTCTAAATTGCTTGCTGAGAATTAGCAAACAGGGGCCTTTGTGGAAGCATACTATTCCCTGTGCTCCATGGAGTGTCAGACTCAGATATCATTCCAAACACATACACATGAATGCTGGCCTTTCACAGATCTTGCATCAGTTAAGGTCATTAGTTAAAACCAGACCTCAGTCTCAACTATGGGCAAAGTTAACATCTACCACATGGCAGAAGAACTCATGAAGTCCCTGGAGCAGCCTATTGCTTTTTACATTCTGTTTTTTTCAGGAATTTTTAAAAAGCTGCAACTGTTTGGATGATGGAAAACATTTTCTCCTGCTCAGAACCAATCAATCAAGACCAGACTGTTTTGTTTTTTTTTCATCTCTGGGTGCAAAGAAAACTTTCCTTTCTCAGAGTATAGATGCATGGTTGTTATATGCACATCACTTACTATACATATGTTTGAGTTCTTATCACCAACCATTTAGATGTAGCCATTAAGCAAGAGAATCATGCCAAATTATGCAGTGTGTTTTGGCTGTGTTTTGGAGAAGAGATGACGAGGTGGAGAAGAGTGCTTTGAAAATCTGAACTAATTATTTTTCCTGCAAATTCTTTTTCCAGCATTGCCACAAACAAACTCTGAAGAATCTATCCCAAAAGAAACAGATGGCATTGTTGGTACTGAAAGGGGTCTGCAAAGAAATGCAGGCAGTAGCAATTACATGCTTGCCAACAGCTTACTCTGCAGCACGTCAGCAGCTGAGTAATGATGAAGACAAGAGATCAACATTTCAAATGTACATTCCACTACATTGTTAATATTTTTACCTACCCGCATATTTTCCACATTGCACATTGATTTTATGGCTGGTAAATTCCACAAGTCATCTCTACTTGCTGATGCAAATACCACTCGGGAGTAACGATCACCTGAAATTATGGTTAATATATTGTGAAGATCAGAGATATCACAGAACTCTGGCATTAACTAAACTCAATATAACAGGGCAGATAGAAGAGTGGGCTACAGGACCTCCGAGTAGCAACCATTTTTTTACCCTAATATAGCTTGCAGGATTATATAAAGCTAAAATGGAGAGGAAGCATGATTCTCCTCTCCCCAGCTAAACGTATTTTTTCTAAAACATTCTCTATATTTTGACAAGAGAACGAATGCGTATAAATGCAATAGCAGCTAAATTTAAATGTATCATTTTTATTAGGGTTATTTTTTAGAAAAAAAGAACAAGTCTGTTTATTTCTAACAACCATGAGCAACATTGTTTCTTCCAAATGTTATAAAAGAAAGTGGAAATATGTCATTTTTGTCCCACTTATGATAAAAAAGGAAAGGCAAAACATCTTAGGAATGGCAGAGGCCATTTAGACCAATCCACTGCTTGGTGCAAGGATCCAAATTAAAAGTGTCCTCAGCAGATGGTTGCCACTACACAAATGATATTATTAAAATCTTAATACTGTAATGCATTTAGCTTAGTCCATAAAGACCAGCATTCTTTTTCTCAGACAGAAAAGACCAATTCCTAGGAAATAAAAATTGCAAATAAAGAGATTTATTCAGTCAAATTCGTCATGCTTGCAAATATAAAGCCAATTTTATTTTAATCAACTCACTTGGAATGTCACAGAAAAAGCTGTCCTTCTGGAAATTCCAGTCAGCCTCCCTCTTCTCTCTTTCATAGTGATCATCAGACCACCTACCATCTCGATGACTATCGAGAAAATTTTTGAAAAGAGATGATAAATTTCACGAAGTCATTTTTATTCCAATGATACACAGATTTAAAAAGTACTAAATCAGAGAAAAGCAACCAAACAAAATGCAGACTGGGGAGTTCTGGAAAGCTGTCACACTGGAGAAAGTTATCCTAAATCAAAAGATAAAACACTAATGTATGTTGCATTCAAACTTACTATAAAATGGAATGAGTAGTCATTCAACTGTTATAAATTTTCAAAGAAAAAGTTGACAATTATATGAGAAACACAGAAACATTACAAAATGGCAAAAACAGTGTACAGGAAGGATTAATGGCCATACTGATGACAACCACACTTTATGATAACACATAATCACCGGATCACAGACAAAAAGTCACAAAGTCTGTAGAGACTTTTTCGACCTACAGTAATTGTTTACTAGGGTTTTGCAAAGCTTCAGATTTGAATATTAACACAGAATCCCCTTCTATGTAACCATGCCTGTTTTCAGGATCAGATGGTTGCTTTAAATAATCAGAAACATGATTCTGCATGTTCAAAAGCATCTCTTCTGCAACATCCTATTATTAACTTACAAATAAAAGAGCCAGATGTAAAATGCAAATTATGTTTATTTTGGGGGCCGGCAGGAAAAATTGTTATTAAACATTTGTTCTTCAAACACTTAGAGGACTAATTGTTTCAATAAGTGGTACCTAACACCAATAGCTGATACTTTGCTTGAAAGCCTTTACCTCTTAGCTTGCTCGTCTGCATATTTAAATGGGTAGTTTGCTAAAGTCGCTTTGTAGCCTGTATTTTTCAGCATGTTATTCCAAGTGACCAGTCTCTGCCCAATAGCAGTTCCTCTTGGTTCAAAACCCTGCAGCAGAATATTTATTTAAAAAAAAAATGCTTGCCATTATTTCACTGAACAGGTGGTCAGAAATTAAAATGGAAGAATTTTATTAAATTTTTCTTTTCTACAGGTAACACTTAAATTGGTTCATATTCTGATGATAGCGAGACACAAATTGAAACCTAGCCTTCCTCGCGGCTTGACTTAGCTAGCATCCCCATTTTATTATGCATGCCAATTTTTGTGCCAGTGGCACCAAATGAACAGAGGAGACATAATTGAACACAAATAAAAAAACATTAAAGTAGTAATATCAGAACAGCAATTTATACTATGTATTAACTGCTTTCAGATAAATATGACAAACTGTCTTCTTGGAAAGAAAGTCGAAAATATATGGCTAACTAGATTTTCCAAATAACATGGCTTGCAAATAATAAGCAACTTGTTTCTAGTTTACTGAGTCAACATAATGTATAGAAGATTTCTGACCAATATCACCATCACTGCCCTCTAATCTGTGGGACGAGCCGTCACGCATAGAGAATATGCATGAAGCCTACTCTATGTGCCAAGACCTTACTTCAGATGGGTTCCAGCTACAGGAAAGCTTCTGCTGAATAAAAAAAAAAAAACCTCCTTGATAAAACTCTTGTAATAGCATCCATTAATGTTTGGGTGAAAAGGTAAATCAGACATATTGTAGGCAGAACTGTTCACCGTTCACATAATGCCTGAATGGAACAACAATTATCTAAAGCAATCTTTTATTTATTGAGTTACTATTTAATCTATCTGGTGTTGCTGTACTGTATTGTACTGATGTACGGTATTTCTACTATAAACTGAAATCACTCTTAGAGGTATTGCTAGAAGAGGATTCTTCTAAGGTTTGCTCTTTAAAGAAAAGATTCAGCAGCTACACCCATATAGCAGAAGACTTCTGGCCTCAAGTACTTTATAAATATTCAGATGTGGGAGTCTGGATTTGGACACATCTGCATTTAAAAGCAATACAATATGTTCACCCGTAATTTACCACAGCTCTCTCTGTTTATCATTATTTCGGGGGGTAGGGATTGGAGGATGTGCCAACACAATGCTTTGACAGCAGAAGATAGTAAAGTTTACTCACCAATAAAGGATCAGAGAAGTCTGGAAGATCTGGGACTAGAATTCCAACCAATGCACACACCACAATTAACACAGTACACATGCCTAAAACCACCACAGGCCAGTCTGCTATCAGAGCTGCATAGCTAGAACAAAATGGAAAACAAATGTGAATAGGAGAAAGGTGCTAGCAGAGAAAAAGAAATCAGGACACGGGGTTAATTTATATTCTTTCTTTTAATGACTAAAATTGTTTTAAAAATATCAACATCATTTTTGTTTAAAGAGTACTGAATTGCACTAGTCTTCAAACTGAAAGTACCCAACTTTTGTGGAGTGCAGTATTTCCAATATTACTTTCCAATCAATATAAAAAATAGATCTGCCACCCATTTCTTCTTTCTTCAGCATTTCTTCATGCAAGAATGTTGAAAACAGTTGATACAGATTTGTCCTTCAGGTATAATGAAAAAAACAACAACAGATTTTTCCTCTTCTTTCTTTTCTACTGCAATCTATTCACTATTTGTTTGGTTTGCAGGTTTCTAATGGTACACTGCTTGAATCATTTGGCACCTGATTCAGAAAAGCCATGCCATTTCAAATGCAAGCACTCTATTAGATTACTAATTTTTTCCCCCATTTTTACCACTAGTCCATATATTTGGTCTGGTCAGAATGTTTCCAAATTCATCCATGCAACATTAAAGCAAAAATTCATCGTTTCTGTGAAAGTTATAAATTAAGGTGCACAAAGGGTTGAGTGAAAAGAAACACTATGGATCCATTCTAAAATAAAACTGCATGTCACCCTTCTGCAATGGTTGTGTTATGTCCAGCTTACAATCAACAAATTGAAGAAGACCAGCAAACCGAAGATTATCGGTAGCTTAATTGATAATATGTTTGGTATCTCAAAAGTTTGTTAAACATCTACTGGAAATTAGAGAGGTAAAAAGGATTTGCATCCAGTTAGGTTTTTCCCCAGAAAAGTGAGTATAAAAATCATTTCTTGTTTTGGAAGATCCCATCTTGGATCATTCTAGGACTTTATGATCCATTGACCTGGAGGCCTATTTCCCATATCTCTTGGAATATTAAATCAAGAGAAGGATGATGGGGCACTACTTCCCTTCCCTCCCCCCCAAATAATTATAAACCACCCGAATCTGGATGATTTTAGATAACTTTAAAGGGAGGGGAGGGGAGCCTGAAGGTCCAGGCCAGAATATTAAGCTCTATTTTATATTTATAAAAAAGATATCTATTTACCTGAACTGAATCCAAGAAAATTTGAGCTGCTGATCAAAATATGTTTCCCAATTGTTGGAGGACTTTGCGGGGCGGGGGAGGGAGCATTTCAAGTCAAGTAGGAAGGGGATGTCAACTCAAGTAGGAAGGGGATGCTTCTGAGGTTTCATACATGAACTTTAACATGGGAATTGGCTCCAATGCACACCAGCTGCCTGGCAGCAGACGGGTATTCCAGCTGCCTGTGGATTTCCAGAGGCCTGGCAGCACAAAGAAAGCATAGAGCTCATTCACAGGGGCCACCTGTTCTAAATAAAATGAAACTTTCTTTATCCCTTCCGTTCAGATGATATCACCAATAATTTTTAATGCTGATAAGTGCATGAAAAAAAAATCAAAAGAAATACATCAACTGGAAATGGGCTCTTACCTTTTTGGCAATGTTACTGCTCTGGCTGGCCTGAAAATTAAACACAAACTTATTTTAGAGGGAGAAGTTCTGCCAACACTCAAATTTTCTTTTCCTGCCTACTTATTTAGATCAGCATTTCCCAATTTTCAAATGTTTGGGATAACTTCCATCATCTCCAGCCAGAGCACTCACATTTTTCCTTTTTTTCTGAGGGAAGAAAATCCCACAGAATTCTTGATCAGTTGTTCTGTGAAGCACATCTATCCAACTCTTAATTATGCCATATCATTACTAGCCTGGCTGGATGGTAACGTACCTTATATTCTTTTGCTTGCCTACAATCATAAACTTTTATTGTTTTATTTTTGGTGCTTCAAAATACTTCCTCTTTTCCTGCAGTGGGCATGAAGGTTCTTTTTCTTTGTAGTGAAAGTGATTCAATCATATCTATGCTGATTTTTACTTTAAGGAATTTGTATTTTACTAGTTTTTCTAAAAGAACTCTGTTGCTTCATTTTATTTTATTTTTTTCCATGCACATTGTGGGGTTTTTTAATCTCAGCTTCTTTGTGCCTCCATTGTTATGGAGTATTTTTGTCCTCAAAAGGAAATTGCTTACACTTTGCTTTGAAAATTTGATTATGAGAGAAAAGCAGTGGTGGGATTCAAATTTTTTACTAGTGGTTCTGTGGGTGTGGCAGGGGAAGGATACTGTAAAATCTCCAGTCAGAGATGGTATTTGTCAGTTCTCCAAAGTACTCAAAATTTCCACTACCGGTTCTCTAGAACTGGTCAGAATCTGCTGAATACCATCTCTGGAGCAAAGCAACAATAAATTAAGAACTTTGAATATCATACATATAATGCCCCAAAAAAGAGATTTAAAGGAAAGATGGGACTCAGAGTTTTAACTTAAAGCCTTCTTGGTAGAAACTTTTTTTAAAAAAATGTTTGCCAACCTCCAAGTTTTAAATGACAAACTGGACTTCTTTGATCTTAGATCAAAATGTTTGATGAATTTGTAATAATCATAAATCATCCTTAAAAGAACAGTTCAAGAAACAGTAGCTAAATCAGCTATGCAATTGGATGAACTGAAAGGTAATTTGCTGTTAATAGATTTAAAGAGCTTTGTTTGAAAACTGGTATTTGTTAAAAGAGGCTGAAAGAGGCATTAATGAACTTGACTTCTCAGAAAAGCTTGATGGAATTCGTGGAATGGAGACATCATATGTAATTAGAGGATGGCTGTCATGATATATTAGATTTATTGAACAAGTACTATGGAGGTATTTTCAATGAAAACCTTTTTTGGAGAGTGAGAAACAGTTGTGTGGAATCATTCCACTCATAATTTTAAAGAAAAGCAACAATGATAAACTGGGATTTATTTTTATGATCAAGAACCAATCTATGGTATTTGATCCTGAATGGATCAGAAACAATGGTTGTAGTGAGTTTATGAGAGAATAGAAGCCGATTGTGGATTTCCATGTAACAACAGATTTATTAACAAAGGGCTTTGAAGCTTAGCTTTGTGGTTGGAATTCCCTGTTAACTGTTTTTTGTTTTTTTTAGTAAATAGATGGCAGTCGAACTGGTTGATTGATAATAGATTTCTACAATTGTGATACTTTAATGTTATATAGCAATTTTGCAAATATAGATGTAGAAATTTATAGATTGTGGACCTGTTTTGGAGGTGACAGGACAATTCTTTGTTGCTGAAACTATATTTATCAGTGTTCAACCAGGGAAGACGTTTGTGCATATGCTTGAAATTTTGTTTTATGCACTTTTTTGTTTCTGTTTTTGTATTGTATTTTCCTCCCTTTTTTTCTTATCCTATATTTTAACTTTGTATACCAAAAAAAGAAAAAAATCATGTAAGTATTCTTTATTTCTAATTTAGAAATATTATAATTAGTTCATTGTACTAGTTGGAACAAAGTGGTAAATTATTATTTATTGCAGTATTGATTTACCTCCTTTTGAAGTGTTGAGATCAAACATTTTCCTTCTGATTTCATATTGCATTCAAAATATAAAATAGAGCAAATGTGTCACATCATTTGTTGAAACAATAATGCTTGAAAAACTATAATTTGAAATTGGTTTGCTTCAACTAAAGATAATTGAAAATAATCAACATGGACATGGCCACTTTTCCTATTTTTGCATATCACATTTAACATGATGTACACAAATATCTTTTCCCTCCACAGTTTCCTTTAAATTCAGCTTAGCACTTTGAGTGTACTATGAGATGACAATTACCTTGAACTAGAGTATTTGAAGTCACTTATTACAACTTGTTACACTGTACTATTATATTGAAATTACTCATTACATTTATAGCAAAGTTCAGTGGATTCATGGACTCATTTCAGTGGATTCATGGACTCATTTCAGTGCTTCCCTGGATTTGTTTTGCCTTAGTCCCATACCATTTCCTGGTCTACATTTTTTGGATGACATAAGGACAAACTATGAAGAATTGCTGTTCCTTCATGTGGAGAGGACAGCATTTCCCTTGAAATGCTCTAGAGATCAAAACAGCAACTCATCCCTTTTAATTGAAAGGAAAAGCTCTATTTTGCTATGCATTCTAAAGCAGTGCTTCCCAAACTTTTTCATTACCCAAAACTGCTTATCAGAAGTTCTTCTCACCCAATGTAGATAAAACCTTTTGAATGAATTTAAAAGTCCTTGCTATCTGTAGGTAATTCCTATGTGTGTTGTTACCCAAAAAAAAAAAAAACTATTTTAATACTATTTTGGGTAACATAACCCTAGTTTGGGAAGCATGGTTCTAGAGCATAATTATTTTTTGTTGTTGTTGAAATTATGATTTTTTTAAATTCTAAACCACAGCATAATAAAATTATCATAATCAGCTGCAATGAACTAATTACAGCGCTGCGACTCATTTCAATGCAGGTCTTTTCTTTTTTTTGAACTGTGCATTTGGAAATGAAACAGTCTGATAGCTGGTGTATCCTTTAACATTTCAAATATAAAGGATTCTATCATTCTTTTGCGCAGGATAAAATTTATTTAAAAGGACTAAAGCAGAACATAGAACAAAGATGGCCTGGAGCCATAAGGCTATTTTAGACCACAGTCAAAGGCTGACATGAACCCCAATTAAACTTATGCACACCCAAATTTTGTATCTTAACAGGTGACATAAAAAATATCCCTTTTCCCCAAATCATTCCTTAGAAAGGTTATTTTTGTTGTATGCTAAAGTTTGCATTAAGGCTGTTTTCAGAGCAAAAAACAAACTCCAGCATTCATATTCTTTTAATTCTGCCATTTATATTCTGAACTCGGTCATTCTCTCTCCCTCAAACCAATTTATACATTGCTATGAAAAGAAATCAAAGTTCACTGCTTGTTTTGCTTTTGAAACGCTACTTCAATTTATTAACCAAATTTTCTTTCTTAATAAATTCATGTTTGTTCTATGAGATCCCATACATACAATGGAGAAAGATGAAGTGCAAATTGCCAACCTAATCTTTATTATAGAGGAGAAGCCTACCAGCATAATTATTTGTATAAGGAAATTGTAAAGATTTAACCTTATTAACTTGGATATTGGTGTACTTTTTAAATGGGAGATCAGGTTTTGTATTTGAATACTGGCCTTGAAACGCCAGCATTTTCTGCCATATAGGAGAGGTTCTTACACAAATCACCTGGAAAGCTGTTCGGGGTTGGAAAGTTATATGCAATGAGGCTCCAAAAATACTCCAAAGAAAGCCATGTTGGCATAAGGGGAACTGACTAGAACCCTTATCCCCATCTATTTTGTGGCTACTGATGCCCATTCAACTGTGCTGCCAAACCTCTGCTCTGTAATTATTGAAATCAGTATTACAATGCAAATTATATGAAATATAGTGCCATCCCTAACTTTATGGGACTGTTTTGGCAATAATTTGGAAGTGGTTGGCTATTGCCTTCTGGGATGTTTTATGGATTTTATAGTTTAATTTACAGTCCTCATATTTTTGATGGTCTTCCAAGTACTAAGTACCCAAATACTAGGGTGGTCTGATATTTAGTTCTTTGGAGATCAGCCAAGTTTGACAAGGTATTGTTTCATTTAAAAACACAGACTACTGTTTGTTCTAAGAAAAGCAAGCTTCCTTTCTCCCTTAAAACAAAAAAGAACCAACAAAGTCAACCTAGGCATATGGAATGGCCTTGCCCACTTTTTTCATCACTCGAGCCACTAGTGGGCAAGTGACCTTTGCCACTAAAAATAGCAATTAAAATCTGCTCTAGGATAAAAGAGGATGTAATAGCATAGGTGATGAATTAATAATGAATTACAAAAAAATATCAATGAAAAGATATAAACTGTTATGACCCAGCTGGTCATGGTTAGGCAGGCCTCCAGAGAGTTTTCTATTAGTCTTGCAAATAGTTAAACGAATGGCCCTCCACCAACCAGTAAGGCTCTACCCTTAGTCCCCCAAACAACAGCCCCTAAATTACCCAGCAAGTCCACAAGACAAAAATCCAGGCATAAGACAAAGGCAGTCTTGAAGGCAGTCTTCAGGGCTAGGCAAGACAAACAGCAAGCCATAAAAGAAGGGGTTGTCCAATCCAAAAGCAGTTCCAAAGGTAATGTCTTCAAGATTAGGACCAGGCAAGAACAGTCCTCAAAGCAGGCAAAGCAGCCCTTGAAGCAAGGCAAAGGGAGACCTGAAAGCCAGGAGAGTGTAATCCAGAAAACAAACACTTGTTCTTGGCAAAAGCCTCTCCTCATGGAGTCTCCTTAATTTCTACTGTCCAGATGAACCTTGTGAGGAGGGCGGGACGCCCTCCACCCAAATAGTCGGTTCTCCCTGCACTGACTCTGCCTCCTCTCCATTCTCCGTGCTCAAGCAGGGGAGGCATTGTGCTCGTCTCTGGAACTCTGCCACTCCTCTGCTCCATTGCCTGCCTTTTCCATCCACACTTACTTGGTCGGCCTGCACTCTCTCTTCCTCCCTTCCTATTCTTCCAAGGCCTGAGGGACCCAGGACTGCCTTGGCCATAAGGACTGCACCATCTCTTTCCATGGGCCCAGGCTCCCATTCATCATCCGCTAGCTCCGACAGGGCCATGACATAAACAGTCTGGATATTATTTTTAATCTCCTTCCATAGAAGTATTTCAAAAACAAAGGCCTCATCTAATTATTGCATCATAACTGTCCTCATAAAAAAAATAAAAAATGTATCCAAGAAGGTCCTTCCATTAGTACAAACTTTTCACCATATTTGATTGTGCAAATGTCAGATCAAAAGTTTTGGTCCATATAATTTATTCTGCATTGAAAGTGCATACACATTCTTATTCATTACAATTTGATACATATAGTTTTCACGGATTATACTAAGCCAGGTATCACACAAACAGAACAACAGAATAAAACCTCTTGTGGTTTCCCCACTCAGCATCTCCTCTCATACCCTCTCAAAAACCATTTTTCTTACATGCTTCGGTTGTCCTAGATCAGTCACTACCTAAATAAAACATGGCATGTTTTATTTAAATTAAGCTAACCACAAGTTCAGAGTTGTTTAGATTCTCAAAACTGTGGTCCGACTCTTTTGGAATCTGTATCTTGGGCCAGCTGGTATTGCTTCCATTCTTATCCACGGTATTTATCAGTTCTTCCCCATATGGTCTCTTGCTTAAAGCCTGCACTCCTTATACAAGTGTCTATAGTAAGATGATTAAACAATTTGTTTTCATTCCTATTACTGGACTTAACCTTAAAGGTGCTATTAAATTTCTCTATACAATGTATAAAACTGTTTTCCTCTGGCAGCCTTGAAATATTAGGACCATTAACCTCTGACATAAGGGATTAATAATAAATGGATGAAACCTTGCTGAAATTAAAAGCATTCGTTGAGTGCTTGGATTTTGTACCAAACAGAGTTTATTATAAATCTTTCAGAAGATAAATCTATCTTACCTTTCAATGACTAGTTATGAAAAGATCATTAGATAATATTATTAACACTATTTCTATTTATGGGTCTCTCTTCCCACAGCACACTTATATTGTTTGTCTGACAATACTTCTTGCTCTTGAACTCTTTCAGAAATTTTATTTCTGGAAAAAAAAAAAACCCCATCCATGGAAATTGATTGGGAGTTAAAACATACTTGTCAATTCTGAAGTTACAAAGATAACTTTGTTTAAACTGAAGTCTTCTCACAGGTGACATCATCCTGACCACAGGCAGCATGAGGGGGGAGAAGAATCTTTCACAGCATATAACAAGGCTCTCACCCAAGCAATAAATTGAAAATCCAAAGTTTCTGATTAGATTTGTGCTTACAACTTATTTTTCTGAAGATTTTCCATGTTGTGTGCATAGATATGGCAGGGACTGTGACAAGCAAACAGGAGAGAAGAATTATACTCAGTAAGTTTAAATATTTGAGAGAAGCATTTGGCAGATGATAACTCAAGACAGGTGTGGCAACAGCTACAACTTCTAACCAATTACAAGGGCAATACAATGAAAACAGCCAATGTTGATGTCATGCTGGCAGAGGAGCTGAATAGCTTCTTTGCCTACTTTCAGGTTAATAGACCTGTCTCTGAGGCTCTAGCCCAAAGGACTCCAATCTCCAGACACTCACCTCCACTCACCTTGCAAGAACATCAAGCTATGCTGAAAGTCATAAATCCCAACAAAGTTTGCAGGCCCAGATGGGATGCTGAAGATAGTGGTAAAACTTGCATTGAGAGATCCTGAGAAGGATCTTTAACATCTCTCTACAATTGGTTAGAGTTCCATCATGCTTGAAAGCAGCCACAATCATCCTAATTCCGAAGAAAGCAGCTATAAACAGCCTGAATGTAATGATCCGGGGCACGGCACAAAGGCAACACAGTCACATAAGTAAGAAAAGTCCCTTTAATACCTCCAACTTTGCCCCCAATGTCCAATTACCTTTGACTAGAGAAAAAAAATCTCCCAAGAACAGTCTTTAAGTGGAGGAAATTCAGTCTGAAAATGAAGTACATATAAACTGTAAATAAAAATCCACACAAACCACGCTGCTGCAATTAAGTGGACAGGGCAGGATAAGGAATTGCAGACTTCAAAGGCCAACAAAACACACAGAGTTGGGAAGATGCCAGGAATCCAGATAAGCCTTGATAAAACAAGATAATACATGATTTGCTCTGAACAGTTGGCTTGTGCAACTTAAACCTGTGTTCCCAGCTACCGCTAATGAAGGGAATCAGGGCCCTTTCCTCCCCTGTAAACCATACAACTCACACTGCTCCTCTGTTCCTCCCTGTGTGCCCTAGGATGAAGACAGGGTGTGCCTGGGTCTTCCTCCAAATTCCCTCTGCCTTGCTCTACCTCTCCCCTGCTCTGTCCAGCCGGATTTCGCTCTTCCCGAGTTTCTTCCACAGCCAATGGAGCCACTCCCTGTCAGCTACTCAACCTCCCCCTCGGAATCAGATTCCGACAGGGCCATGACACTGAATGATTATAGACCCATTGCTTGATGTCTATAGCGATGAAATTCTTTGAGAGACTGGTCTTACAATACCTCAAGTCCTGTTTTCCATTGAATTTCAAACAATATCAGTTCACTTATAAAAGCAACAGGTCAGCAGAGAATGCCATCACCACTGTTCTACATACTGCATTAAGACACCTTGAGAAACCTGGGAATTATGTCAGAAGGCTTTCTATAAACTATAGTTCAGCCTTTAATACCATCCTACCGGGCATTCTCATTGAAAAGCTGACTGACCTGAATTTCCCTCCCCTCACTTGTGACTGGTTAAAGACTTTCTGACGGATCATCCACAAATAGTAAGGGTTGGGCTCTTTACATCCTCCACCCTGAAACTCAGCACAGGCTCCTCTCAGGGATGTGCTCAGCCTCTACCTGAACACGCTGTATACATATCACTACATAACCTCTGATCCATCCAACATCATAATAGAGTTCACAGATGCTACAACAGTGCTGAGTCTTATAACTGGAGGGGACGAATCAGCATACAGGGAAGAAGTACAGAAGGTATACACATGGTGTTTAAAAAACAACTTACATTTAAACACTAGCAAGACAGAAGAGATGGTGCTGGATTTCTGGAAGCACAGAGAAGAACCTGCCCCATCCTACATCAAGGGGGGCTGTGTGAAGAGAGTTTCCTCTTTTAAAATCTTGGGAGTACTTATTAGTCAACACCTCACCTGGAAAAACAACACATCCTTGATAGTTAGGAAGGCTCAACAGAGACTTCATTTCCTTAGAGTCCTACGGAAAAATCAGGTGGAACAACAGCTGATAACTTCTTTCTGGTAGTCTACGATAGAAAGTATCCTTACATACTATATAACAGTATGATATGCTGGTTCAACAGCTGTGGACAGGAAAGCACTACAGAGAGTGATTAATTCAGCACATGAAACTATTGGTTGTCCCCTAACACCACTGGATGACGTCGCCAGGTCTCATTGCTTCAGAAGATTAAGGAAGATACTTAGAGACGATTCACATCCCAGTCAGTGTCTTTTCTCACTTTTACCATTGGGCAGAAGACACAGAAGCATAGTCAACCAGACAAACAGGTTTAAAAGCAGCTTTTATCCATGGTCTGTCAGACTCCTAAGTACAACTACAATCACTCCATTCATACATGGAAACATGTGACTGGTTTCTCTCTAATTACTTGTATAATGACCACTTTCTATATTATTCATTTTGTATTGTACTTTTATTATCAATTGCACCAGCAGAAACAAAAAAATCAATTTTTTTGTATATATGTACAATGACAATAAATGTTATTGTTATTGTTGCTGTTATATTGTTTCTGTATAAATAGAATTTATATTTAATAATATAAATTTAATTTAATCATAGGCTCAATTTGAGTATTACAATGTTATGGAGTTTTGATGAAATAAGGAATGCAATGCTGAGGAGAAAAAAACATATTTATTGCAACATATTTAAAAATAAGTTTAAAAACATATTTTAAAAAACATATTTATTTATCTTTGAGCGCCTGCTTTATAAGAATGACTGAATAATGGAAAAGCAAGAATTTTAGATTATTGCATTATATGATTAATGTGATGATCATATGATTAATGTGATGATCTGTACTACATGTACAGAGATGGAAACTATGGAAGAATGGTTGGTGAAAGTGATAGATCTTGCTGAGATAAGCTAACTTTTTTGATTAGAGACAAGACACTATATCTATTAATGACTGAAACATATTATGCACTTTTTGCGCATTAATGAAAAAATGAACATGATTTATAGCTTTGATAACTAGACAGACTACAAAGAAAAGTATCATGATTTAACTTTAGAGAGTTGTTAAAATATATGATATAGCTGCTGTGAACAATATCATAAGCCACTTCGTATCTTTTTCTTTTATTTTTCTTAAATCTTTTTCCTTTTTTCTACTTTTTGCTTTCTCTTTGGTTTTTTTCTTTTTTCTTCCTTATTTTATATTAGTTTGTATTGGTTTTTAATCTTTTAGAAGATTTAATAAAAATTATTCTCAGGAAAGTTTTATAGAAGTTGAAGTCTATCAATCCAGAAATTCTACGGATCTGATTTGCTGGCCAGTTTGAGGAATCTAGGTAGGTCTTTATCAGGGTATACGGAGTGAGTCCTTATTGTTAGGCATAAGGGCCCTTCAGGAGGGCAGCAGTGCTGGAAGGTCCATAGTTAAAGTGATAGAAGATTGAGGTCATCAGCTGAGACAGAATGAAACATTGGGGTATCTCTCAGTTGTAATTCTCTTGTTTGACCCCGACTCCTATCCAAAAGATGTGGGAAGGGAAAAGTGCAGTTTCCATTTTGTTTGTTATCACATATGGACCATCAACGTGATTTTTTATGACAAAATGGCATCAGCACTATGTTGCCATGTAGTCACAGTATCTTCTTTGGACAGCCAAAAACAATTTTATTCTAGCTTATCTATGCACAGTTTTTGTTTTATGACTTCAGAGTTGCATAAAGCTTGGAGAATTGGCCATTTCTTTATCTGTGGGGATTCTTGCTTCACCCATACTCCCACTGTCTTAATTTGGAACTCCTGATTTCACAATCTACTGCAATCTTAATTCTTCCAGGCAATTTTTAAGGCATGCCATAAATCAGATGAAAAACTGCTAGTTTGATTTTTTTTCTTGCTTATGCATGCATGTTATTGCCCAACTCCATGTGACTGTGAGTGACTCACAAATAATATAAAAAACAATACAAATCAAAAACAAGATGTGCCTAGGAGTTGACAACACTAAGACAACTGACAATTACTACATCATATCTTGAAATGTTTACAAATAGAAAGTGGCATTTGGATTCAATCAACCAAGCCTGAGCAAAATTATAAGCCATAAGGCTTACATTGGCAATAAATGTTATCATTTTGCCCCAAATTGCCATAAGGGAATGCTTTAAATTGGTTTTAAATGGTGTTAGTTAAATTTCCCAACGTAGAAGATCTTTTCAAGAAGTACAGGATTTATCAACTCACCACTCACATCCTTGAGGCATAGCTGGCATACTGAACTTGGTAAATATTCAAGGTGGTTACCCTGAAAAATCAAGTGGCAATCCTACATGAGGAGTCACTGGCAAGGAAAGCTATGGTAGCCCAGGAGAAATGCACAGAAGTGAAGAACTACAAAGAAGGTATAAAACATGAAATGTTTGTGAAATTTTTACCTGCATGGAATTGCCATTGGAGGAGTCTCAAGAGCAGAAAGAAAACACTGATGAAATCTCAAGGAGACTGAAAGTTATGCATGGAATAGAAGAGTCCTGTGCATCTGAGAAAGTCATTCTCAGACATTTCCCCCCTGGAATCACTCTTCACTTTAAGTTAAAGAGGCACAATATATAAGGGAAGTCAAAAACAGCTTTTCAATATTATGCATGAGGATCTAATCAGGCTCATATTATACACTGCTAAACATTATAATTTTTGTGAAATACAATACTGCTATTGGTTAGCAGTACCTAAGCTAGATTTTCACAACCTGGTTCTCTACTAAACTATGCTATCCACCAACAAGAGTATGAAAGCAACACTATTTCATGAATTTTGGACCCAAATGGTGAATCATTTTAATCACTCTGATCTTGCAACATTCTCACAAGGGCTGTTTTTCAGTGTACATACTCAGCCAGCATACTACCATAATGGGAGCAGAGAACCCTCATTTAAAAGTCATACATTTATATTTGTTAGATTAAATGATGGTGTCCACTGAGGGATGACAGAAATAGTTGGAAATGGGTGAAAAGGGGGAACAGAGTTGAGAAGAATCTCATTGCCTTTTTTGTCCAACTGTTTTCATCCAAATCTAATTTGTTCCAAGCTTTTTGCTGTTATTGAGCAAGCTTTTACATACATTGTTCCCTTTGTCCTCTTTCCAGGTTATTTATGGGATGATATAGTTTGGTGGATAGGCTAAACAAAATGTTCTCAAATATTAAGAGGCAATAAAAATCTTAGTGTCATCATGAATCACAATTTGAGAATAGTCCAACTTCTTTATTGTACTTATACATATTTCACATGCAACATCTTTTGTGTTTCTTCTCCACATCTCTCCAAGGGTTTAGAACATATTCAAGAGGATTTTGGAACAATTCAGCAAAACCACATGGTAGATATTATCAAACTCGTCCAAACCTCCATAGGCACATTAAAAAAATTAGTGCCGTTTATTCTACATATAAATAAACGAAATGACAATTTTGATAGCTAAAGGTGAACTGAATGTTTTATGGCACAGTTTAAAATGATTATTTTAAAAAATGAAGATAACTGTTGATGAAAATATGCTAAACATTATCATTCTGCAGTATAATATTTACGATTACAAACAGCTACATACCTAAGATCAACCAAATATTCCTTAGCAACCCACATCTGACCTCAGCTAAACCAGATCTAGATTTCTAGTTTAGCACAAGCAAGGGCACAGTGGTGCATTGCTGTTCAATCAGTCCAAGGTTGTCCACCTAATAACCCTCTAGACAGGGTTATTAAACAAACTATTGGATTTCAAAAGTTTGCTTTGTTGATGTCTAAATCAGGACCCTTGGCTTCTTATCAAGAACACATTGTGGCTTCCAGCTCTAACTTGTCAAGGCAAGAACCAAAAGGAATCCCAGTTATTCAAACAGGTCTGCTCTGTGACTCTCTTCTCCTTTGGCATATAAAGATTTAAGACATTACATTTAAAATGAGTCTCAAGCTCTGGGCAACATATGGTCCATTTAAGAAGAAATTCAATGCACTACAAATAATAAGTATGTAAAATGTAACTAATATCCACTGTCCATTAGAATTTTATTTATAAACCAGTTTACAGTGTTAATTATAAGTGTGTTATTCATTTGGTCTAAGTCATTAAATCACAGTAAATACTATTCTTCTTTGTTTAAATATAGTTTTAAAATTCCACATCGGTCATTTGGAAAGTGAGGTTTGTGTAATATTGCTCATAAAATTATATACTTTCCTCTCTTCTTTTCCTGTTTTTGTTATTGTTTCTCTCTAAACATTACCTGTTCCGACAATAAAGATTATTGCCAAGCATAAAAAATGCACTTCATCAGAAGGCAGTACCCAAAAGTAAGGTTTTTTTTTAAATATAGTAATAGGTTTGACTCATTGCTGACACACCTAGTTATTAAAATATCTTTAGCTTGTTTCTTTTCTTCCAGAAAAGGGGAAAATTCTCTAATTCTATCCAATGTTTTTATCAGAAATAAATTAAATGAATAGATTGAACTTACATCTAAAGAAAATGCCAATTTTTCTTTTAGTTGTGGAAAATAATTTAATCAGAATAAAAAATTGGAAGGACTAAGCTAAAATAAATGGATTACAGAATTATTAGAAAGATTTGATTTTTTTTAACCTTTTCTTCAAGCAAAAGAAATTAAAAAAAATATAGGAGTTTAATCCAATAAAGTAATCAGTTAAAAACAAACATTTATTTACATTTCTCTGCTATCCTATCAAGAGTTCAAAAAGATCGACAGTTGCCCTATTTATAAGTTATTCAATCCTTTGTACAAGAGCATCAGTCATAACTGATAACTTCCATTTATAGAAACAGAATCATAGGACTGTGAAGCTGGAAGCAAGCATATGGATCTATCACAGTCCTCCCCAATAAGCAGGAAAACCAATTAAACCATCTTCAATGGATGATTGTCCAACTTCTTAAAAATCTGCAAAGCTAGAGAAGGTTGGTAGGGTGTTCCATAGATATACTTTGTCCTTTCAGTGGCTCGCTATAAGTAAAAAGATGAAATAATTTCAGGCTAGAGGTAGTCTTCTCATGCTCAGGGAGAATGGTACTAATTTAATTTTCTCCAGGGCTCTGGAGAATTAAAGTCAAGGCAGCATAGAGTAAAATTGTTTCATGGAATTTAGGAAAGATGTCCAAAATGCAAGACAGATGTTTCTGCAGGGAACACCACAATGTCTGACGCTACAATGCTGTCAAAAACTGTGATTATCTGACTTGGAACACAGTTCTACTGGTCTAATATCCAAGTATATAGCATATATTCTAAATAGAATTTGCTTAAGAAAATGTGCTGTAACTCATAATGCAAAATGGGGTCCTGCATGCACACAAAGAGTGCTTTTGATTTAAGTTAATTTTTTGTCGAATAGTTAAACACTACTGATTACAGTGTTATCATAATGAAGCCAAGCAAGCCTCCCTCACATCCCCAGTGGAAAAATTCATAAACACAAGTCAATTCTGAATCGAACTAGGAGTGGTATACTGACCAATAAATTAGCAAAATGTTTGCAATGCCAAGGCAAAAACTTTAGGCTAGAAGTTGTCCACATGTCTCAAAAATTGCATTCTCTATTTTTTTTTTTTTTTGCTGTTCCCCTGTTCCCTTTTTTTTCTAACTTCTCTGCTTTTTCGTGTGTGTTTTATATATTTTTTAAAATTCAATAATGTTTTTAAATTAAAAAAGGAAAGGGAGGGAAAAAGCTTTCCCAAGAGCTCTATGTATAGTAAGAACAAGCCCTACATCTTATTGATTGTGAAATTGATTTTAGAAGGAAAGCAAGATGAAAGAAAGTAAAAAAAAAAAAGAACAATCCAGAGTTAGTGGCCTGACTCATCAGTTGTTTCAGCACACCTCCCTTGTAACCTTGAGAAAATTCAGACCTACCACACATAGCCTTGAGGGGAGACAGCCTTTGAGAGAAAAAGTATTGCTTCAATTGCAGATATTAATCAAGTAGATTCAGCAATCTTCAACAGCCTAATATCTTCCAGTTATACTGCAACTGCAATTGTAGTCTCAGTATCTCTAGTAGGTACTAAGTTGAAGGAGATGGATCTACAGTTTATTTCCAGATCAACATTATTCCTGATTTCAAACAATCTCATCTGACTGGATGTTTAATTGAAAAAAAAATATGTCAATTTTCAAAAATTACTTGCTTTCATGTCATAATCCTATAAAAAGAATAAAACAAACAAAAGCAAATAATAGTTCTAGTTAATATTGCATTTAGTTGGTTGCTTAGGCATATATTTATATTTAGGAAAATATATAAATTATTTATTATAGTAACAACTTTATTAAGATTAAATGGTCCAGATTTATAAGCCAACTTTCAAGTCTAATTGTTTTATGTAAATTCATGAATAAGTATTCCAGTTCAATCTCCCATAAATTTCAGAAAAAGCATATTTGTATACACATTCACAAAAGTGGGGACTTGCTGGAGGGGACATGGTTTTATTTATTGTCTAATATTTTTTAAATAGAGGGTTTGGGAAAAAAAGAACACATTAATTTATGTTATCAAAAGACACCAAATTTGGTCTTAAATTATGAAGCTCATTGCTTTTTGAGGGTACCAATATCTTTCTGTGACTTACAAAGTGAGAGTCACAGAGCATGGGAAATAACTTTCAAACAATTCATTGCCACCATCTGAAAATGCCAAATTATAAAAGTCAAGAGAGATCAATGCCCCAGAATGTGGGAGTAGAGGCCATATTTTTAATACTACATTTATTTATGTGATTTACATAGCTGCCCATTTCACTCAGCTAGCCAAGGAATTAAACCAAACAAACCCACCAAACAACCCATTGGCACGAAGGATCAATGGTTAACTCACTCACGATCAATAATAGCACAACTCATCTACCCTTGACCCAAATGCCTGGGAAAACAGTCACACTTTCAATGCTTTGTGACAGATTAACATGGTTGGCACCAATAGGATCTCTAGCTGGACCAAAATGATTGGGGTCTAAATAAAAAAAACTAGAATGTTTTAGACTCTTCAGCTTGGGAGAAAGACATGCAAGAAGACATATGACTGAGTGGTATGAAATAATGCACAGCATGGAGAAAATGAATAGAAATACTGTATGTTTTCCTCCATATCCCAGAATAATATGACTGAAGACAATCCCTGGAACTGATTGGAAGAACATTTCAAAAAGACAAAAGGAAAAACTTGCACAGCACACTCGTGGAATTAATTGTCAGGTGTGGTGAAGGTCATGAACTTTAAAAGGATAACTACATGGAGGCCAGGACTATTTTCAAGACTCAGTATTATCTCTGGGTTGGTGGCTCATGTCTTCCAATGTCAACTCGAAAGGAACGAGGGGAGAGGTGAATGCCAGCTATGTTTTGTTTCAGAATATGGCTGCCATCTTCCATGGCTTCCTTCTACACTTTGGAAAAGACTTATTTAAAAATGTGCACTCATTCCCATTCCAGAGCACTTCCTGCTGTCAAATCTGAGCTACTCATAGCATTTGGTAGCTACTGAGCACACTCAGTTCTCATGAAACAGTTTTGGGGATGGTAGTTATCAAGTTTTATAAACATGGGTTTCTATATCTATGCAATTTTTCTCATAGTACTTTCTGTGATAGTGATAGTACCATCAACAGTCACTGTAGCTTGCAAGCTGGCCAGTAAATGACAATCTTTGCTGCTCCTTCACTGTCTTCCTCCCTCCTTCTGGTTTGGGCCAATTGTGAGCAAACTGATCCCTTTATCACTTTTCTCCCCCCACCCAAGATTTCTGATGTTGTAAAAATGCTAATAATTTGGATTTCCAAGGAAAAGTAAGTTTTTCTTCATTAGGAAAATGAGGAAAGAGGAACATAAATGCTATCAACATTATTTCCTGTTCTGAAAATTAATGTGGATGGGGCATTCTTCCGGTTTCAGCTGTTAGCCTGATACTTCCATCTTGTTTTCATTAGCCACATGGTTACATAGTCAAAATCCTAAACCACAAAAATTAAGTAGTAATTTTCCAAAAACACATCAAGAAAAAAAACAATCTAAACTTATGCATACTAAACTTATGGTACTGAGAAATCATAACATAACCTGTGACTTTTCTAGGTTAGCTGTATGGCTTACATTTACTTTTTAAAAAGAAATTTGTTGTATCTTAGATATTATCCCAACCTTTCTTGCTCACTGCCCATACTGGTTGGGTTAATGGGAATTAGAATCCCACATGTAAAACAGATTCCGTGTTTCTGGTTTGGCATCCTTCGAAGAATATAGTTATATTTTTAAAATGAAAAGCAATTAAGTTCAGCTTTTGAAAAAGGTAAAAAATTAGTTCCCAAGATTTATTTTACTCACAACTCTGAGGTATTAACTAAATGTATCTGAACTACATACATTCTGGCAAAATGTGAAAGTGATTTGAAGTATGTGTGTGTGTGTGTGTGTGTGTGTGTGTGTGTGTGTAGCTAAACAGCACACATGTAAGTACCCGCGAAAGCCTAAGAAAACATATATATATATATATGTGCTGTTTAGCTTCCTTCGGGTATTATCCCACGTCATTGTAGTTCTGTTAAAGTTGTAGCAACGTTTCAGCAGAATCTCATCTGCCATCCTCAGGCTTCTGTATAGAGTTAGTTCCTGGTTTCAAATTTGAGGCTGGTCCATTTTAATTGGTTGGGAGCCTGGACCTGTGTTCATTGGACTTGGAGTTTGATTGATTGGTGTTTCTGGTTTCTTCTGTCTGTTTTGTGGCTTTGATTGGCTGGCAACACTCTGTTCTTGTGTTGGAGGCTTTCAGTGCAGCTTGGCTCATGTGAAGGGACGGCTGCTCTTCATTAGCAAGCTGCTATTCATTAGCAAGCTGGGTTTCACCTGGGTGCCTGGTGGGGGGGTGTTTGGGCTGGAGCTATCAGAGGGAGTCTGTTTTTGCCCAGGTGTTTGCCTGGCTTGTGGCATGGAGATCTTTCTATTTGAGAGTGCTGGCTTCCAAATGATTGACAGTCTGGTGGAATCATCTCTTCTATTCATGCTGTCAGGTCTTTTTTCAATCTCTATGGCTTCTCTGATGATTCTGTGGTTGGGGTTTTCTATAGTGGCCAGGGTTTTAGTGCCATTGAAGTTGATGTTGTGACCTGTGGTTTTCATGTGTTGGACTAGTGAGGAGGTGTGTTCCAGCTTTTTTACTGCATTTTTGTGTTCATCTAGGCGGGTACTTATTCTTCTATTGGTCTGTCCAATGTATGTGGCCGGGCACGATGTACAGGGAATTTCGTATATGCCTTGGTTTTCCAGGTCAATTTTGTCTTTGGGGTTCCTCAGGATGGCTGCTATTTTTTTGTCTGTTTTGAAGGCAGTCTTGATGTGATCCAACACAAGAACAGAGTGTTGCCAGCCAATCAAAGCCACAAAACAGACAGAAGAAACCAGAAACCCCAATCAATCAAACTCCAGCCTCAAATTTGAAACCAGGAACTAACTCTATACAGAAGCCTGAGGATGGCAGATGGGATTCTGCTGAAACGTTGCTACAACTTTAACAGAGCTACAATGACGTGGGATAATACCCGAAGGAAGCTAAACAGCACACATGTAAGTACCCGCGAAAGCCTAAAAAACCATATATATATATATGTATAATTTATTTCAAATTCAATATTATTTCCATAATTCAAACCTAAACACTGAAACTTTTGAAACCAAAGGTAAAATGTTGCTTTGCTTTTTAAGAACTAATTTATAACACCAAATATCAACATTTCATTCATTTAATATGAAGTCATTTTATACTCTGCAGGCTTGAGAACCTTGCAGTAACCTGTTAGGTTGATCTGGTAACATGCCAAAGCTCAGTTTTTAGTTGGAAAGAGATCGTTCATCGTTCATAGTACTGTTTTTTTCTTGTTCAGTTTTTCATGTAAATTTAACAATATGGACACACGCAGTTATGAAAGATGGATTCATTTATACATTAAATACAATTAACAGGTCACACTAAAATGGAAAACACCTGCATTTAATATTATTCTGTCAAAATTTGTATGCTGCAAGACTTCCAAAAAGGGCTGTTTTACACACTGTTTTTAATAGCTTTCTATACTCTAACACACGATGAAATGGACATCGTAAAATATTATGTACAAACTGTAGAAAATGTCAAACAAAATGATCACATATAAAATATTCTGAATAGTGTGGTAAATGTCCTTCTAACAAGGAATTCTTTAAAAGTATAGTTCAATGTAATTTTCACAGTGTATTTATTTTAAAAATTTACGTACTGTTTATCATGCAGTATATACTCAGTTTACCACCACCCAAAACTGTAATAATCTGACAAAAAAGTATTCATAGAATAGCAACTGTGTTTGTGGGGTGTGCATGAGTGCATGCACGATGTGTTTAAGACAGAGGGGAGAGTACAATAGTCTTATGTATCAATCTCATTTTGGAGTATACACCCACACACAAATATATTTTTTCACAACTATTTTGATATATAATTCTCTATTGTGCTCCTCACTCATTTATTTTTTCTAAGCTAACAAGCCACATATTGCAACCCATCCTCCCTTTGATCATTTCGGCTGTCCTTTTCTGCACTGAATCCATCCTACAGGTTTGAATAAATGACTAATCAGATTCCTAACTGTTATTCTATTTCATTCCCTTTCTAATAGTAACATGAAACTCCTTTCTTACATAGCAGCCACAATTTTGTAATTCTTTTTTTCCCCACAGAATTATTCATCATTACCCCAAACATTGCTAGCTCAGAATCTATTTGCATAGTCGTGAAAATGGACAATACTGCATATGCAGGTCATTTAAACTAAACTGTGTTTGTTTGCCATTTTATTGCCCATTCTGTCTATTACCAGAGTGGGAAGATGATTTTGCAACATTTTAATTATCCTACAAAATTCGGTGTTGCCAGAAAAACTAGCCACCTCATTCTTATTTCCATATAATTTATGGAGAAACTGAAAAAGCACAGATTGCAAGGCAAATCCTTCCAGTTGTCACAATCCTTCTGTTGTAAAGAGACTCATCTTCTGCTTTGGTTGCTAATTTTACATTTTTTATTTAGTTACAGGTAGACCTTGATTTAGAATTGGTCACTTAGTGACTGTTTGAAGTTACAAGAGACACCCCCCTCCCACCAAAAAAGATACATATGACAAGATTTTGAAGTTATAGTTGCTGCAACACTACTATAATCATTTGCCTTTATGACTGATGTTGCAGTGGGCCCAATAATCTCTCACCCCCACCAATCCTACCCCCATCAGGTTCCTGGAGGTCTTTGGCCTGCTTTCCTGTCCATCTCACCTCACTCACTCACTCAATTCCTCTTTTCATCACTCATTGTGCACTTACCTTTGGAAGCTATCTGGAGCTTCAGAGCTCACGTGGGCGCCATTTTTGGAGAGGCCACAATCAATTGTAGCCATTCCAAAAATGGCACTGGTTTCCAGGATGTAACTACTTAGTGCAGGGATGGGCCAAACATCCCGATTCTTCTTTAGCAAATTATGTCCTTCTAAATTCTTAGTACAATATTTCCTTATTAATGAAACCACAAAATACATAAACACCATTTTTGTTATTGCTATTGCATTAGGTTGGGTAACATAAAGATAGGCTTAAAAATAAGTTCTCCATGAACATAGATGTGCAATATTGATGCTGGAAATGCAGACACTCATACCAAGAGCAGGGCTTTTAGAGATGCCTTAACTTTTGTAAAGAGATCTTCAAATATTAGCCTGTGATTTTAATTGTGACTTTTATTATATATAGTACATGAAGCATATATAATGTAAAAACACCAAATTAAGAAAAACTGCTCACAAGGCCTGGCTATATAGCAGAACTAGAACCTCTGGGCATTTATTGATGTTACTGAATACAGCTTCCAACAAGCCTTAGCCAGCATGATTAATGATGGGTATGTTGGCGTTATAGGGCCATGTCTGTTGTAAAATTTGCACATGGAATGATACACAGAGTACAGGTACTCCTTGACTTACAACCACAATTGAGCCCAGAATTTATGTTGCTAAGTGAGAATCTGTTAAGTGAGTTTTGCTCCATTTTACAACTTTTCTTGCCACATTTGTTAAGTGAATCACTGCAGTTGTTAGTCACACAGCTGCAAAGTGAATCCGGCTTCCCAACTGATTTTGCTTGCTTGACCTTTGTCAGAAGGTCTTGACTCTGCTTGTCGGAAGAGGATCACATGACCTTGGGACATTGCAACCATCATAAATGTGAGCCAGTTAAGCATCCAACTGTAAATCATGTAATCATGGGGATGTCGCTACAGTAATAAGTGACTTTTTTCAGTGACATAGTAACTTTGAACGGTTACTAAATGAACTGTTGCAAGCTGAGGATCATCTGTAGATAGGATTGCATTAGACACTAGAGGAAATGAAATCTCTACTTACTGTATGTTGGCTATATGCTGTTGCACAGGCTGATGCTGAAAATGTTCAGGCCACTGATGATGTAGACAGAAGGAGGGCAATGACTGAAGGCAACAAGCAGTCTGATACAAAGGCATATGTTTCTGGCAAGCAGTTGCTGAATATTCAGTATGTGCGTCTGGGGAACCAGAAGGCAATGGAGGTGGTGCTGCATTACCAGCCACTGAAAGACATTCTTGCTGACTGCTTTGGTTACTTAATGCCTGATGATATGGGCATGGATGACAGCACTGCAGCAACACCTGTGGTGTCCTTTGCTCATCCGCTGCAAGGAAGGATGTTTTGAGTGTGCCATTCATGTGAAAGCACCCATTTGCAGTCACTTTTCTTCTTATAGTTTCTTTTGATGATGGGAGGTTGTAGACTAGGATAGTGCCATCCTTGGTCGCAAGATGATCTGGATTTGCTGCTCCAAATGGAATGCTGCCGTTGCTCAGAACTACAAACTCATTGCTTCCACTGTTTGCGGCCATATTTTAAAATTCTGGTGGCCTGTAAAGTTTTGGGAAGGAAAAAAAAACCTGAATTAAAAAAAAAGGCACGGTGTTAACATAACAACACATTTGCTCAAGTATTGATGAATAAAAAAAAGGGGGATGATGAGATGAAGTGGATTTTGTTGCTCGGAATAACTGGGCCTTAGCTCCAGAATTTAGAACTGGGATGGATCCCGTCATTTTGTTCAACTATACTCTGAAGCTGGAGACAAGATTACTGTTGGCAGAGCAAAGCTGGAATCAAAATGGAGTAGGCTCTGGAGGTAAAACTCTGCTACCTAAACATGGGTCTTTCAAGAACTTTTCAGCAGTAGCTTTTTGCTGATGAATAGTTTGAGAACTTTTAGTGCTGAGCCATAAAGCTACTGAATTGACCAATCATGAATACTGAGCACAAGGTGTTTTCTACAATGGAAAGCTGCCCTAGAAACATCAATGTAGCTTCACAAAGCTGGTGTAGTTTGGAATCCTTAGGGCCTAAAGCTAATGGGGAGAAATGGGTGTTAAACAAACTAATGGTTTACCTCATATCTGGTTTGTAAACTTAATACCAAACAGCAATTAATCACAACCTCAAAGGTAGGAACATTTTATTTCAGAATCCAGTGACATGAATTCTCTATATGTCTTCTCACCCCACCACAATATCAACACAGAACATTTTACTGAATAAGCAGGCCAAAAAATACAACTAAGCACATCGTGAAAGTGATTTTATGAACGAAATATCTCTTTAAAAGACTTTACCACATGTTTCTGATGGACTGGGCAAGCTTCAGAACAGCTAATAAAAGAGATGTTAAGTGGAGCTACATTTCATAAATAAGGTTCCCTTTTAAGAAATGGATACTCACAGACTTCAGTATATATTAAACTTAAAGGAATATTAATATTTTTTTTAAAGTTTTATTGGTTTTTATGGACAAACAAAAACAAACAAACATAAAAACATCCAGCTTTCTTTCATAAGTATACAGTGTGTTGGTTGGTTTACAAATTTTTTGTGCATTAATTTCATCGTCTCAATTAGTTACATTACATAATAACTCATATTATCAGAAATTGAATATCCTAGTATTATTATTCATCAATCATTTGACTATAATTTTGTTCATTCATACTTTGCGAGTTAACTATACTCAGTTTATTTTATAACAATTCATATAGTCCTTCCAAATCTATCTTAATAACATTTTATATATGTAGTAATAATAAAAAATACATCTTTATATATTCATTATTTTCTATAATTCTACATATTCTATTACTATATTTTGTTATCTAGCCATTGATAGAAAAGGTCCCAAATTTTGTAAAATTGTTTATCCTCTTCTTCTCTAATTTCAAATGTCAATCTACTCATTTCAGCACATTCCAGTATTTTCTTGATAATTTCCTCCTGCAATGGTATTTTCTCATTTTTCCAATTTTTAGCAAATACAATCCTAGCTGCTGTTAATACGTTTCCAATCAAATATTTTAAATCTTTGCTGTATGTATCAGGTAGAATTCCCAATAAAAATCTCTGGTTTTAAATCGATATGCTTTTTGGTCATTTTTTCCAACCACGTGTGGATTTTAGTCCAATATTTTTTTGCATCCACACAAGTCCACCACATATGGTAATATAAGCCAGGTATCTGATGACATTTCCAACATCTTGGGGAATATTAATAATATTGATATTCATATTGATAAACTGCAGAACCACAGAATTATAGAGTTGAGAGGAGTCATTTAGGCCATCAAATCCAACCTCTTTCTTTCTTGAAGCACAGATCCAAATTAAAACTGCCCAGAGAGAGGGTTGTGCACCTTCAGCAAGGCTGTGGACAAGGAAGAGGAGCCTACCAGTTCTCTGCTCAGTGTTTCTTTTGGTGGATTGTTTTCTAAACAAGGCATTCGCATTAAATCATCTGACATAGGAAGACCATATTTACATAAGACAGTGACTACTACAAGCATTCATTCTTTTTTGCACCAAGATCCCAAAAGGGGTTAATCAAAGAAAAGACAGCTAATGCCTATTTCTGAATTGTATTTATTGCTGTTTTGATATGTTGATCGTAATCTGGAGAGAAAGACTTGTAGTACAATAACATTAACTTAATAAATATAAGGATGAATTATGAACCGGTACAAAGATGATGACTCAAATTATATCCAGCAACCTCATTTATCAGATCTTGGACTATTTTATGTTCATTCTTGGGTAGAGTATGGAAGACATAGATCAGAAGTGTAAAACTTGCAGCCCGTGGGCCAGACTCTAGCTGTGCCCATCCCCAGTTTAGCGAAGGGGGAAAAACTCATGATACATCATGTGATGACAACATGATGCAGTGAACTTGACACCCCTGACATGGATTGTCTGGTTCCTACTGAATAATTGGGTAAATGATATCCTGGCCTTTTCCCAGCTTTTTCTGAATCAATATGGCTAGAGATGTTTGTTTTAAGGAAGGTTAATAATTTGGTCCAGCTATTAACTTCTAAACGTATATCAACAGTATACTCAAACTTTATTCAAAACCTAGCAATATAATGATAATCTCATTCTCTCTTTTCTTCTCTTTCTCTGTATCCAATTTCCACAAAATCCTGTTTGTTTGGTTTTTTTTGCAATATTGGTCACTTTTTTAAAGCACAGAAGTAACCTGTAAGTTTTAGAAAACCTGTAATCATGTCTACCTTTAATCATGTCTACTCTTAAACATAGTGTTACATTTTAACATTCACTCAAGAGGACTTTTAGATATGGGTAAACATCTTCCAGTGATTTTTTCTCTGGTCTAAGGTTTTATTTATTAAGAAAAAATAAAAGCGAAAAGGAAACAAGATTAAAACAACACTGTTTGGGGAAAAAAACACCACACTAAAGTCACCAGTGTTTCAAAATAACATACCAAAATAAGATGAAAATGCTGCACGGAGAATGTGGCTGAAAGAAAGCATTTATAAACCCAAATTTCTCTCTATTTAAACAACTTTAAAGCACTGCAAACTTTTAGATACATTTGATTCCAGTAATTATTTTCTTAAAATAAAATTGTATTTCAAAAAAACAAGCATCACAACTTTTACATTTGAAAGTACCTAGATAGTGTGAGTTTTGTGTGTGTGTGTTTTGTGTGTGTGAGTGAAAGAGAGGGCGGGGAAGGGAGAGGGAGAGAGAGATTGTTATAAATTTAAAAAAGTGATATTAGTTAAAATTATTTGAACCTATAGTTTTGTTAAATAAAGAGAGGCCATTATAAAGAGAAGATAATGCTTCTCATGCTTTTTTCACTTCACAAAAAAGATTACCAGAAAATTAAACTCAGCAAAATGCAATAACCTCTTTCATTTCATTAGTGTCACTCAACATGATTCTTCTAATAAAGCTTCCACAGCTTTTCAGTCACAACAATTCAAATAGAATCCAACAAAGAGAAAGGCGAGTTGCAAAAGTTAGTTTTCCTCTACCATTAATTGTGGATTGAAAGAAATTAAAAGACATAACAGGCGTTGTCTGATCTTTTTATCAGTAACATCTATTTACCTCTTAAGCCACTATTCCTTGGGCAGTTAGAGTTCTAAAAATGCATAATGTCATTGATCTTAGCTTCTGGCTCTTAACTAGACATTTTTGGAATTCCCTAACCTCTTTGCTATTCATAATATGTGGGAGTTTTTCTGACATTCCTCGCACTGGCGTATTTTGTTTATAGGCCTCTAGCTATTTCTTGAAACCTCTGTCTTATGAAACTACACTTTTTTTTCATAAAGGAAGCACTGGGTCATCTAATATTGCTCCCCTAAGTTGAGCCTACCTCAAGATATATCAGGAAAATTTGTGCATTAACAATTTAGAAAGTTTGCTCCAATTAATGGTGTATTAAAGTTCACCTTGTTGAAAATTAAGCTATTTTTAACTCTCTTCCATGTCACTCTTCCTGAAGTTGTGCAGAACTGAAACCTACAAAATGTCTGTACTGATGGAGATATGTAGTTGCACTGAAGAAGTTTTGGACATGCTTTAGTTGTTAAGAGTGTACAAATTTGATCAACTTCATCATTTGGAACTGAATGTGCTTCCAGCAAGCTTTATGATCCAATTTGAAACCACTGAATTGCTGTAATGCAAAATTGTTTTCTCTTGAATAGAACCCCTGGACAACATCTTTTTCTCAAGGGACCTTTACTGCAGCAAGGGAGGAATGAAGTAGAAAAAATCCACAGCTGATTAATTACATTTTCATTCATCTTTCAGTGAAAATTCAACATTATTATCAACGAGTTGGATCTAAACTGAATTACGTTTTAGTCCCACTGAAATTGAAGACACATTAGTCAATATTTTGAGAATGCTTAAGTCAATTTCATCATCAGAGTCAAATGATATACCTATGCAGATGCTGAATTAGTGTTTGCAGCCATTAATGGTCTGGATTTCAAAGTATGAAATTAGAATAAGGAAACCTTTAACATTTTACAGGATACCATTTAGCATGTGCACTGATTGCCATCTTTAGGGTGACATAAATTTTAAATTCAAATTGATAAAGCCTCTTTATTTCTCCATGCATAGTATCAATTTGGACCAGGTCTTAAGAGTTTATTCCGGAGGGGGGGAAATGCACAGTTAGTTGCTCTAATTTAACTTACGTAGTTTAGGACATTTGGGCAAATTCATCAGTTATGACTCTTCCTTGAAGAGAACTGCACATGCTACCCAGTTGTTTCTGACCCCATCTGATGCACTTTCTTTAAAAATTAAATATAGCTTTAGACTTGAAAGAGTTTAGAATTGCTTCTCTATAAAGTCACAAGGCAGCTGGAATAGAGAGAGTGTTCTATTGTAGAATTAATAAATTCGACAATAAATAGAATAAATATCATTTGACTATTGTAGTAATTTTGTGCACACCAGTTTTTTTGTTTTTTGCTGCAAAATCCAAACACCCATCCCATAGAAGTGTGACTTAGGTCACTGTTTTTCAACCTCAGCAACTTTAGATTGTGTGGACTTCAACTCCCAGAATTCCTCAGTCAGTATAGTGGGGTGGGGTGAGGAGTTGACTTCCACTGCTTAAAGTTGCTGAGCACCAAAAGTGGCATGAGCTTATTTAATGCTGTTTGATTTCCCCAGCCTGCCTTTGTTTGCTGTTTTTGTCCTTTTTAATCACAACAATGTGATATTCACATTTTTATTGACATGTATGTGTGTATATATATCCAGGGCATATAAATTTAATAAATATATTAAATTTGACCCTCGGCAATTTCCAAATTGTTTTAAAAGGAAACAAAAAGAGTAAAGATGTTTCAAAAAATGATAAACCTCGATGGGAACGAAGAAAAAAAACCAATGCAATCTAAAGGAGACTTCAATCACTCATGCCAAAGGCCTGGGCAAAGAATCAGGTCTTCAGGACCATTCAAACACAAAAGTATTGGGAGCGTTCAAACCTCTTGGGGAACCTAAAGTCAAGTGCTATTACAGAAAAGGTGTGCTTCCAGGTCCCAGCAGTTGGTTTAATCAAAGATATTGTGGATGGCAGCACTTTGCTGAGCTAGGAGGCACAAGTGGACCTGGTTAATATCTGGATATCAGACCAATACCACTGCTGGGCAAGTTAATACCCACAAAGGCTAGAATTGCAAAATCCTTCTGTATTCTTCCCCAAAACTGCATTGCTGAATCCATGTAGGTAGCTGGAATTGAGTTCAATTTAAGGGCAATTTCCTCCTTTGAAGGTGGCTTTTACTATCAGTTTTGAGTGTCGTATTAATTTTACACCCTTCTCACATCTGAATCAGCTATATCTCTTCTGCACTTGGTTTACTGGACATAAATTTTGAGTCACAGTTTATTGACTCATTCATTTAATGGAACTTTATAAATCTATCAGCAAAAAATGATTCGCTAGTATTATTCAGCATAGATCAAACCCAAATATTTTACATGAATTTTTTTTCACCTCTTGTCAGCAATCCATCGGTCTTCAATAATTTTACGTACTTCTCTTGATCTTGTACAAAAAGTTTCATGCCATGCAGTGAATGGATCAGGAATCACATTTTTTCTCTAACATTTAAGTTTTCAGAGATCAGCGCACCAAGATTGTAAACAAGTAAAGTGCAGACAATGCACATTTTCAAAATTTCCAGCAATGGAATACACTAAAGGGATCATTCACTCATGGGAACAGAAGTAAAAAAGGAGAGGTGAAATTAAAAGCATGATAGTATCTTGATGATGCTTAAGAAAAAATATGACAATCAATGATTTTATGCTTTCTAGCTAATCTAAATCTCCCACAACAGAACAGCTGATCTGTTCTGGGGACAGAAAACGAAATATCGCAACTTAGCAGGCAAGTTTGCCAGCTAAGGAGTGGCTGGGTGGGGAGGGTTCCCGCGGGCCAAGTGGGCGGCGCAGCCTTGTGTTCCTATGCAGCTTGCATTAATTGCTTTGGGGGGGTGCTCCGGGGGTGACATTTCTCTGCAGCCCACCAAAATTTTCTCACGGACCACTAGTGGGCTGCAGCCCACTAGTTGGCGACCACTGATATAGATGACATGTCCCTAATAAAAAATCAGCTTTGCTTGGCCAAGTCAAGGCAAATGGTTTACTTCATCCATCCAAGACGCCACTGAACTTCAACATAGCTGGCAAGGAGGAATGGCCAAAAGAAAATGCCACACACCTTACACCACCTCCTCCCAAGATTTTCTGCTACAAAGAGTCATCACAACATACAGGCTTTAACACTTAAATTTTAAATCTGCAATTCCAGTTTTTGCTGTTACAAAAGATAATCTTGTTTCCTTTTTGTACGATTATTCTGACCTTAATGAAAAGCAGAACAGAACTGTTACCCTGACACAAAATTCCACTTAACTTCTTCTCTCTTTCCTAACAGTATCATACTTACAAGATTCACATAAAACTTTTTTGTCTAATTTAAGATAAAAGGGAACAAAATAACTAAAAATACTGCAAGCTTGAGATATAGTTTAATTAAAGAAGCAAATTTTTGTATAATGTATTTTGGCTATAATTTGTACATACTTTACCCTCAACGGAGTTTCAAAAAACATTCTTTTGCCAGAAATGTTCCTTTTACAATATCAGTTCAATCTTTATAGTAATTTTTTGTTTCCAACCTTGAGTTTTCATCAATGCAAATGTATTTGTCATTTATTGTAAATCATATTCATGCAACTAAACTAACCTGCTTTGTAATTATGTTTAATTACTTTCAGGCTCAACATTCTAAAGGAAAAAAAAAACTTTTAATCAGAAGCTTAGCATGAAATGCAATTTGCCCAAACTATAAAAGAAAGTACTTGTGTTGAAAAAGTTACTGAGGCTTGTAAAAAATTATATAACCAGGGAATATCAATATTTAAACTCACACAAAAAAGTTTCTTTAAAGAAAATACACTATACAGGAATAAATTCAAACAGATCACATATGAAAAATTATATAATACAAGAATTGCATAGACTAGCTTGAAATAGTCATTCAATAATGAAAAGTTCTAACAAGCATTACATAGCTAATGTAAGTGAAAGTGGCTTCTGACACACTAACCTTAACAGGTACTTGACTTATATTTCATGCATACACTTATTAAAAATAATTATAATGCAGCTTTGGGATGTATTTTATTTGAAATACCTTAGGATGTATGTCTCCAATAGCAAATTTTGCAATGAAAAACTAGCAGCATACTTCCAAAATGTTACATCTAACTTGTGTTATCTGAAGAGAAGTTTATAGGACAGAATACACTTAATTGAATACACTTAATTAACAAGCATCTGTCACCTCAATATATTTACAAGCAGAGTCTCCTTTCTTAAATGTGTTCCAAATTAAGAAACAAATCCCATTTTGCAATAATTTTATAAATAGCTTGTTTCCCATTGAACAAAGACAATCCTTAAATCAGGATTTAGCTGTTGCAATCATACTTTAAAAATTTAATAAAGTTTTATAACCCAGCTAGGCATATAAAATCTTCATCTGCAATTGCAGTTTCAGTCAACAATTCTATATATAACTCATCCATGCCAAAAAAAAGAAAACCCTACAACATCCAACTGTAAACTTACGATAACTCGCCAAATTCTGAAATCCTTGCTCTCAAATGAACAGAAATGAAAGATTAAGGTCCCTTTCTTGGAAAGTCTGGAAACAAATCTTTCATGCTCAGCAAACACTTCCTTGATGAATTTTAAAGCTCTGCCTTGAAGTGGAGCTCCATTTACAGCTTCAGTTGAGCAAATGCAATTGGTTAACAGCTCCAATCAGCAGAAATAACAGGAAAAAGGCAAGTTGGGGCTGCAATACTGCTGAGAAGAGCTGGAATGACACACAGATGCAAATTGCCTTGAATCGAGCTTTCTGGGGGCAGGAATTTCCACTGCTTCCTCGCCTATAGGAGTCTTGCTTTCCTATTTAACTCCAAGGGGCAAAGACTCAATGGTAACAGCTGGGGGTGAAGATTTGATCTCCATGAGACTTAGGGAAGGCTGGTTTTGATTGTAACATAGCTTTGCTTGATTTATAAGGGGAAAGTGTCAAGTTTTGAGATTACTTTTAGCTGCACTTTTTGAAGGGAATAGAACATGAAGCAGTGCTTTTCAAATCTGACAACTTTCACTTCAACTTTCAAAATTATGATTGGGGAATTCTTTCAGCTTCATTAAAATTTCACAGTCATTTTAATTAGTTCTTTGAACTAGTTAAAGGCAGAAAGTGGGAATCTGGTACCTTTCTGATGTTTTGAGACTACAATTCTTTCAGTACCAACTAGCTGAGGAAGCTGATGGGGATTATGAGAACTGTAATCCAAAACTACCAGATATTGGAGATGCTTCTTGGATGAAAAGCAAAATATCTTAAAGAAAAATCTTGAAGTCCAGTTGCTTTTAAAATCATAGCACCTTTGGGACACATTGGGAGATAGATATACTGTCAGCTTCAAATTTATACAGCGCTGAAATAAGTCTGATTGATATGTAGTTTGGTCAGATCAAAGAGTTTCATTAAGTCCAACAATCTGGATAGAAGCAGAGAATGAAGGCAGTAAATATTATCTACTCCAATTGTAATTCCAATTCAACTCTTTCTTCCCTCCCTCATCACCTCACTAACTTTTGTCAAGTGACATTCCATATAGATATGGAAGGTCCAATAATTCTGGTCTCAAAAAATTTAAGAAGCAATCTGTGTAATCCTTTTGTATTTCTGATCTGGATCTTGATGAAAAATGATCCAGTTACTGGCTTATCTAGTACTAGATGTCCTGGAGCTGTGGGAAGCACTGAGAAGCAATTTGCAAACACTACCCATCCTATCCAACTATGTGCAGTACTGAGATGATGACTGATCACCCAATAAGAGTGTTCAACTCATTCTAGAAACAGGAGTAACCAATATATTCCAGCTCATGGAAAGAAATATATCTGTGGTATGTGTAACAACTATCTACTCATAATGTTAATGTCCCATAGCATGCAAAAGTTACATTATTTCTTCTTTTTAACATGACCATTCCTTCAAAAAGATTACCCAATTCACATTATTAGCTTCCTCTTCATATATAAAGTAGAAAGTTCACGTCAACCCGGAAGCTGACCTGACCAAAGCCCTGACACTTCAACTGGATAGTATTTAATAGCTTTATGATCACTTGTGATAGCTCAACTAGTAGCAATATAGTTGATAGCTCAACTATAGCAATATGTTGGTGAATTAATTAAGATGATCCATTTCCAGAAATGTGAAGGATTCAAGAAATGCTCTGGAAATTCAGTTTGAGTTTTTACCATGAAATAGAAAAAAGTATTGATAGAAAGATCGATATTCTTTTTATTTAGATTCAGTTCTATCTAGATCTATTTAGAAAGATCTACGGGAGACTCCAATATATCAATTAGTTATCTCCTGAGGCAGATTTGCTTACCCACTAAATTATTTGCATAAACACATCTGTTTTGATACCAGCAGGATCAGGGCTGTCAAAGTACTTTGGGGGGAGTAAAAAGTTATTCTCACAAATAAAATGCTTCCTACTAGATTGGGGGTGTCAAACTTGATTTCACTGAGTGCAGCATCAGGGTTGTGTTTAACCTTGGGGGGCCAGATGGGCGTGGCCAAGTGGGCATGACCAGCTTGACGTCACTTGTGTCGAAGATGCTTGTAATGGCCCGAGCGTTCTGTCAGCAAAAACAGACTCCCAAGCTCTGTTTTTGGCTGCGATGGCCTCCTGCAACCCTCTGCCAGCAAACCTTCTGCCTGCAATCTTCTGCCAGCAAACCGTCTGCCTGAAGCCCTCCCAAGCTCCATTTCCACTGTCAGAGGCACCATGGGCCAATCCTTCACTGTTTCTAGCGTGGCCCAGCGGGCCAGGTCTAAGCAGCCCCCGGGCCAGATCCAACCCCCGGGCCTTGAGTTTGATACCCCTGTACTAGACCCATGACTAGAATAATATTATAAATACCTAAGAATTTATAGTACATTATAAAGATAATGCATTATTACATAACAATCATGTGATCTGATATGGAGTTACACATCTAAGCATACAGAAAATGTAGTTTTCTTTCCTGTACACCATGAAGATGGTGAAATCACAAATGTGCTATCAAAAGCCAAAGCCTCTGCAAGAAATGTAAAAACTTCAACGCCTGACTTTAATACAACAATAATAGAAAAGTGTGTCTTGATCCAAACTTACCAAATTGGATATATCAGTCCATAGCAAGCTGATTTTCTAAAAAAGTTGAAATATGCCTGTCTGAAACTTCAAGCATGTTGCATGATCATACTCTCTAATACATAATGTTGGAGTGAAGTTGTATTCGGATTATTGAAGTTATACTTTCATATATATTCCAGTTTCACAGGTGTTTGGCTTTCTACTACACATATATTACAATTAATAAGAACCCTACCTGAATATTGTAAGCATATGGAAAATACCAGTCTTAGCCAGTCTTACAAGTAGCCAAGGAAGTAGATGATGAATGCTTCATTCATAATGGCCACATGTGGAACACAGTAAATTGTCTGAGATTGGTATATTAAAAATTCTATCATGTTGAGATCATAAAATGATTCCATTGCTGGCCAATCTCTCAAAGAATCCACTGCTTACCTATTTACAACCAGTACTCTCCAGAAGAAATTATTCTATATCCTTCAAAGCAGAAACTGCAACTACCATTCTTTTTCTGTAACTGCAAACACAAGTGCATACACACATATGCATACATGCACATAATCAGACAACACAAGACAAAGTGTGACTTTTATTCACTTTAGTTTTGAGCTGACCAAATATAGCTCTTCCAATGCAGAGACAATCTTTGCTAGCTGTCTCTTGGCAAAGAGGAGCAAGCCTGGGAATTTCAATTGCTAGAGATAAATCAAGGGTCAGAACTCAATTTCCAACACTTTAAGAAGCATGTGTTAAATTTCTCTGAGATACTTTGATTTTCCCCTGTATATGTGAAATGAAAATTTCCAATTTTAATTATTACCCAGCAAGCATAAAAATGTTTTTGCAATAATCTTTCATTAATTTTTTAAAATAACATATTTATTTATATAATTTATATAGTTACTCACATCAAGAGGCTCTCAGCATCTTACAAGATTAAAAAATAACCAACCAACCATCACAACCCAAACCTTAGCCATCTGGTCCAAAGGATAAATAGTTAACTATTAACCACCCATAGTAGCTGTAGGAAAAGGAATGGCAGAATCTGGGTGCAGAGGAAAAAGAGGGATCAGCTTAGAATCCCTAATGTAAACACAAGCAAACTAAGTCTGATACCCCCTGAGGGTTGCCAATCCTTATCTAACTCTAACCAGATGCTGACCATTAGTTGAGAAGATTCTAGTGCATAGGCTTTAAGCAATAAAATCAGCTTAACTGAACCTTCAGCTGTGGACCTGGACTTTTGTGCCTGACACTAGCACAACTCATTTCCACCCTCACTCAAATACCTGGGAGAATAGCCAGGTCTTCAATGCATATAAATGTGACTATTTCTCCTCAAACTAACATTTTCAAAATATTTATTAAGTATCAGTTATATTTTAGTGACTTCTCAAAAAGTATGCATTAAGCTTATTGACATTTGCACATTCACTTTCTCAATCAGTTTTTAACCAGATACTAGAGAGCAGGCTCCTTGAATTCTGAGATAATCTTAGTCTGTTTACAGCTACTACTGAAGTACTGAGTACATCTCTCACAAGTCTCACTCAAATTAAGCAACAATTTGGGAATTACATTAGCCGTAATTCAGATACCTGATCCAGGCATGTAGGGACTTTTTTAAAAAGTCCTTTAAATGTTTCCCACATTTAGATCTCCAGATAACTTCCATCACTCATGATCATTAGCTGTATAGTATTGGCTAGGACTGTAGTAACAATGTATGAGAATTAAAAGCTTATGAAGAACAAGTATCTAGGTTTATGTGAATCTGAAGCAAAGGTTGTCTATTATTTATAGAAAGATAAATGAGCATCCCTATTTTTTACATTGCATGCCAGATTAATGCAAACAATGGATACATTTTTGCTTGGCTCATTACATGAACCAATTGTTTTTATTAAACAAAAAGTGATTAGCCCAAACCATAGTTTAGCATGAAGAACTGCTCCAAATTTTATGTATTGATTGATCTAATTTATATAGGGGTCTATTTCAATTTTTTTCCTTCTCTGCTTCAATGTCAGTGACCTCAAAAGTGGATATTCATCAATATTCCCCATGCATATGCTCTATCGCTGATGAAGAACTGTCATTTAGGAACTAAAAATGAGAAAGAGAAGGCTTTACTTGACCTTCTTCTATAAGGTGTTTTCCTATTCTATTGTCTTCACTAAGCCCCTTTTCCACAAACCTATCTTCTTGACAGATTCCCTCAACCTCCAGAACAAATAATATCTCTGGGTAATGGGAATTGGTTTTACGGATGAGTGCCATTTAATCAGCAAACAGATTTAAATATAGTTGATTAAAGAACAAACTAAATTTGATAATAGATCCAAAAGCAGGAAACAGACCACATATAAAGACAAAGAAGTTACTCAGCTGAGAAGAAAAATGCCATTTTGTACTTGTTCTCTAGGTTCCCTCTCAACTCAGTTGTAAAAAAGGTAGTGGGAAGGGACTATGTTCTAATTTATTTTTTGCTTATAAATCTGACTTCCCCTCTTTCTGCAATAAATGACTGGAAAGTTCATGCTGAAGTTCATGGAACTGCCAGAATTAAATCTAGTCCGGCCAAGATTGCTGAATGAAATACAAATAATAAACTAAGTGTAGCAATCAATTTTATTTTTTTATCAGCATGCACAAAATACTTCTGCATGAAATATATCTGTTTTGAAATGGTCAGGAAAACATTGATAAAATTTCCAACCTGGGAACGACTCAATAGATGGATAAAAATGTCAAGTCCAATCTAAACATCTGGCTGACTGTGCAAGCAACTATAATAAAATCATCAGCATGGTTATTCTGTTAGATCAATTGGGCTGAGAATAGAACAGAATAACAGAGTTATCTGTTTTCTAAGGGATCTTGGAGGTCTTCTAGTCCAACCCCTTGCCTAGGCAGGAAACCCTACACCACTTCAGACAAATGGTTATTCAACAGCTTTTTAAAAAACTTCTAGTGTTGAGCATTCACTTCTGGAGGCAAGTTGTTCCACTGATTAATTGTTCTAACTGAAAGAATGACTGATCCAAGTCTAGACCAGGCTTGTATGCCTGAAGAGATTATGATCTTGGGAATCATAATTCCCCAATTTCTAGTCCAGCTTCATTAGCATATACCAAGTAAATCTGGAGAGCACTAGATTTTTATTAAAAAGTACAGAAAGTATTAATAAGCATTAAATATTCATATAGCAAGATCCATCCATTTTCTCTCCAACACAATACTTACTAAATATATTGTCCAGTCTGATCTCAGAGCTGAATCCTATATGGCATTTTTGTATATTTGGTACCAGTAATTTCCCCATGAACAAACTACACAAAGGTCTGACATATATTCCCCATACCAGTGAACCCAGAATAACAAATTCTCCCATCCTTTTGAACCTAGACTTTTTCAGAAACAGCTTACTGCATACTACAACTCACAATATGGGGAATATTGCACAATGAATACTGTATCAAGTTTGTTCTCTCTCTTTATTGCCTAACATTTGCAAGGACAAAAAAAGGACTAAGTGGGCAACAAATATGCACAGATATTATCAGGCAACAAATTATCCAAATTAGAAGTAAACTGGGTTTCTTTTGACTCAACACCAAAACAAGGTTATACGACACCATTTACTCATGGCATACAAGATGGCAAACAATTTAGTCATTTACAAGAAACTCTGAACCCATTTTTGCCTGGATTGCTATCATTGGCAAGCACAGATTATTATCTTTTTGGAAGGCACTTTCACAGCATATGCCAAAGACTGACTTACCAAAATGTGTACCATCTCAATGTTAAATTCAGTTTTTATTTGTGCAATTGGAAAGACTGGACAATACAATTCTGTTTGGTCAAGATTTATTGTTTAAAAAATCATCTGTATTATTTCTTAGACATATACAGTAACGTTAAAGTTAAATAGCACAACACCTAAAAGGAATAAAGATTTTCTTGCCTTAGCTAAACAGGATTAGGAAACTAGATTTTAAGAGAATCAATTTAAATTTTAAAATTAAGCAAGAAATTATTTCCCCCTTTTTCTGAAATGTGCAATAGTTGCTATTCTGCTACCCTCAATTTAAAGAATTGATCTTTTTCCCTTCCTGAACTTCAGGCCAAATACAATTTAGAATAAGAACCCACCAAACTTTAAATTGCTTCTCCTTCTGCCATTGTTGCATGCTGTTTCTAAATATTTGCAATTCCCAGATTACTAAAATGGGCTGAGATGTATTCCTTTGTAGTGCAGATGATTTGCACAGACCTCATGCAGTAGAGAAATTCTCACGCCTTCAAGAAACAAACTGGATTTAGGGGATGCTTTGCTCATATGCCAGGGTAATGTAATCACGAGGGTAAAAAGAGTCTTTCTTTTGCTATAATTCTAGAGGTTCTAAATCCTTTGCTGGAAAAAAAAAACAGAGACAGTAATATTGCTAATACTTCTCAGAACAGTAGTGGTTTTAAAATACTTGCAATCAGAATCAAGCTGTACCTAAATTAAATCAAGTTTATGACAGGATTTTGTAACACAATTGCATTGAAATGGGAATTGGTTGTAAACCCATAAGATGACCATGTCAAATTATGATTATTACCAGTCAGAATTGCATAAAGGCATCTGCCTGTTAACTTTTTCTCCTCTATAGCCTGGTTGAAGAGGCAAAATGCCAGACAAGGCTGCAAATTTCTGACAGCAGCATCTTTTCCACTGTTGAAATTTCTAAATATCAAAATACACTGACTCTCCTTTATCCCCATAATGCTTCATTATTTTGAACTGGGGGCTTGGTTTGTGGAGGCAGTGCTAATTTATCAGTCATGAGAAAAACAGTAATTGGTCTCAGCTCACAGAAAATTTTATTTATTTTTTAATTCAAAAGTAAGCATTTTCCAAACAATGTGAAACCTGGAAAAGGTTTGAGGTTAGAAGAACCTCAAAAAACCTTTGAGGTTCTTAAATGGAACAGTGATTTGGAAAAACTGATTTTAGCAACATTTGCTTATCTCAAGTTACTCTATTTAATTTTAGGAAGAAAGAATACATTAATTTGTTTTACTCTTAAAATAATCATGCTTGAATGTATTAAATTTAAACTGGCTGGCTTAGCTGTTTTTCCTTAAAAATATTAAATTAATAAAAAGTCAATTATTTATATTGGTTATGAAAACATTCTAATATTGCTGAAACAGCACTTAATATATTTCATTCTGAACTTTTACTTTTCAGTAAAGAAATATAGAGTGTTTTCTTCCTTCTCTCTTCTGTTGTGGCTTTCAAAGGGAGAGATATCCTTCCCAACAGACTACAGGTAGCCCACAAGTTACAACCACAGTACATTGCAACTATTATTATTATGAATCAGCTGCCAAGCATCTGAATTTTGATCAAGTGAGTGTGGGGATTCTGCAATGGTTGTAAGTGTGAAAAATGATCATAAGTCACTTTTTTCAATACCATTGCAACTTTGAACAGTCATTAAATGAACTGTGGTAAATCAAGGACTGCTAGTACTTCCTTGACTTTATTTCTCTCTTCAGGAATATATAGATGTGCTGACCAATCGTCTGCACCTATTACCCTGTGTACTTTAAATTCTATTCAGGAGAGTAACACTCCTCCTTCCAACTTCTCCTATGAAGCCCATGAATTCAGGCTACCAGATATGGGTTCTTGCTCTTTGGGTGACTTTTAGACTGACCCTTAGATGGCCAAAGGGCTAGATCAGTCATCTGGATATCTTCAACCAGCTGGTAACCCTACAGTGAATGAATCCACTAAGCTCTAGAAAAACAGTGGACAAGAGGCTCCATATGAAAAATGCCTGACCAACTCTTCTTCCTGTTCTTGGTGAGGTGATGCCACCTGAATGAAATGTCTTGCAAATTCTGCAGATCTTCAGCAAGGGAATGATAATGAATAAATTTTAGAGAACACTGAATCTCTAAAAAATTAGCATTTCAGATTATAGATAACTTGGTCTTTGCATTTAATCTTCATTTTAAAAGAATGTCAGTTAAAAAATAGATATGCAGAGATATTTGAAGCATATCTTCCTTTTCTCCTTCCAGAACATTTACAAAACTTATGAGTCTCATATGAGTCCAATTTAGTAAATTATAGGATTGGGGTGTTATACAGTCAAGAGTTAGGGTTTGCTCATATGTCGATCTTAGAATACAAAATGGTGGTAGAATAGAAAGGTTACGGATTAAAGCAGATATGGGATCATCAAAACTACACACAAACTCTCTGAGCATCCTGTTGTTTGAAAGTATCTAAGCAGATTTAAGCACATCAACCTCATTTTGGTCTATAACCCTCAGTAATTTTAAAAAACAGATTAAAACTAATCATGTAGTTTAGATGCAATAATATATTGAGTTCATTCAAAATAGGCATCTCCTCCCTATGATACAAATAAATGAGGAGAAGGAAAAGGAAGGCTAATTGTGAGACTTAAAAATGCCAGAAGCAGAGTTAACAAGAAATTAAATAACTACATCCTTATTTTCAATATTGCAAAACACAGTATTATACAATGTGCATACATATATAGTGCTAAAAATTTATTGGACTGAATATCAAAGAACTTTTAAAAGCATTTTAGAAAGCTAAGCAATGACATCAATCCTCTGAAAAACAAGTTTCAGACAACCTACTTAATAACTGTCAGGCTAAAGCTGCTGAATACACACTTAGTAATTGCCTAAGCTTTTAACAGAAAGACATTTTAAGTGGGAGAACCACAAACAATATTAAAATGCTGTGGACAAATTATTAGTAGCAATAAAATATATTTATACACTTTTTAAAATGACACATGGGAGAAATAATTAAATGCACTATTAAATAAAATTATGTCTTAGTTTTCAATCTAAATTACTGAGGTTAAATGGATTTTATTTTCCTGGCTGTAACCACATTGTGGAAGTATGATACCCAGCATGCCAGTCAAATCTTTAAAACTATATAATATCTCTTTCTAGGATATTGGCCTCACCACATATTTGTTTCCTTGTATATTTTTACAGTTACTGTCAAAACAAAATTGCTATATGTAAACTATTTTTATATTTACATGTTTTAACAGGAGAGCATTCAAAGAATACATAAATATTAGCAGATTGTATATATTTTCAGCATATAAAAATGACAACAATTTAATGTCCTATTTAACATAATTTAGTAGCAACCTTTGGAGAAGTTCTTACAGTTCACATTTCATGTTTCCAGGAAGAAGCCCATTCTGAAATCTGAATGGTTTTTGTCTGCCATTAAGGTCTGAAATTTTGCACAATGTGGCCTTTCCGATTATTCTTCAAAGTATCTGAAGGCAGAACAAGAAGTAACAGATGGAAATCTTTCAAGGAGAGATCCAACCTGGAACTGAGGAGAAATTTCCTGACAGTAAGAACAATTAAAATCAGTGGAACAGCTCGCATCCAGAAGTTGTGGATGCTCCATTATTGAAAGTTTTAAAGAAGAGATTGGACAACAATTTGTCTGGAATGGTATAGGATCTCCTGCTTGAGAAAGGGATTGGACTAGAACAGGGGTCACCAACTTTTTGGACCTCAGGGACCACCAAACTCATAATTTTAAATCCTTCAGACCACTAATATGAATTTTGACTGACGGTGATTTGCTGACGGTAGTAAAGTCAGTCCCCACATTCCAGAGCTACAGTAGTCACAGGACTGGCCCTTTGGTCATCCTGGACTTTTGGGGGGATTTTCTCACGGTCTATGCAGAAAAAGCAGAAGTAGCGGAGACCCTGGGAAAATCCCCCAAAAAGTCTGCAGAAAAATTCCCCACCCCATTTTCATACCGATCAATCATTCTTTATTTGGCATCACAGGATACCATTTCCAGCTCCATTCTTGGAGTGAAAGAGAGGGAGAGAGAGACTTTTGGCTTCATGCAAGGAAAGCAGCAGAAGTCTTTCTTTCTCTCGCCCAAACTCTGCCAGAATGGCGCAACCACTTGGAGCAGGATGCCTTGCAGGGTCCCAAAGACTCATTTCTGGTGGAGTTTGGGGGACAGAAAGAAAGACTTTTGCTGCTTTCCTTGTGTGCAGCCAAAAGCAAAAAAAGAAAGAAGCGGAAAGAAGCAGCCCAGTGACCAAGCGAGACACATGGGGCACGTGGGGCAAGTTCTCCCCTCCACCCTTTCCCCCCTCCTCTCAGTACCTCGTGTTGTTCGCAATGCAAACGACCCAAGCCTTGTGTTCCTGTGGACCATGTGGGCAGTGCAGCCTTGTGTTCCTATGCAGTCTGGATTAATTGCTTTGGGGGGTGCTTTGGGGGTGACATTTCTCTGCAGACCACCAGTGGTCCCCGGTGCACTGATTGGCAACCACTGGACTAGAAGATCTCCAAGGGCTCTTCCAACTTTGTTATTTTGTTATTATTCTTTCTTTTGCTAAAGGAACACCTTAAAAAGCTAATTCATATCCAATGATAATAGCTAGTGTTGGGAGGAGTCAGTCCATATTACAAAGACATATTATAAAACATAAAGATTATATTTTTATTCTAGAATTGCTAGGAGCCTTGCGATACCAGAATCTGCTTACAGTCAATTCCTTGCACATCATTCTAACTTTTGAATTAAATGCAGCTGAAAAGAGATTAAAAAAAAGGAAGGACAAAGTAGTAGAAAACCAGGCATTTGTGAAAAAATTGATTTCTTTAAGGAAAAAACCAGGCACATGGCTTATTTTGCTTAACATGTGACATATACCAAATTATTGTAGTTTTATAAACCTTTGTTTAAGTCTTAGCCTGTGGCAATGGACCCAGCTATTTTTGTATTCCATAAAGGTAGATTAAATTGCCATTTAACCAGGTGCATTTAGAAAAATCATACCCCCATTTTCACTCCTCATATTAACCAACTCAAGCAGCTGAATATGAATATACTGTTTTCCTTATGAAACTTAAACTGTCACTGAATACTGATTGCATTCAGTCAAACATTACTACGGTAGCCAGCCTCACCCATTGAGCTAACTCTGACTATCAGAAGGGCAGAAATGGGACAAAGAGATCCTTTGTCAGTTTTGCTGATGAGATGAAAAAGTAAACTTTATTAAGAAGGTGTTAAGTCTGCTGGTTATCATCTATATAAAGTGGGACTGCCTGTCTCCAATTATATCTGCTGCCATCTCATGAAATCTGACAGAGTAGATATGCTTCAGATACTCTCAGATCTGACCACTACTATTATCACCAAATGGCAAACTGATGAAACAGAGGCAACAGAAACTATCGCAAGTTCTGAAGTTTTTTTTTTCTCTTATAGCAGTGAAGTGGTACAATAACAAATAAGTTTAAAGAAACCTATGAAAAAAGAGAGTGGAGGGGAGTGAGAAGTATTGATATAACATTTAACAACCACGTTTCCATTTGCATCTCACTGAAAACCCTGTGCAACTGTATCCAATTTCAAAATTGCTAAGAAGGCAAGAAGAATAAGAAAAGTATGTGGGGTGAGAGAAAATTTAATAGCTTTTCTCCGCTGACCCTCTCAAATTTTCAAGAAAAAAAAATGCCCTAGGAGCAGATCCTGGGGGCCTTGTAAGGTTGAAGATTTCTACACAGCCTCTAAGGCTTAGGAATTTTATTCACACCTAACCCTGGCCTTTCAAAGCACAGTTGGAATTTTCCTATTTTAGTTGGCAAACTTGCATTCAGAGAAAAACTGGATTATTTCAGGCTTGGAAATCTTTAATTTGATTTCTTTAAGGAAAAAAATTAAAAGATTCAAACTAATAATACATTTTTGGAAGCTGTCAGTTCTGATTTATTGCGTATCTCTTGAAATTTAGATTCTAAGAGCTTTCACATTCCTAAACATTATGAAACACATTATAGTTACAAAGGAAACAAGAGTAAGCAAGAGGAAATTTTAAAAAATGGTTCAAGCATGCATGAAAATAATGAAAGAACATAAAGAACAGATTATTAAGCCTACCAGTTAGTGTCAAAACTGGAATATTAATATCTGTATGTTTAAAATCCAAATGTACTGGAGATAGAAACAGGTTTATCAAAAATTGCCTTAATTCTGTTTTTTAAACACAAAATAACTTATGTGCCACTAATATGAAGACATAATTGAAATGTAATTGAAATTATAGCACAATACAATTGTTAAACACTTTAGGTTTGGCTTTTAGAACTTACACAAAGTGTTCAAGCTCCAATATCATCCAGCTTATATAATAGCTTATAATGCGTCATAAAGCTAAATCAGTGAAGAGTAAAGGCCCTGTCACACTGGCCGACGGATGCAAAACGTTTGTAAAAAGGACACAGCAGACGAGAAAAATGTTCCATCCGTTGTTATCCGCTCTCAAAAGGGGCAAAAATTTGCATAACCAGAGCGGACAACACGGAAAGGAACGGACGGGGGGAGGACGTAGGGCGGATGGAAAGCGGATGCTCCATGGAAGCCTAGTGGATGGAAGCAGATGGAAGCGGATGGCACATCCGCAAGGCTTCTGGGGGAGCACAGCAAAGCGGACACAGAACGGAAAGAGCGGATGCCGAGCGGATGTTGAGTGGATGAAGTGGATGCATAGCGGATGCACAGCGGATGAAGCGGATGCTGAGCGGAAGCCTAGCGGATGCCTAGCGGAAGCCTAGTGGATGCCTAGCGTTCACTGCGCATGCGGGGAGGATGCATTGCATCAGCCCCGCGGATATAAAGGGAAACAGCTCCCAAGCAGGTCACCATTCTGAGGAAAGACCTGCTTCCAGACACAGCTTGCCAGCCAGCCAGCCAGCAACCCAACAACCATGGGGAAGAAACGGAAGCCTCTGTCATCTGCTGCCAGCCCTGGCAAGAGGGACAGGGCCACCCTCCCACCCCCTGGCCCTGACTCTGCTTCTGCTGGGGCTTCTGCTGCCCGGGCTCGATCTTCTAGTGCTGGGGCTTCTGCTGATGCTGCTTCTGGTGGTGGTGCTTCTGCTGGTGCTAACTCTGCTGGCACTGCTCCTGGTGCTGGTGCTTCTGCTGGTGCTTACTCTGCTGGCACTGCTCCTGGTGCTTCTGCTGATGCTTACTCTGCTGGCGCTGCTCCTGGTCCTGTTGGTCCTGCTGGTGCTTACTCTGCTGGCGCTGCTCCTGGTCCTGTTGGTCCTGCTGGTGCTCCTGGTCCTGCTGGTGCTCCTGGTCCTGCTGGTGCTCCTAGTCCTGCTGGTGCTGCTGGTGCTCCTGGTCCTGCTGGTGCTGGTCCTGCTGGTCCTGCTTTTGCTGCTACTGTTGTTGTTGCTGCTGCTGCTGCTGTGGAGGAGCAGCCCCTACAACCTCGAAGCCCCTCTGATGAGGGCCCGTATGGCCCTGCCAAAGGGAGGAAGAGGCAGACGCGTGAACGGGAGAGGAGGCAATACACCATAGAAGAGGAACATGAGGAGGAGGTGCTGGAGTGGCTGAGGGAGACACCAAAAGGAAGCAGGCTGCTTGGAGAGAGAAGGCGGAAAGCCTGGGCTACACTTTGGAGGTGCTCCTCGGCTGGTGGAAGCACATGCACACCTGGTACGGGAAGCTGCACCTCAAGAAATCTGGCCAGGCCGCGGTCAAGCTGACGGACAGAGAGACCTATGTGATGGCCAAGTGCAGCTTCTTGGAGGCTGCTCTGCCACCAAGGAGCAGCCCCTCTCACAACCCTCTCTCTCAGGCAGCCTGCTGAGAGCCAGTCCTCTTCTGGCAAAGAGTCAGCTCCTGTGTCCAGGCAGTATCTGTGGAGCGTGCCACGACGGAGACCCCCCCGACAGCTGTACTACCCGTGGTGGAGCACGTGGAGGACCCTCTGATGCAGTTGGAGCAAGAAGAGGCCACTGCCACCACAGCCCAACCCGCATCCACCCCCAGCTCCACCTCCACAGAAAGGCAGAGGGGCAGAGCCACACTGTCCTGCTGGAGATAAGAGACACCATCAGAAGCAGCATAGATCTCCTCTCTCAGCTGGTACACATCGACGCCCCATCCTCCAACCGCAAGCCCTTCCTCACCTATGTTAACCAGACCCTCATGAACATGGCGGAACCCCAGTACCACGTGGTGAAGGACAGGATCACCGATCTTCTTCACAACCCTCCAGACCAAGATGAACGTGCTCCCACCCAGTCCAGGCCTGCTCCTCCACCCCAGGTGATGTCACTGCCCTTCCAAGGCTTTCCACAGGCCCTCCCCTACCAAGGCTACGGCTACCAGGAGGTCCAGCAGCACAGGCAGCCCTTCCCAGTCCAGGCACAGGTACATTGGATGCCCCCGGTGCCACTGATGCCACCGATGCCACCCACGCCACCGATGCCAGTCCTCACCCAGCTGCAGACCAGACAGACCCACTACACTGCTCCTTCCTCCACCCCACAGCCAAACCCGGCCTCAGTACATCTGTCATCGGTATTGGGGCTGACACCCCATGTCATGGAGGAAGGGGCTCTCAACATCACGGGGCTGAGCCAGCTGTCTGAAAGCTTCCTCAACACACCGTCCCCTGTTGTCCTCTCGGGGCCAGGCACCCCAGTGGTGCTTCAGACCAGCAATCCAGTAGCAGCCACCTCCACAGCACCTGGACCCTTCACCCCTGAGACTGGGCTCGCCTCCGAGTGACCAAGAAGAGTGCCAGAGACTGGGTGGCTACCTGTTGACTTTATTTTTGCTTTGTACACTTAACTTGGGTCATTTTTCTTTTACAGCTTGTTATTAATAAAGATTATCTTTGCTTCACACACTTGCTTCATTTATTTTTGTCAATAAAGTCTTGGTGGAAACTTTTAGAAATGGTTTAAGCCTTTGCATGCTTGTGGGATGGGTAAAGATAGCAGTGGGATGGGCAGGGATACCTGTGGGATGGGTAATAGCTGTGGGATGGGCAGGAATACCTGTGGGATGGGCAGGGATACCTTTGGGATGGGTAATAGCTGTGGGATAGATAAACCTTCAGTGCAAGCATAGTGGGACTGTATGGTCCACCCTCCCAGGTGCCAAACCTATGGCCCTTTATTATCAATAATAATTAATCAATCATCGACACATGTCAACATAAACACAACTCTTTATTAAACGCCCTGTTCATTGTAGGCCCACCCAACACACATGGCCCAATCTCATCAGTGTGATGAGACAGGCTGAAGGAAGCATCCATTAATCATATATCATCCTGTCTTGCCACTCCACTGCTCCAGCTGGGGAGTTGCACCAGAGTTTCAGGAGGTTGCGCTGCTTCTTCCCTTCACGTGAAGCTCGGTTGGGGCCTTGCACATCCTTAGTGTCTATCAGGTTTCACCCTTGCCTCCATTCCCCAGGCTCCATGTCCCCATTGCCTTGTTGACGGTCCACAAGCCTGTTCTGCAACACTGGGTAGCGGGTGCGCATGAGATTGTGCAGGATGCAGCAAGCTTCCATGATCCTCCTCACGGTCTCTGGGCGATGCTGCATGGTGGTGAGAAGTACCTGGAACATGTTGGCCAGGATGCCAAAGGCGTTCTCCACCATCCGCCTTGCCCTGGACAGCCTGTAGTTGAAGATCCTCTCTTCACAGGTGAGGAGTCTGGAAGTGTAGGGCTTCATGAGGTAGGTTCTGAGGGAGAAGGCGTCATCCCCCACGATGAAGTAGGGCACATCTTGCGTGTCGTTGGGCAGGGGGTCTGGATCTGGGAAGCCCATGATGAGGTTGCGTTCCAGCCCCTCCTTGAGGTCACTGGCATTGTATACCTGGGCATCTGAAGCTGACCCGTTGCCTGAAGCATAGATGTACATGAACTTGTAGTCAGCATCGACCATGGCAAAGAGGATGATGCTGAAAAAGCCCTTGTAGTTTAAATAAGTGGACCCCGACTTGGCTGGAGCTTTGCAGGCCACGTGCTTCCCATCTATGGCTCCAACGGTTTTGGGGAAGTTCCACTTCTGATACCACTGCTCTGCAACTTTCTTCCAGCTTTCTTCAGTGGAGGGGCACTGGAGGAGCTCCTCCAGGATTCTTCGATGATGGCCTGCACCACTTCTCTGACCACAATGCTGATGGTGTTGTGTGGCACCCTCCAGCCGTACTGCATGCTTCTGTAGGTGGTCCCTGAGGCCAGGTGGCACAGAGTAAGTGCCACCTTGAGCCCAGGGTCCAGGCTGGGCCAGAAGTTGGTGTTTGCCTTGGTCAACCTGGGTCTCAGCTGCTCCACAACTTCGTCAAACATGGCTGGAGGCATCCTCATGAAGTTCTGGAATGCACGAGGGTCTTCGTTCCTCAGCTCCACCATCAGCTTGTTGTACAGTCCGTACTCTGCTCTTCTCCCGATCCATCTTCGGACCCAGACGCTTCTTGGCCGCCTCCTTTTCTTCCCGTAGAACAGTTGAAAGAGCCTGTAGATGGCTTCGCACTGTTGCAGAACGATGGTGGCTACCAAAAGGACTGCGTTATGATCCATGGTGGACATCAATGGATGCTGTGGAAGAGCAAGAGGCAGATGAAGGCTGCAGAGGTCTGCACCGCAGGGCTGCTGGACTGAAAGTGAGATCCAGGTGAGTTCCTCCCCCTTTTTATCGGAAATATAGGTTTTCCACTAGGTGTCCTTTTGCATCCTCTAGGCATCCTCTAGACATCCTTAATATCCGAGATAGGTCCCCTCTGCGAACGTTTTTTCCGTTTTAAATGCTTTCTTTGCAAGCTGCATCCACTTTCATCCTTTCCCCGTCCGTGCTACTAACGCTATGCGTCCGTTCCGTGTCCGTTTCGCTTCCTCCCTTTGTCTGTTTTCCGCTGGAGCGGATTTGAGTTGCGCAGATGCGCAGCGGATGCCTAGTGGATATAGCGGACACGTAATGGATAACGACGGATATAGAACGGATGTTCCCCGTATGCGTAGCGGATGCAGAACGGATGCGTTGGATACATTTTCCGCTCAAAAAGTTTTGAGCAGCTCAAAACCTTTTGAGCGGATGGAACCTCAGTCGACGGATGCTGGACGGATAGAGAGGATGAAAAACGGAGGCAGTGAGTACAGAACGGATGAATCGCGTTAACCAATGGATGGCAAGTGTTTCTCTCCGTTTTATATCCTCTTTCCATCTGTTGGTGCAGTGTGACATGGGCTTAAAGCAGTAAAGCAAAAAAGATAATTCAATTTAGCAAGTGTATCAGTGATAATTCAATTTAGTGATAATTCAATTTAGCAAGTATATTCAGAAACTATATCTACAATACACTTGGCTACCCTCCCAATGTTTATCCATAATAGTATATACTTGATATATTTTGTACAATCATACTTTTGGTAAAAATAAATCTCTCTCAGAAGTTAGGTATAGTAGTTGTCAGTTCAATGGCATGGCACGCAGGACAACAATGACTTCCTAGCAGAGCCCAGAATACAACTTATTTCATACAACTCCTCCATTTTACCTATTTATACTCTTTCTTTATTCATCCTGTTTTTTGTTTTTAACCCTTTGTCCCAATCTAAAATCCCATGCTCTCATATCAAAACCTCATTTCTCTAGATTAGACAAAAAGCCACATCGTACCCTAAACAGTCATAAGGTACAATCAGCATGGTAACAATGAGGAATTTGGAAAGCTATAATGCAAACATATGGGAAGCAATAAGTTGTCAATTTCCAGTTTTGATCTTGCATTTTTTTCTATTTTCATATTGAGAATATTTCATCACATTTCTGATTCATCTCATATGTTCAATTTGCATTTTTATGCAAATGAATATTTCTATGCCTGCAGAGTCGCACAGATTTGTCAATGTGTTCAATTCATTACAAATAATGGAATGTAAATGACACCCCCCCCAGCAGTTTTAAACTCCTTAACAAAATATTTCTCCATTATTTTGTGAAAAATATAGATGTCTGCATGCATCTTTTTAGAAAATTTTCCCGGATCCAAACTCCGTAACTTTCTTATACAAGAAATCATAAATATGGTAGCACTTTTTCCAACTAATAACAGATACATCTAGTGAAGGCAAGTGCAGATCATGATAACTTATACTTTTTAATAAAATTTCTAGTTGGAAAAGGTATCACCAGAGTTTTTCTGATTTTTGACAATCATCGATCAATATGCCTCTCTTCCTAGAATTTCTCACGAGGTATTTCTGCAAAGATGTCATTCTTGTTTTAAAATAAACAAGCATCTTTTTAAAAATTGCTTTAATGTATAAATTTAACTTCTTGTTATTTGTCTCATAACAATATTCTGAATTAGCTTGGGTTGTTTTCCCAGAAAGTTAGTTCTGCACAGTGTGCCCCTAATTTCCAGTAAAAATTAGATTATACCATAATTAGTACATTGCCTCCAAGTTCCTCTTTTCCCAACTTGTAGCCATATGTGTGTTTGTGTGCATGCATAAGTGCATGCGTATGTATATCAGCATACATCTCTTCCTAGCACTTATGACCCTCAGGTTCCCTTTTCACGCAGTCACCTTGTCCCATGACTACATCTGGGGTTTCATTAGAAGTATTTTCTGGGAGATTTACTAACTAAACTGTTTTCATTACCTTTTATTCACTAGATTGATTGAAAAATGACTGCAAAGAATAATTCCCCAGTAGAAACCAGAGTTTTGGAGGAAGGGGGTATTTTGATCTTTCCTTCATTGTCAATTGACCAATTTGGGCTGGCAAGAATTTTGAAAGCAGGTTTGTTGCAGTGACAAGATGGCTGTCAACTGGAAAAATGGCCTGTTGATAAAGACAAACTGATACAGCCAGAAGAAAATTGTCTTAAAATATAAGTAGAAGATGGGACATAAATCTAATGAGTGAAGCAATGACACAAAACCATGCTTTTGAACTTAAATTTTCTGTTTCCCAAAGCCTTCCACAAAAGATAAACAAATCAGACTGGTGAATCGATTAACATACAAGGCAAAAAATTGTTTTCTCTAGCTAGGCTAGTAAGAACTTCTAGAAGCTGAACTCCAAAATTTCCGAGGGCCACCAGGCCGGAGATGGATATGTTAGGAAATCAGCTTGCATTTCATTAATAGCGTATTTTAAAGTGTTTGCTTCAGTGATCAAATCTCTCTCTCACCTCACTGAAATCTCTTCATGCTTCTCCCATGTGTTGTAATCTTGTGCACATTAAAGGTAATTTAACATCTTGCTTAGTGACAGTTGTGAGGCATTGGCATGTAACTGGATTGCAACTGATACCACTGTTTAAATACCTCCCCAGCAAAGTTGCGTATTAACTTCAAAATGCTCCAGGATTAAATACGTTTTTGTTTCAGTTACAGGGTTAATGAAAACCAAATGGCAGAATTTGTTTTAGCTCGTGTAATGCTTAAGGGATTTTACTTAAAAGAGAAAACTCTGAATAAACTTCCATTTACTCAAATGAATATATAGCCAGCATTACGCTATCCAGAAATATGACCAACTGCAGACAAAATTTAATAGAGAGAAATATTTAAGACCCTAATTGAAATTTCTTCAACCACATAATATAAAAATTTGGAGTTATTTATTTTCAGCATAGTTTTTATTGCCTATAACTCCAGATCATTTAAATAACAAAGTAAAATTAACAAAACGTTTCCATATAATCATTTTAAATCTTTCATGTGTCTTCTCAGAAATAAATTCAATTTAATTTATCATTATTTATACACCAATGTTTGTATAAAACTTATATTTCTTCTGGTGAAAAAAGAAATACAAGCTAAACTAAGCTTATGGCAAAACCACATTCTCAACAATTTTCTGTTGCCATAGCTTAAAACTTTCAGAATGGGTTCACCTGTTTCTGACCATTGTTAAAAATGTTTCAATTGTACTGACAGTGACAGCTGTTGTGAACAATCAAAACTGAGCACAGGAAATTCATGTTTAAAAGGTAATTTTAAACATGAATTAAATAATTAAATAACTTTAAACAGCTCCCAAGAAATGCAAGGATCCCATCACAAGGACCATCAGAAAACTATTAATAACAAAAAAAGAAGAAATAACAAGAACAATCCTCCTAAGGATGAAAAAACATTGAATTGTGAGAGGGAAGGTAATCCTTGGAAACAGAAGCTCATGAAAGAAAAAGATCTTGCCTCTTGCAGAGCCATCGATGTTGGGATGCACCACCTCCCGTCGGCCAGCTGATCTTCAAGTCTTTGCCGTGTACATGCGGGGCAAGCACGCATGAACCCTTGTGCCTTGTGGTTTGGACATGCATGCATGCATTTTGGGCCCTCGGTGCTTAAAAGGTTTGCCATCACTGTACTAGGTTGCTGCTGTACTTACCTGCTGCTGAGTTGAAGGGACGAAGTACAACTGAGCTTTCCAAGCATGAACTGCTCTGAGGAGAGGAGTTTGGATTGCATTAAGACATTTTTCTGACCCGGCCCTTCACTTTTTTGGAGCATAGCTTCTGGCAGTCATACAACATATATGCCACACTGAGAGAAATTTATTGGATAGTAAAATCTACAGAATTGAATTCAGCTGGAGTTAGCAACGAAAAGCTGCCAAATGGGGAACTTTGAAAAGAATACTGCACAGGCCTTTTGTCTTTTATTGTTATTTTTTTTTAATGTCTGTCCTTTTGTTGGCATCTTAAATGCAAAAATCTTTAAATTTTTTCCTTTAAGCTGGATGAGGTACAGTTGAATGCATTTAATCAGAGAAGCAAACTTGCAGTAAAGTAATAAACTGCAAAACATAAAAGTACCAAGAAATGTCTCAGTTAACGGGAGAGCTTTGACGTGGTCCATAACCCAATATAAGCACCTAATCTGTGTGGTCAACTCCTGCTACTGCTGCTTCCCAGCAGTCACTGTTTCCATCACCCAAGTTTCCGATTCCAGTATTAACATTCAGCAGGGATGTGCAATGTATTCTGACAATTAGAATATAAGGACTCTGTGTGAACAAACACATTTGAACCTTCGTAAATCTACAGAACTTGCAGAAAAACAACAGCCTGTCAGGATTTCCATGCCACGTTTGGCAAAATTTGTACTCAGTTACCAGAAGCCAATTAAAGAAAAATCATAATTCTCCTAAAACATATATTAACTCTCATGAAAAAATAGAGAAATATGTTAGTGTTTTTAGAATTGCCATGGAATCATATATTTTTCCTATGCTTGCATGGCTGCATTTCTGCATTTACACTATTAATTAGTCTATCAAAGCAGGATCCCATGGGGTTAAAAGGCAGGACAAGTTATATAAGCCCTTCGATCACACAGGCTTCCCATAAAGCAGTGAAACATTACCACATCTGCAGAAGACTGCATTGAATTTTTTTGTTTGAGGGAAAATCCAAGATTGCAATGGGGGACGGTGGGAACTTTAAAAAATGGCAAGCATCCAATACATAGTGTCATCTGATCTGCAGGGAACTTGATTTGCTTCAATTGAGCATAGAAGAATCCAAGAGCATTGCAGAAAGAAAAACATTGTAATGATTTTTTTTCAAACAGAACATATTCTAAGTATTCCTTATGCCTTTAACATTATTGTAATTTCTCAAATTCACTTTTAATTTAGATTAGCATATGCATCTCATTATATAGGTAAGTGGCACAGAAAAAAATAAATCCTGTATTTTCCACTGCCACTTAACATTTCTTAGAAAGCAAGAGTACCCTTCTTTCATAATTTAAAATGATCTTTTAAAACAGATTTTTTGGGTGATGACACAATGTATGCACCCAGGAGAGGCTTTTCATCCTGGTGATGAGTATTGGCAATTGAGTAGATATGGGCATTTTCTTAGAAAAGTAAATACCACTGAGCCTGGCATGCTTATCCTTATAAACATTTTTTTATAATCCCTATGCACGATCACTTACTCTTATTCTGCACTTATCTCATTGTTCCTAACCTTTTCTCCTTAAAACTATTTCTATACCTCTTTCAGTATTCATCTCTTTCATAAATCTGTACTGTAATCATAAGCCTACTCAGGTCATATAATTTTCCACTTAGCAACCACAATGCTTAGTTACCAAGACTTCGATTGTGGTTGCTAAGTGAGGCCTACTTGTATTAAAAAATGTGGTAAAAGAAGAATTTGATGTCCTTTCAGAGATTTTTATAAAGGTCTAAATAAAAAAGGCATGTTAAAATGTATTAATGCCCTTGGAATCAGTAGAGCGACAATATCTCCATAGGGGAATATTGGCATATGGTACCCAATGTTTTGCTGCTGTTGTTCAATCACTAAGTCATGTTCGACTCTTCATGACCCACCCAATAGTTGTATCTGGTCCTGAAAAATCCTTCCCCATGCTAAAGGAAGAAAAAATGTACAAATATCGAGAACTTGTATCTAACAATATTTCTGAAGTTCTGAGAGAGTGACCTGCCTTCAGACTGATATCTAATGGCAATCTTTATAACATCAACTTTATCACCCAACCACAGTCCAAAGTTAATAAGGAATCTACAAGCACTCCAGATGTTCTCAGTTTTGATTCTAACATTTTGCTATGATGAAAGAAATTGTGAGCTAAGACAAGCTGTAGCAATTTTGTAAAAAAAAATCTGATCTTTAGTCACTATGCCAATCTCCATGTCCTATGTTCAGTTTTGACCATCTAAACTCAAGCCTAAGTACTGCATTGAAGGTCCAGCATATAAAGATCTTAAAAACTTGCATTTGTATTGTTTCTAGGTGTCTATGGAGGTTCTCAGTCATCCAGGTCATGGTTGTTCCAAAGGTGTTTTTTCAAGGGGCAACTGGACTTTCTGGGTTTTTTTTTATTTTGAAGGCACTTGACTTCACATCCTGAAAAAGCACCTTTGGGATATTGTCTCTCGGATTTTCTTCAGGAATAGGCCAACCTGAGGTACAACAAACATTTGGGCTAGCATTATAGTCGTGAAAAATTCTGGTGCTGTATCAGTATATTTCCTTTGGAATAAAAAAAATTCTCTTGGTAGTTGTTATAGATTATGGACTGCCACTTGCTTAATACATTCTTAATACATACTTAATTTTAGTTTACTTTATTGTCATTGCATCTCGTACAACAAAATCAAACACCATCTTCAGTGCACATCATGACCCTGACCATGAAAATAAACACAAACATACATCCTTCACCCTTCACACATTGAACCAGAAACCTCTGACACCACACCAACACTGCACTATACAGCAGAATTCAAAAGAATTCTGCCCTGGGATAGAAGCTGTTTTTCAGTCTATTTTTCCTTGTTTTTATTATTCTGTACAGTCTGCCAGATGGTAATAGTTAAAAAAAAGGGTTCCGAGGATGAGATGAATCTTTGAGAATGTTCTGAACTTTCTTAAGGCAGTGGGAGCGATAAACTTCTTCCAAGGAGGGAAGAGGACAACCAATAATCTTCTGGGCATTAACCCTCTGGAGTGCTTTCCTATCGACCACTGTGCAATTGGCAAATCATACAGAGATGCAGTATGTTAAAATGCTCTCTATGGTGCAGCGGTAGATCACCAGCAGCTTTTCATTCAGTTGTTGTTTTCTGAGAAGTCTCAGGTAGTATAATCTCTGCAGGGCCCTTTTGACCAGGGCTGCAATATGGGCACCCCAGGTCAGGTCCTCTTTTAGGGTAACACACAGAAACTTAAAACCGGCCACTTGCTCCACTCGGTCTCCATTGATAAGCAAGGGCTGGATGTCTGATCTGTTCCTTCTATAATCCACTATAAGCTCCTTGGTCTTATTGGTGTTGAAGACCAAGTTGTTGTCTCCATACCACAAAAGCAACTGGTCCACCTCATCTCAGTAGGCAGACTCATCCCCCAAAGAGGTAAGTCCCACCACTATTGTATCATCTGCAAATTTAGCAATAGTATTACTAATGTGAGTGGGAATGCAGTCATGCACATAAAGAGTTTAGAGTAAGGGACTCAACATATAACCCTGTGGTGTACCAGTGTTCAGAATAATGGCTGAAGAGGTATGATTACCTCATCTCACCCTCTATGAGCGGCCAGACAGGAAATCCATAATCCAAAGGTAGATTGAATTAGAAAGCCCAAGGTCCAGAAGTTTAGACACTAGTCTGTGTGGAAGAATTGTGTTAAACGCAGAACTAAAATCCACAAAAAACATCCTCACATAGTCCTCCCGCTGTTCTAGATGAGTCAGAGCAGTGTGAAGAGTGATGGCTATAGCGTCCTCTGTAGATCTATTTTTTCTGTATGCAAACTGATGTTTATCAAATGTATGCGGAAGAACCAGAAATGATGTGCAGCAGACCAATTTCTCAAAGCATTTCATGATGATAGGAGTGAGTGTCACTCGTCTGTAATCATTGAGTCTGTAATTATTGATAGGGAATTTCTTTGGCAGAAGAACAATGGTGGAAGCCTTCAAACAAGATGGAATAGTGGACTGGGATAAAGACCGATTGAAGATCCTGGTAAAGACTCCAACCAACTGATCAGCACAGTCTTTAGGCACTCAGTCAGAGATACCATCAGGACCAGCAGCCTTTCTAGGGTCCACAGCCCTCAGAATGCTCCTCACCTCCTGTTCCTCCACAATGAGGTGGAGGCTACAATTGGCTGGTCATTGTGTTTTGTCTCTCTGATGTCTCCACTTCAAAGCGAACAAAGAAATGATTCAGTTCCTCTGCCAATGAAGCATCCCCCTCAGCAGGGACGACATTGGTCGGTTGATGGTTTGTAATTTGTTGAATCCCTCGCCACACCTGCCTCATGTAATTGCTATAAAAATTATCCTCAATCTTCCTCTTACAATCAGTCTTGGCCTTCCGAATACCTTGCTTCAGATTAGCTCTGTCAACACTGTATCTTGCCCCATCACTGGACCTAAAGGCCTTGGTCCTGTCTCGCAAGAGGCGCTGGACTTCCTTGGTCATCCAGGGTTTCTGACTGGGATAGATCCTAATACGTTTATCCACAGTGATAGTATCTGTGCAGTGTTTGATATAGCACAGAACAGTTGCAGTGCGCTCTTCTAGGTCAGATGTCCCAATTTGTGTTCTCAAAACAATCCTGAAGTTGTTGGGAAGCATCTTCTGGCCAAGATTTCACTGTCTTTATTATAGGCAGAGCCCATCTCCTAAAAGGGATGTAAGCTAAAAGCAGTGACATATGGTCTGATTGTCCCAAATGTGGTAACTGTACAACCTTATAGCCATGTTTGATGTTGGTATATACTTTGTCCAATATGTTTGGTTCTTTAGTAGCACACTTAACATGCTGATAGAATTTAGGGAGTACTTCTTTTAAATCAGCTTGATTAAAGTCCCCTGCTATGATATCCACAGCATCAGGATACTTATTCTGCTGATTACTAATAAGATTATACAAGAATCCCAAAGCTATGGTAGTATTGGCATCAGGTGGGATATAGACTGCAGTAATCAAAACCACGCTGAATTCCCATGGAAGATATATGGGTCTACATTTAAGTGTCATATACTCCAGATCCATGGAGCAGTGGCTGTTTACAGTCTTTGTATTGATACACCAGCTTATGTTCACATAAAGGCTTAAACTTCCCCCTTTTATCTTGCCAGAATCTCTACTCCTGTCCTGCTGGTGAGCTATGTAGCCTTTCAGCTCAACAGCTGCATCTGGAAGGAGTGAATGAAGCAAGTTTCTGTGATTAGCAAAACACAGCAGTTCTTGATGAATTTAGTCTTTGCAATCTCTAGCCTTAATTCATCCATTTTGTTAGTCAGGGATGTTGCATTGGTAAGAAATATACTTTGAATTGAAGGCTTGTGTGGGAACTTTCTCAACCTAAAGAAAACCCCAGCATGGCATCCTCTCTTCCTTTTCCTGTTCTTCTTTCTCCACCTCTTCCTCCTTCCTACAGGGATAGTGATCCATGGCTCCCCCAGGGACCTAGCTGCCTCCTTCAGTATGTTATGAGAATGTATAAAATCATCCATAATAGCCTTTTCACATTTCAGTCCAATTTGTAACAAGGCTTGCTGAACTAAAGATGCTCCTTGCCCACAGGATTCAATCAAGGAAAGGATCCACACACAGAAATCATACACACCATACACTGAAAGAAGCAGCGGTTAGCAGCATGCATGTGCGTAGCCATCTTGAAGTAAATACATTAATACATGATTTCCAGGAGCCCCAATCATGAAAGATTACTCTTCGATTTTTAAAGAAGGGCACTTTTCTGCTCAATTCAGTTTCTTGGCAAAAAATCCATGATTTATCATTGTCTTTCATAAATATGTGTAATGTGCTTGTGAACAGAGAGCATTGTTGTTGGTTCCAAACAAGCTCTTCCAAAATAATACTCCAAACTGCTTTCAATATACTTCAAAATATGTTGTTTAGTACTAGGAAATAACTATCAAATCTGTTATTTAAAATTTTCTGCATAACAGAATTTTTCACCTGCCTTAAGCATATTTATAACAAAAAGCAATTTAAAGGAAACTTGATGAAAAGAGGGTCATATTGATTCCTATAAGTCCATCTAAACCAGTGTAGAAATTTACATCCAACAAACTGCTTAGCTATCAGACTGCTCTTTCAATCAATGGAATTCAAGCAAGTTTTGCCAAATCTCCTCCATGTGTTATCACTTTTATACTTTCTTGGAACTGATTTGGAAGCATGGGAGCTAGAGAGAGAAGATAAATCGTTGAAAACATCTCTTTCTCCATTCCCTGGTCTGAAGGGGAAAAAATCCCATCAATAAGTGATAGTAACAGACTCAATTCAAATTAGGGGTCTTTGCTATTAATCAGTGTTGATGTTTGCGTAATGAAACATCTGCAAGAAAACAACTAAGTTCAGAGAGCACCAAGGACCCCTTCATTTCAACCTTGACTAGAAATGTTCTCCTTCATTGGTATCAATTTAAATTGTTTCAAATGGTTGGCCACAAAATGGATTCTTCTTTTTTTTTTAATTCAGTTTCTCAAACATTATAGATAGAAGATAGAATACTTTATTGGCCAAGTGTGATTGGACACACAAGGAATTTGTCTTGGTGTAAATACTCTCAATATACATAAAAGACAAGATACATTTGTTAAGAATGAAGAATCATAAGGTACAACACTTAATGATAGTCATAGGGTACAATCAGCAATCAAATCATACTAGGAAACAGTCAATATAAATTGTAAGGATACAAGAGACAAAGTTGCAGTCCTACAATCACAAGTGGGAGGGGATGGCTGATAAGGAGTGATGAGAAGATTAACAGTAATAGTATAGTGCAGACTTTGTAATCGTTGAACAGTGATTTAATGACATCAGAACTACATGTTATTAGATCACCCTTTAACTGTGACCACTGGTTACACTGACTCAAAATGATAGGAATCCAATAACTGGAGAATCATCCATCTGTAACCCTTGCTCTAGATCAGAAGGTGTCAAACTCAATTTCATTTAGGGCCACATCAGGGTTGTGTTCCACCTCAGGGGCTGGGGTGGGCATGGCCAGCTCAATGTCACTTGTGTTGGGGGCACCTATGATGGTCTGAATACTCTGCCAGTGAAAAAAGGTTCCTGAGCTCCGGTTTTGTCTGCAATGGCTTCCTGCAATCCTCTGACAGCAAAAAGGGAGTTCGGGAAGGCCGTGTGCAACTCTTGTGAGCTCCGTTTTCGGTGGCAGAGGCACCGTGGGCCACTCCTTCGCTGTTTCTAGGATGGCCCCGCAGGCCAGATCTAAGCACCCTGTGGGCCAGACCCCTGCTATAGATTAACATTTCAAAACTTTAATAATAGCTAGCAATAGAATCACAAAAGAAAAAGGGGATTCTATGAAACTTACCGAATTATCTAACAGCCTTCTAGAGATTTGCTAAAAGCCTCAGCACATGATATTATATCTGAGAGACAATACAAAAAAATAGAGAAATTGTCATCTGAACCAAAAGATTAAGGGCAGCATCCAACGCTAGGTGGATTTCACCTAGTTTCCAAAGTCAAATCTGATCTTGAGGAGATTTGCGAGGAAGAGGAGAGAAATTAGCTCTTCTGCAGGCAATTCGGCTTCAGGAAAAATGATTACTCTACTGTCATCAGAACTATGCAAAGAATTGATGAAAAAGTAATCTCCCAGTAAAGCAAGTTCTGCTTAAGGTTCCCCTTTTAATAGCTTTCCTTCAAAAGAGCCAACTGATCTGAAACAGCTTTCTTTGCATTTTGCTAGTCACTCTGAGAACATATACTCCAGAAGGCTATCAGTAGTAAATCACAGACATTTTTATGTAATGCTTGAAGGGGAAGAGGGGGATAACTTTGGAGCCATAAATGCTCTAGGGGCAAAACAGCATTCAGATATGAATGTGTGCCAATGTGAAAACCTATATTTTAAGAACACTTTTGGATGAAGAAGCACTCATTATGCACAGGCATGCCTGAAGCCAATACAACACATTAGAAAGCAAGCAGGAACAAGTTATGGGGAGACAGCAGTAGGCTTCATGAATGTCTAGTTCCAAGAACTGCAAAGGCTACATTTTAAAATCTGTTTAGTAGGAAATAAGCACCAATGCTTGTGCGTGTGTGTATCCACCCCAGCAGTAATTTTGAAGTGGAACTGGAATTCAGTGGAATCTGAAGCCCAGGAGCAGGAAAGTGAGAGAAAACAGAGTTCCTGCAAACAGAAATACAGGAATCACACAAAGGTAGCAACTGTTTAACCCACAAAGATGCAACTATTAAAAAAAATAAGAAATGTGGGGGGGGGGGGGGGGAGTAGAGGAGGGTATTTAATGAATTTGAGCCAGCAAAAATCAGCTCAGTTCTTGTATGGAAGGGAGCATAGGGGTCTACAGTTGTTTTCAGAGCAGTGGAAAGCCTTTGTGTCGACTTATAACAATTCATTTAGTGACCATTCAGTTACAACAGCACTGAAAAAAGGATTGTTTTTCACTTTACTTCAGGTTGCAGCATTCCCATGGTCATGTGATCGAAGTTCAGATGCTTGGCAGCAGATTAGTATTTACGATGGCTGTAGCGTCCTAGAATTATGCAATCACCTTTTGTGACCTTCTGACAAGCAAAGTCAATGGGGAAGCCAGATTCACTTAACAACCATGTTACCAACTTCAGTGATTCACTTAAAAACTGTGGCAAGATAAGTTGTAAAATGGGGCAAAAGTCACTTGACTGGCAACAGAAATTAAGAGCTCAACTGTGCTTGTACTTCAAGAGCTGACTGTATATATTTTTGTAGAACTTTTTTTCTCTAGTATTCTTTCTCTCTTCCTCTCTCTCTTTTGCCAGGTAACTGCCTGGACAAGACTCTTAAGTTTTCTTGGCAGGGTTTATTAGTAGTAGTTTACCACTGCTTACTTCCTAAGGCCAAAAGAGAGGGACTGGCCCAAGGTTACCCAGCTGGCTTTGTACCTAAGGGCTGACCAGAACTCATACTCTCTGAGTTTCTAGCCTGATGCCTTAAAAGTACTAAACCAAACTGTCTCTCTTCTTCACATAGTGATTTCATAATCAAATTGCTGACTGCAAACTTTTTTGAGAAGGCCTTTATATATACCCCTATACATTCACACAATTATTTCCAGGAGTGTCCTGGTAGTTCATAAGGTAAGCACATCTGACATGAGAATTCATATTCAACTTTATCGTGCCCCCGTACTATTGTTCATTAAAAGTATATATACATACATACATTCCACTTTTTTCTTAAAATCAAAGCAAGAATAAAATATATTATGTCTCCAAATAACCAGAAAACAGAGAAAGCCAGAAAATCAAGAAACCATAGGAAAAAAATAAGCAGATGTCAATTTCCTCCAGACAGCCTTATCTAATCTAGCCCCTTCCAGAATTCCAGTAGTTGAACTACACTTCTTTTCATCTCTAACATTCATGTTCTTATAGATATAATCCAAAATATTCTAAATCCACAAAATGTAGATTTTTAGTAATTGTAGCAGGGAACTTTACAAAATAGTGTTCAGGTCCAAATGCATTTTCGCAATATACAAAAGTCAACCAATCCTTTTCCTCTATTCACATCTATGTGCATATTAAAAGATCACTACCAAGTGATATGAGTTACTAAAACACAAGCCCCAGTTTAATAGCAGTCTTCATTCCTTGTCTGATTGCACAGTTTCTGCACTTTAAACAAGAGTCTTACAAAATTCTACACAGGATAGTAACAGACATGAATGTTATTGATAGATTAAAAGGGTAACATAATTATACTTGGACCTCATTTTGATCTATTTTCCTCCTTTTCCTGTGGACTAATATAAAAGCAGCCTTATTACTCAAATAATGTCTGTCTAATGTCTGTTTCACTGGAACCACTAAGTTCTTATCCTGGATTAAGGATACAGAGGGATAATTGCAAACTATGATTTGTGTAGACATAGATATCGAATTCTTTATTGACCAAGTGTGATTGAACACACAAGGAATTTGTCTTGGTGCATATGTTCTCAGTATACATAAAAGAAAAGATACATTCGTCAAGAGGCAAGAATCATAAGGCATAACACTTAATAATCGTAGGATACAATAAGCAATTGAGTCATACTAGGAAACAGTCAAATAAATTGTTAGGATACAAACAACAAAGTTATGGTCATACAGTCATAGGTGGGAAGAGATGGGTAAAAGGAAGGGAGGATTAGTACTAGTAGTAATAGTAACGCTTAACTAGAAGGGAGGATTAGTAGTAGTAGTAACTAAATTTAACTAGATTTATTGAAGAAATCATTTGTGTTTATATACACATTGGTATAAACAAGCAAACTATGGATACTAATTCACAATGTGGTTTTGTCACTGTGGGTTTTGTGGTTTGCAAAGCAGGGCTTTTGATTTAGCATGTCATGCAAACACAATAAAATGCAATTCATTCAATAAACATGGCTTTATCTACTGTGTAAATGCAGCCAGTAAGATCAGAAGGCAAAACACAGACATGACAAGTTATTAATAATATCCCAGCAACTATTTCTAAAGAGAATTGATACATGGTGTGATTTAAAAAGCATATGGCAGGCCACATTTAGGCACAAGGAAAATCTCAACATTCAAAACCTCGCACATGATGCAACGAATTTAGAAATCAATGCCCTTTCTAATACTTGCCAGTATTTTAATATTTAAAAGGAGTATTTTTTTTTAGACCCCCGCATCACTTACCTCGTCTGCTAGAGATACAATTCGATCCCTGTCGAAAGCTGCACTTAGGAATCATAAAGCTAAACTCAGAAGGGTGTCCTTAGTTGCGAACCAGCATCTAGGCCGCAGCAAGTATTTTAAAGGCGATGATGAAAAGCTTAGCAAGGGGGCTGGTGCACTGACACAGATGTGAGGTTGTGTGGCTTGTGCAATAGCGTGGCGGTACAAAACGACTGCTGGGATGAAGCTGCTCTCAAAGCACCGTATCTGGGCTATGTTCTAAGGAACGATCGGCGGCGATGGCCTGGGGGTGGAAAATACGTGCCAAAAGCAAGCCTCACCCACAGCTAAAAGTCTGCCCACCGCGTTAGGGTAAATAAAGCCCTCCGAAACAGCTCTCTGCGCCTCGGGTTCGGGACTCGTTCCGGGGTAAAGGATCAACGTTCCGAAATTGAGCGACTCGTCCAACTGAAAGCAAGAGGGGGACACCAGCTCGCTACTATTCCACCGCTATGTCTAGGTCTCTTAAAAAAAACAAAACAAAAAACCAGTCACATCCAATAAACATGGCATGATCTTTGTCCATGTTTTACCGCCATTCACTGAAGAAGGTGCGTTTTTGTTTTCCCGACCTCTTCATTTTGTTTCTTTCTCTCTCTCTCTCTCTCTCCCCCCCCCCCCGTCCTTCTAGAGATAATGGCACCTCCGAGAATGCTGTTTTATGTTTGCGGAAGGGCTTCACTTTCAGTCGGCTTCCGCTGGGTGGCGATAGTGTGCACGTCTTGAAGCTGTAAATTGAGCGGGAGGGAGGCTGGACGGCGGGAAGCCTGTTGTCAGGAATTGCCTGGGACGGATGGACGATGAGGAAAAATAGATGATATAAGTTTAGGTAGGGCTACAGAACTCTAGACCATAGCAAAGAAATACAGAATGCTTTTCACTCTCTGCTGCCATTTAGTGATCGGCTGATGGTTGCATCCCAGATCGAGCTAATCCTTCCTTTGGCATTTAAAAATCAGCAGTCAATCACAATCAATCAATTGTGGGCCTAAAGCCCATGTCACACTGAACCAACGGATGCAAAGAGGATGCAAAACGGACAAAAAAGCTTGCCATCCGTTGGAAAACGCGATGTACTCACTGCCTCCGTTTGGCTTCCACTCTATCCGTCCAGCATCCGTCTATGGACGTTTCATCCGCTCAGAAAGTTTTGGGCTGCCCAAAAACTTTTGCGCGGAAAATGTATCCAGTTCGTCCGTTCTGCATCCGCTATGCATCCGTTCTGCATCCGCTATATACGCTAGGCATCCGCTGCGCATCCGCGCAATTTGCATCCGCTCGGACGCAGGGAGGAAGCGGAACGGACGCGGAACGGATGCAGAACGGATGCCTAGCGGATGCAGAACGGAAACAAAGCGTTTAAAACAGAAAAAACATTCACAGAGGGACCTATCTCGGATATTAAGGATGTCTAGAGGATGCCTAGAGGATGCCTAGCGGAAAACCTATATTTCCTACAAAAAGGGGGAGCAACTCATCTGCATCTCACTTTCAGAACAGCAGCCCAGCGGTGCAGACCTCTGCAGCCTTCATCTGACTCTTCCTCTTCCACAGCATCCAGTCATGTCCACCATGGATTGCAACAAAGTCCTTTCGGCAGCCACCATCGTTCTGCAACAGTGCAAAGCCATCTGCAGGCTCTGTGAACTCTACTGTGAGAAGAAAAAGAGGCAGCCAAAAAGAGTCTGGGTCCAAAGATGGTTCGCCAGAAGAGCAGAGGACGGGCTGTACAGCAAGCTGATGGTGGAGTTCAGGAACGAAGACACTCGTGCATTCCAGAACTTCATGAGGAGGCCTCCAGCCATGTTTGACGAAGTTGTGCAGCGCCTGACACCCACGTTGACCAAGCAGAGCACCAGCTTCCGCCCCAGCCTAGACCCTGGGCTCAAGGTGGCACTCACTCTGCGCCACCTGGCCTCCGGGACCACCTACAGGAGCATGCAGTATGGCTGGAGGGTGCCATCCAACACCATCAGCATTGTGGTCAGAGAAGTGGTGCAGGCCATCATCGAAGAATACAAGGAGGAGCTCCTCCAGTGCCCCTCCACTGAAGAAGGCTGGAAGAAAGTTGCAGAGCAGTGGTATCAGAGGTGGAACTTCCCACACACCATTGAAGCCATAGATGGCAAACACGTGGCCTGCAAAGCTCCAGCCAAGTCGGGGTCCACTTATTTCAACTCCAAGGGCTTCTTCAGCATCATCCTCTTCGCCATGGTCGATGCTGACTACAAGTTCATGTACATCGATGCTTCAGGCAACGGCTCATCTTCAGATGCCCAGGTATACAATGCCAGTGACCTCAAGGATGGGCTGGAATGCAACCTCATCGTGGGCTTCCCAGATCCAGACCCCCTGCCCAACGACACGCAAGATGTGCCCTACTTCATCGTGGGGGATGCCTTCTCCCTCACAACCTACTCATGAAGCCCTACACCTCCAGACGCCTCACCTGTAAAGAGAGGATCTTCAACTACAGGTTGTCCAGGGCAAGGTGGGCGGTGGACAACGCCTTTGGCATCCTGGCCAACAGGTTCCAGGTACTTCTCACCACCATGCAGCATAGCCCAGAGACTGTGAGGAGAATCATGGAAGCTTTCTGCATCCTGCACAATCTCATGCGCACCTGCTACCCAGTGTTGCAGGACAAGCTTGTGGACCGTCAGCAAGGCAATGGGGACATGGAGCCTGGGGAATGGAGGCAAGGGTGAAACCTGATAGACAATGTGGGTGTGCAAGGTCCCAACAGAGCCTCACGTGAAGGGAAGAAGCAGCGCAACCTCCTGAGATGCTGGTGCAACTCCCCAGCTGGAGCAGTGGAGTGGCAAGACAGAATGGTAGATGCTTAATGGATGCTTCCTTCAGCCTGTCTCATCACACGGATGAGATTGGGCCATGTATGTTGGGTGGACCTACAATGAACAGGGCATTTAATAAAGAGTTGTGTTTATGTTGACATGTGTGGATGATTATTACATTATTATTGATAATCAAGGGCCATAGATGTTGCACCTGAGAGGGTGGACCATACAGTCCCACTATGCTTGCGCTGGAGGTTTATCTATCCCACAGCTATTACCCATCCCAAAGGTATCCCTGCTCATTCCTCAGGTATCCCTGCCCATCCCACTGCTATCTTAACCCATCCCACAAGCATGCAAAGGCTTAAACCATTTCTAAAAGTTTCCACCAAGACTTTATTAAAAAAAAGAAATGAAGCAAGTGTGTGAATCATAAATAGACTTTATTAACAACAAGCTATAAAACAAAAATGAGTCTCTGGCACTCCTCTTGGTCGCTCAGTCTCAGGGGTGAAGGGTCCAGGTGCTGTGGAGGTGGCTGGTGCTGGAGTGCTTGTCATCAGCTCCTCCAGAAGCAGAAGCAGCAGAAGCGCCAGCCCCAGAAGAGCGAGCCCGTGCTGCAGAAGCCCCAGGAGACCCAGAGTGAGGGCCAGGGGGCGGGATGGTAGCCCTGTCCCTCTTGCCAGGGCTGGCAGCAGATGGCTGAGGCTTGCTGTGCTTCCGCATGGTTGTGGGGTTGCTGGCTGGCAGGGAGGCTGGCAGGCACCAAGGCTGGCAGGAAGGCTGGCAGGCAGACATGAACCAAGGCTGGCAGGAAGGTAGGCAGCAAGGCTTGCAGGCAAACATGCAGGCAGGGCCGGCAAAGCAGCCAATCCGTCCAGCAGCAGGTCTTTCCTTTGAATGGCGACCTGCTTCCGAGCTGCTTCCGTTATATCCGCGGGGCTGACGCAATGCATCCCCCCCGCATGTGCAATTAACGCCAGGCATCCATTAGGCTTCCGCTGTGCATCTGCTGTGCATCCGCTTCATCAGCTAGGCTTCCGTTCTGCAACCGCTGTATCCGTTCCGCGTCCGCTTTGCTGCGGCCCCCCGGAAGCCTTGCGGATGTGCCATCCGCTCCCATCCGCTTCCATCCGCTGGGCTTCCGTTCCGCATCTGCTTTCCATCCGCCCTGCGTCCTCCCCGTGTCCGTGTTATCCGCTCCGGTTATGCAAATTTTTGCCCCTTTTGAGAGCGGATAACAACGGATGGAACATTTTGCCCCTCCGCTGTGTCCTTTTTGCATCCGTTGGGCAGTGTGACATGGGCTTAAGTTGAGGATTTCAGCAGTCCTCAACTTATGACCACAATTGAGCCCAACATTTATGTTGCTAAGTGAAACAATTGCTTAGTGAGTTTTGCCCCATTTTACAGCTTGCCACTGTTGTTAAGTTAATCACTGCCATTGTAAAGTGGGTGCTAAGTGAATCTGGCTTCCCCATTGACTTTGCTTGACGGAAGGTTACAAACGCCGATCGCATGACCTCAGAACAATGCAACCATCAGAAGTGAAAAAATGAAAGATCATCTTCCGTACGAACGTGCACAGATTTAAAATGATGGAAGAGGGGTACTCCTGCTTTCTAAGAAATGTTAAATGGCAGTCAAGGAAAAGGGCTGTTGTGTGGATTGACTGTTTTGCAGACAGTATGGCTGCGTTATCAGAAAACCACTTCTCATAATTGATTTAATTAGAATTTAACCAATTGATTTAACTCAATTTTCTGGGTCTTCATAACACCCTGAACCAAAGAAGATCCACTGGTTTTGTTAGACTATGCTAGACTAAATTTATGGTAATTTGTGGTTCCGATGGCAATCACAGATCATGCATGTTAAATGCTTCAGTGACTGTAGCAAACACAGTGGTTAATTCTGAGAATATATTATTTGCTAGATTATAACAATCTGGGCAATCTAGCACACAGTATATTGTTCTCCAGATGTTACAGTAATGAATTCCAGCTCTCATTAGCCCCCATCCCATCAGTACTAAGGATGATGACATTTGCAATCCAATAATATCTGTGGGGAAAGCAAGTTGTATATCTTTCTGATAGAAAAAAAGGAAAAGTATATTTACCAAATGATGTTACAGTATCTAACTACCTTATCATATGACTTTTCTATGTAAACATTTTTTTCAGAAGTATGTAGTGAGCAGTGATTCTATTTTAATAGATTCCTTAATGCGGTAGCATTTTCTCAGGTTTGCCTGTAAGTCTGAAAAAAAATACTGAAATGAGTAGCAGTGTTCGCTGCCCACACAAGATCAGAACAGTCTCTTCCTAACCAAAGCATATACAGCCCTGAAAATTATTTACCTCCATATTCATTTTTTTAAGAACAGCTTATTATTCTAAGCTAATAATATGGATGTAAAGGATTGTGTTGTCCAGGAACAAGGAATGTGTTGGTCACTATTTGTAGTTAAGACTTTACTTCTATCAATTGAAATGGCCTGTGTGTCAACTCATAAAACATTTTCTATGCCTGTTTTATAGTTGCCAACAGAAAGGAGGTGGGGGGAAGAGTTTGAAAGAGCAGTGCTGCAGTTTGGAAGTGAAAATACATTCCATGCATACCTTGCAAAGATTATACTGACCAACTGGAGTTTCTGGTATGCAATTGGAGACCCAGATTAATGACTCTTGGCAATGAATGTGTTTCGTTGGAGACTATGAATTATGATATCCCCAGAGGGGTGGGGGAAAACCAGGGTCAAAGGTGATAGTGAATTACATGTCTCAGAAAAGGCTATATCCAGGTCATGCCAATATGTTGCTCCTAATGAATTCTTTAAAGCTTTTTGAAGTTTGGCTCAAGACTCATGATTTAATTAGGGCAATCACTGGAATCCTGACAGCTAGCCGATTCTATGAAGAAGTACTTTTTCCTATCTTGAATCTCCATTATTCATCTCATTTGATCTGGCTGTCTAAATTGGGGGGCCCTTCCTCCCTCATTGTTCCATGAATATTCTTCATGAAGCTTCCTGCTCAGTGAAAAATGATGACCACTGGAAATAGAAATGTACATTTACATTTAAGAGGGAGGAGGAACAATATTGAATTAGCTGTTGAAAAGAAGTTTGGAGGTCATTTAGATATTTCTTAAAATGAGTTTTTGCTTTTATTTTCCTTTTCTTGCACTTTTTCTTTCTTCTTTGTCTTTTGTTTTCCTGTAAAAACAAAATGTAAAACCCATTGGCTTCTCCTATTCAAGTTAGCAGGGATGCCTTCAGGGGTGGGATGCTACTGGTTCGACCCAGTTCTATAGAACCAGTAGCTCCGTAGAGCAGCTGACATTAAACCAGTTCACTGCAACGACCTTCTGGTCGTCTGTTTGGCCCTCCCGCCTGCCTGGGCTCTTGGCTGTCCTTTATTTCCTGCTTTTTCAACCTTTGCACGGCACAGCTGAGGTTGAAAAAGCAGGAAAGAAGAGGATTTTTCAAGTGCTGTGCTTGTCAGCTTTCCAGGTGGCACAGCTGATGACTTTTTGCAAATGCTACACACACACACACACACACACACACACACACACACACAGAGCAAAACACATTCTCACAGAACCATTGTAACACCAGTTGAATCCCAGCCCTGGATACTTTCTGATACATGTAAAGAGAAAGAACTCATAAAAATTGTGCTTACTTTTTGGAAAATATTTAAGAATGTGTATTTGAAATGTATTTGCTGCTTGAGTGATCAGAGACAACAGTTTAGTTATTTACATTTTACATTCATTAAACCCTTAAATCTAAGCATTATTCTGTACATAACCATTAGAAAAATGATTTTGCTGAATTGAGAATATAACCATTTCAGTTAATTGTCTTCCTTTTGTTACCTTTTTCAGAAATAAATCCCATTGCATTTGTTATGATTTACAAGGAGGCAACTGTGTTTGGCATTAGTGCAGCTTCTTTTCTTTCTTTCTTTCTTTCTTTTTTTGTGGCACCTGTAGACCTCTCCAATTTTGGTGACATGTTTCCCAAAAGTTAGTGATTTGTATTGTTAAGCCTGGGTTCCCCAACCAGGGTTAGGTAGACAAGCTAAACAGAATGTGCAGCGTTAGTCAGATAGGCACACAGATAAATGAGTGAGCTAAGCTTGTATGTTTATTAACATACAGTAAAAATAACAGATACGCTTGTGCTATCAAGAATATAGTTTATTCCATTATAAGTTAATAGCATAGTCAAATAACAGTCCAATAGTCATGTATCATGTAGTCAGTCCATTCAGTGATATTCAGTTAGCAAAATCCATGTAGAATATCCTATGTCAGTTCACTTACAAATCAGTCCTTTGTTGTCTCTCCCGTTCGAGCAATGCAGTCTTGATTCCAAGCAGTAATCAGGGATCATCTAAACCAGAGCAAGCAAGCTGTAGACTTGCTACTTTTATATTGTTTTCATAACCACTCCTTTAATTGCTATTTCACAGTTAAAGCTGCAGACACTTTAACACACACTAACTATGATTCATAGTTATTATTTCACCTAAACCAGTTAGGGTAAACAATGTTATCCCTAACATTCTCCCCTTTTAGGTTAAATAATAACTATGAATCATTTACATCTTTAAATTATATTTTTCACAATTTTCTTTAAACTTAATTGCTCCTTGAGCTTTTGTAAATTGGTCTGCAATGTTTTCTTCTGACATGCAGTATTCCAATTTTATTAGTCCATTTTTCACTGATTCTCTTACATTTAAATATCTTAAGTCAGTATGTTTTGATCTAGTTTTTACAGCAATACTAGTAGCTAACTTTATAGCTGCTTGGTTATCCTCGTACACCATAATGGAATCTTTCACAGTTATACCCATGTCTAACAATAACTGTTTGTAGAAAATCAAGTCAGTGCATAATAATGACAGACATGAAAATTCAGCTTCCATCGTGGATAAGCTAATATGCTGTTGTCTGATTGACCTCCACCCTATTAGTGTCTTACCAAATAATATAGCCATCCCAGATGTTGATTTTTTAGTGTTTATATCAGTTGCAAAACTTGCATCTGCATAGGCACTAAGACTCAAATTACCCTTTGGTTCTATATACAATGCATGGTTCATTGTTCCTTTAAGATATCTCAATATTCTTTTTAAGGATTGCCAATGACATTGTTTTGGATCTGAATTAAAACGTGCCAGCTGATTTACACTATAAGCTATATCTGGCCTTGACCAATTGCTTATATATGATAAGCTACCAATCAAAGATTGATATATGGACTTATCAAATTTGGGACTTTGATCATTAGTTTGGCAAACTTCCTGACTCATTGGAGTCTTTGCCAGTTTACAAAGTTCCATTTTATACGTTTTAATTAATTGGCAAATTTTATCTTCTTGAGATATCTTAAAACCATTATTTGTTTTATTAATTGTCAATCCTAGATACCTTTTAATTTCACCTAAATGCTTTATTTTTATCTTTTTGGCTAATAATGATATAATCTCATTAGCTTCATTATTAGTCTTAGTTATCAAAGCAATATCATCTGTAAATAATAATAATAATGACACCATTCCATTATTTTCTCTTTTAAACACACACGGATCTGCTAAACCAGATTTAAAACCTATATTGTTTAACTCTTTCACAATATATTGGTTCCATTCAAACCCAGATTGTTTCAACCCGTAAAGACTCTTTTTGAGTTTCCAACAATCATTACTATTTACTTTATTGTCTTTTATACCAATTGGTTTTCTTAAATATATAGTGTGCTGCAATGGTGCATGTAGATAAGCAGTTTCTACATCTAAATGGTTAATGACATAGTTTTTCTTAGCTGTCCACACTAATGCTGCTCTTAAAGATGTAGCTTTAAGGCTTGGTGCAAAAACTTCATCGTAATCAGATGCAGTTTGATTAAATCCTTGAGCTACTAACCTAGCTTTATGGGTAACAGTCCCATTATTTCCAGTTTTTACTTTAAATATCCATTTGCACCCAATGGATTTTTCTCCTGGAGGTAATTTGGCATCTTCATACACTTTCATTACCTTTAATGAATTTAGTTCTTTTTCCATTGCCTTTTGCCAATTCTCCTGATCCTTTGCAGGATACATCCTAAGTTCATCTACACTAGTTGGAACTTTAGTTACTTGGCAAACTATACTTGCTTGATACCTATCAGGTGGTCTAGTTACACGTGTAGTACGTCTAGGTAGTATAGGACTTACAGGTGGACTTTCATTTATTAATTGTTCTTGATTATGTAACTCTTCCTGATCAACTATTTCCTCTTGTTCTGGTCCTATTTGCTCTTCGTGGACTTCTACTTTAATTGGACTCTTCTTATAGCTAATCTGATCTTTCTGCCTTTTGTAGGGTTCAATAATTACTTCATTATTTAAATCTAGCTCTAATCTATTCCATCCTACATGTTCTAGGAATTTTGCACTAGCACTGGTGTAAACTCTAGATGTTCCTGGTTCCCAGAATCTATAAGATCTATGATTAGATGTATATCCTACAAAAATTAATCTTTTAGCTCTATGCTGTCCTTTGTGTCTAAGTTGTGTAGGGATATGCACCCATGCTGGTGCTCCAAATGTGTGCATGTAACTTAAATCAGGTTTTGTACCATGCCACAGTGTGAATGGTAATTCACCTGTTGTTGAATTAACAACATTATTTAATATATGATTACCACACATTATTGCTTCTCCCCATAAATTGTCAGGTAATCCTGAATCAGACATCATAGTTCGTGCCATTGATTGTAATGTTTGGCCTCTTCTCTCTATAAAGGCATTATGTTGTGGCCTATATGGTGCAGACATTTTATGTTGAATACCTAACAGTCTTAGTCTGTTCTGGAATTTATTATTTGTAAATTCTGTACCATTATCTGTGATGAGAGTTACTAATTTCTTTTTAGTTTTTCTTTCAGCAAATTTTATCCAATTAAATAGATTTTGATATGTTTCAGTTTTGCTCTTCATTAAATAGCAAAACCCATATCTAGAATAGTGGTCCATTATACTTAGTATGTAGCAAGCTCCTCCTACACTTGGTTTTTTCGGACCTATTAAATCAGCAAATACTACTTCTAAAGGCTCTTTAGTAGTAAATCCATCAACTCTATTAGCCGGTATAACCCTGCTCTTACTTTGATTACAGGCATTACATTGCAAATACTTATTACAAAATTTCAAACTTATTCCCTTAGATAATTCAACAGTTTTCTTAAGCATTTTAAAATTTAAATGCCCTAGCCTTCGATGTAACAAGTGAATACATTCGTCATGAGGTTTCTTATTTTCATAAATTGTGTTAGCCACCTTTAAACCATCATCATTTAACACATATAATCCACCTCTTAAAGATGCAGTAATTCTCTTATCTTCTTTTTTAATTGTGCAGTTATCTCCCTTAAATGTAACTACATATCCTAGTTTAACCAAAATTCTAACTGAAATTAAATTAAACTTAAGTTGTGGTACATATAACATTTTTACATTCTCTTTTATAAAAGAACAATATGCTATACCTTGACCTTTAGCTTTCAGTTTCCAGCCATTGGCTAACGATATCTGCTGTGTACTCTGGGACATTTTAATAAAATTTTTGTTACCATTTGTTATACAATGGGATGCCCCACTGTCAACCACCCATAAATTATTTTTTACAGCTCCGTTAGTATACATGGCTAACTCTAAATTTTTATTTATTTTTTGATGATTTTTAGTATTCTGGCCAGCGTTCTGGCGCTTTGCCTTTTTACAAAATCTTGCCAAATGTCCTCTTCCTCCACAATTAAAACACTTTTTAATTGCGTATGCAGTAGAAGATTCATTATCTTCTTTTTGAGGTTGTTCCCTCCTTAATTCATCTCTTTCATGCCTTCTTCTGGCCTCTTCGATCAATCTGCCAGTTACATCAGTTAAAGTTAAATTTTCCTTTGGCAAAATTTCAAGTGAAGTTACGTAGTTATCATAACTTTCATCAAGGGAAGATAGAATTATGTAAACTTGGTGTAGTTCAGAGAATATAAGCTCTTTCTCGTGCAGTTCCTGAAAAATGCTTTGCATAGTTTTAAAATGACTCAGCATATCACCATTTGTTTGGAGATGCGTCCTGAAAAGCTTCCATGTTAGATTTATGTGAGCACCAACATTATCTCGAACATAAATCCTCTTCAGCTTCTGCCAACACCCAACAGCCGTTTTCTCTCCGTGAATATAAACAAGCTGTTGATCAGTTAAGGTTAACCCAATTATGCAAATGGCTTGTTGATTTTTATGCATAAATTCTTCTATCTTTAGTCTGTCTTCCTCATCCTCTGGATCCCATTCTTCTACGTTTGGTGGATTTTCAATTATGTTCCACAGACCTTCTCTTCGTAGAAGTAGACTACATTTTGTAGACCATGATACATAGTTTGTTCCATCCAGCTTGGATATAAGGGACAAACTTTGTGGATTGACTTGTGCCATGTTTTCTTATATGGATATAAAAATATACTTAATAAAACACAGCTGTCTGTTTACTGTAATGTATAACAACACAAACTCTCACTCTTTACATAAATCTGTTGTATCCTAGTTAAACTGACTTTGCAGCCTCTGGGCCCATAACCAGTGTTAAGCCTGGGTTCCCCAACCAGGGTTAGGTAGACAAGCTAAACAGAATGTGCAGCGTTAGTCAGATAGGCACACAGATAAATGAGTGAGCTAAGCTTGTATGTTTATTAACATACAGTAAAAATAACAGATACGCTTGTGCTATCAAGAATATATTTTATTCCAGTATAAGTTTATGGCATAGTCAAATAACAGTCCAATATTCATTTACCATGTAGTCAGTCCATTCAGGGATATTCAGGAAGCAAAGTCCATGTAGAATATCCTATGTCAGTTCACTTACAAATCAGTCCTTTGTTGTCTCTCCCGTTCAAGCAATGCAGTCTTGATTCCAAGCAGTAATCAGGGATCATCAAAGCCAGAGCAAGCAAGCTGTAGACTTGCTACTTTTATATTGTTTTCATAACCACTCCTTTAATTGCTATTTCACAGTTAAAGCTGCAGACACTTTAACATACACTAACTATGATTCATAGTTATTATTTCACCTAAACCAGTTAGGGTAAACAATGTTATCCCTAACATGTATCATTTACCTCCATATTCTTAACAAATTTTAAAAACAAAAACAATCCTGACAGTTATTCCCCAATACAGAAAAAAAAGCCTACTACTTTATATCTTCATCCACCATCATCACTCTGCCTGCTGTTGGCCATTAGTTTAGATCTACTCCACTGTTTTTCAGTGTCAGACATACCAGTTTCTTTCTTATACAGAATAATCGCTATTACTTTCTAAGCTAAGAAGATTTTCCCCAGGGGATGAAACCATCTTGAATGATATCCTTTTGAAAGATAATGCTGATAACAATATGTCAATGTGGTATCTTTCCCTGAACTACTGAATGTCACTTTGGAGGTACTGTTAGAGTTTCTGAAGTTTGGATAGCTTCAATCTCCATGCTGTCGGAAAGAAGACTACTGTAGCTCATGTCTTTGGACAAGTTGAAGGCAACTGCAGGACCAAAACAATTGAGATGTTTTGTCCTGTATATTTTTAACACAGGACAAAAAGAAGAAATGATCCATTTTCATGTTGATTTGTATGCTACCCACCCAAGTTTGGGGAAGTTTTGGAATAAGTGATAGTGGCATTAGTGAGAATCAAGCCTCTTGTTATAAAAATAGTAGAATATGCTGTTCATTCAACAGCATGCTACTTTAGGACCAAGCAAAAAGTCTCAGGCCCACTGGAAGTATTTTTAATTCTTCAAAACTCTTTGTTAGGTTAAGTGTGTAAACCAGTGGTGTCAAACTTGCGGCCTGCAAGCCAAGTGCGTCACATGCTGATCTCACCCCTGCAAGTTTAGCGAAGAAAGAAAAAAGTCCCAATATGTCACGTGATGTCACCCTGATGATGCGAGTTTGACACCCCTGGTGTAAATATTACAGAATTAGAACAGTATCCAAACGTCCATTTGTTCCTAAGCATTAAGGATTTCTCTTACAGAGTGAGAATTAGTAATGAGAATAACATTACGCGAGTCCTCCTCTCCCAAAAATAAAAGAAATATCCAGGTACTCCTGGGTTACTAGAAGAATAAGAGTGGAAAAGCCAGAGTATAGTGAATCCCAAAGAGCATGTTGGCTAGGGAATTCTGGGAGTTAAAGTCCATCTTAAAGTTGCCAAGTTTGAAAAACACTGTTTGCTCTACCAGATATTCAGATTATCCTAACAAAAGTATTGCCCAAGCTACGTTTTAGACATTTGCCCCTTTATGTATAGCTGTATCTGACTTTGCTTTTTATCATTACAGTACTGTGCACTAGCAGCTAGACCTTATTATATAGTGCCATCTTGAGGTAAAAGAAATAATCATTGCACTAAAATTGATGGATGGTATTTATTAAAGTTATTTTTTCCACAAATATCCGGTAATATTGTTTATTTGAATGCTTTTCTTATTTACATTCTGCATTTCTTTACAATTTTTCGGGAGCTTCATTTTTTGTTCGTAAAAATGTAATCCGGCCTACCCCATCTTGGTTGTCTTATTGATACATTGGGTAACTAAGTCTGTAATTCCAAGATAGCATGACTGTTTTAGCTGGGTATAATACAAATTAAAGTCCAACTAATCTAGTCAGTCACCAGACTGAAAATGGCTGCCCTAATCTTTAGCTGTAAAAAGAACAAAACTGGGAAAGGGAACTGTGGATTGTAAAGAAAACTACATCCCTTCCCCCATCCCAGTGTGTCATTGAGAGGCCCCTCCCTCCAGAAGGGAAGAGGGCTCACCCATCAATCACCAGTGCTGGCCAGCCAACCCTACCTCACCAGCATGGATCTGTGACTCTCATCCTTCCTTTGCTGATTTCAAATTTCAGCCTTTGTTCCAAAGCAGTCAACCAGCACTCCCCCATTGGACTTTGCCACCAGCTAATTGGTCACAGCAGTGGAGTAGGAGTGACTTCCAACTTCCTGCCAGTTTTCTTATTGCCTTTGCTTATGGGAAGCTGCCAAGGAGCATCAGAAATCACTCCTCCATAAGATACTTCTGGCCATTATGAAATGTTGCACACATTCACACATCCCAAGGTCACATGACTTAATTTTGGCTGCATGCCAACTAGTTCAGACTTGCAACTGGTTGTAGTGTTCCGTGGTCATGTGACAGCAATTTGTGTGTTTTTTGAAAGTTTCTGGCAGAAAAGCTTAGTGAACATGCATTTGGACTTATGACTGCATGATTCACTTAACAACATCATGAAAACAGTCATAAAATAAATCCCCATTATGTGGGTTCCTTGACTTATGGCAGTCATGAGTTACAATCAAAATTCAAGGCCCAATTGCAGCCATAAGTCAAGAACTATCAATGCATTGATTCTGGAATACATGGAGCTCACACAGAATCCACTTGGCCCTTTGGAATGAGAACAGATGCTAGACCACAGTTTCTTTTGTTTGAGAACAGTGTGCTTTAGGAACAACAGTCAGCAAAATCTTTCAGGGAATCTTGCCTATCATTACTAGAGTTTTGCAGTACTTTTTAATTTTTTCAGTGTATAATTCACCTTTGCCTAGACATGCCCATGAAAGATTTATAACAATGAAGATGTAATGCAGTTCAATTCATAAAGAGACTGTTAAAGTTAAGGTGTTTCACTGTTTGATACTGTTATTTAATATCAGCATATACAACAGAGTCTCTTGTAGAATTTCTTCTTGAATTTTTTCTAAAAGACTGGTTTATTTATTGATTATTTATTTGAAGAATTTATATTTCTACCTAGCCCATGACATGACTCTGAGTGTTCAACCAAAAATAAAATTTAGCCGAGTACAGTCCAGAAAGATTAACAGCAGTAATGCTGATATATAACATGGTCAGTCCATTTAATGGACTGACCATAAATTAAATGGATTAAATGGACTGTTTCCAATAAAACAGTCCATTTAATCCATAAAGACCAAACAATCAACCAAAAAGACTGATTTAACCTCTCAATACATGTACCTGAGCATTAGACATTTTGATCCAGCCCAAAACCATGCACATTTTATGTCCCCTAATTTTATTTTAAATTTTGCAAGCCACCTGCTTCAAGTTCATTTACATTTGCAACCGTGTCCTTCTGAGTGTCATTACAATTAATAGACCCGTATCTTAGCTGCTTCATTTCCAGGTGGTACTTTTCATTTGATGTGGTTGCCTCCTTCATTTTCGGCATCTCCTCACCATCTTCATCACTTTCATTTTTCTGAAACAGCTCAGATAATAAATTATGCATTGTAAAAACAAAATATATTCTAGAAAGTCTTGATAGAGGAAAGCAAGAATGACTGATAACCACAGGCTTCCCATCACTTTTCTGATTTTTTTTTTTAAATAGGATCCTGTTGTAGGTTTTATGTTATGTATTTCATTAGAGAATGCTGATTTAAAATGAAACTTTACATGCTTTTGATTCACGCACAGATAACTAGATCAATCCATAGCCTAATTAATGTGGAAGGGTTTTGAACTTAGCGGACTGGATGCACCCAAAAAAGTATCAGCATCGAGATTTCATTTTGAAGCAGCAGAGAGAAATCTCAATGCTGATACTTTTTTGAGTGCATAGTCCACCCCATTCCAGTAGGTTCAAGTCCTTTCCACATTAATTAGGCTATGGATTGATCTAGTTATCCATGCATGAATTTAAAGCATATAAAGTTGGATTAATAACACTGTATAAGCATTATAGAAGCAACCCCATTTTTTGGTATGTCTGTATTAGGGTTCTCCATCAAAGCTATATTTTTCATAAGTCATCTTAATTATATGGGTTTTTTAAATCCCATCAATTACATTTTTGGAACATAGACCATGGTTACATGGCAAATTGATCTTATAGTGCATATGTGTGTGTGTAATAATCTTATATTAGAATACTAGGATTAATATATTACTCTGATTATAAAAAAATAGCACAATCAATGTCATGTTGCCCCACTTGGTACAGTAGGATGATTTTTCTCCTTATCTATCATCTGTGGAATAAGGGCCATTGTTATTGCCTGATTGTACAATTACTTCTGAGTTTTACTGCTAACATCGACAAAGTTTATGTATTATGATATTCAAAGGACCCTCTGTCACTTTTTTTTTAAAAAAAACAACCTTCTATGTCACCCAGATTTTAGTTTATTTTTCATTAATTTCATGGTCTAAGCTAATTGCATTTGTGGTATATGCTTCTAGCTACTCTACCACACAATCAGATTTTAAATATCTCCAATAAAATTCCAACTGTACAGAGCAAACAGGTTTCTCAACATTACAAGCTGACCAGTAACTTTGCTCTGATTTCTTTGAAAGTTACTAAAACAAAAGTTAAATGAGAAGTTGTTACATAATTGCAGTAGTTTATAAGGATCAGCATCCTGGGCCATGAATCATAATTGTGTTGTAATTTGCAAAATAGCTGATTAGTAATGATTTCTTAAAGGAATAAATGTTTGAATACATTGTAAAAGATAAACTATTCTTTTTTAATTGTTTTCTCCTTCCCAATGCCAAGGACATTCCTGGAATTTCCAAACAATTATAAAAAACAAATAAAAATTCAGATGGACTAAGGGGCTTCCCAGTTATAAAGGAAAATGTCTGCATGCATATTGATACCTATGGTCACCATTTGGTGAGGGTGTGGATGGGCATAAATACTGCATGAAGCTTTTAAAATCTACAATCCTAGGATTTAAGCTCAATATTCAATTCAATGACTGATGAGTAGTTTAAAGACAACAAGAAGCATATATTCACAAAGTTTTATTGATATCAGGCTTTTTTCCTTGAAACCTGGCCGGGAAATAGTTAATCCAAGAAGGAGAATACAACAGCTGATATTTATTACACAGATGACAGGATAACAAGAATTCTAGCAAATAATCTATTTTTAAAATAAAACACCTCTATATTAGCAATTTAGGGCAAAACCTCTCATTTGTTTTCTTTGATTTTTCTATACAGACAGCTAGAATGACCCTCCCCCCCAAAATTTTTATGATCCATTTGTTTATGGAGATTCTCAATCATCCAGGTCATGGTTGTCTCAAAGGTGCTTTTTTCAAAAGGCAACTGGACTTTCTGTGGCAGGGGGGAAATTCCTTGAAAATGTTTCACTTCAACTCTATTGCTGATTATCAGAAAGACCATAGTAATGGGGCGATGAAAAAAAGGGGGGGAAGAGAGAGCTCCCTAAGATATGTAAGGAAATGATGAAGGAATTAAATTTGGTGGATTTATGGAGAAGATTATACCCCGAGAAAAAACAATTTACATTCAACTCTTATCCACATCAAATATGGACACGAATTGAGATGGCATGGATGAATGGGGAAATAGCAAACAAGAAAAAAGGAATAGACATTTTACCGAATGAGTGGGCAGATCATAATCTCATTCAAATAATATGGAAAGGTAGGAAGAAACCCAAGAAAAGATGGACATTAAATACCCAATTAATAAGAGAAAAACAATATACTGATAAACTTCAGGAGGAATTTAAATATTTCTTAAAGGAAAATGATAATAGCGAAACCATGAAACAAAACATTTGGGATACAATGAAGGCAGTAATAAGAGGTACAACAATTTCTTATAATGCTAGGAGGAATAAAGAAAAATATGCCCAGCAAAATAAATTACAACAACAAATTTAGGAATTTGAAATTCAATTACAGAAGACCCCAAAGGACTCAAGAGTGCAAAATCAGATCATAACTGCTAAACATAAATTGAATTTAATCAATCAAGAGAAAATGATTATAAATTTGGACATGACTAGACAAACTTACTAGACAAACTTACTTTGAGCATACTAATAAGCCAGGAAGATGGTTATCTTACAAACTAAAAAAAAAGAAAGAAAGAAAAGAGACTGATACACCAACTAATCGATGGAAACGGCGACACACAACAAGAGATAAAACAGAAAAAAGAAATTGTACATAAATATTTTGAAGAGCTACATAAAAAGGAAGAAGTTAATGAGGATAAAATAAGAAATTACTTTGATGAAATTAAGGATAAAGTAATTGGGGAAGAAATGGTAGAATTATTAAATAAAGACATTAATTGGTCTGAACTGAAATCAGCAACAGAGAATCAGAAAAATAATAAAGCCCCGGGGCCAGACGGGATTCCAGGAGAGCTATACAAAGCAATTGCAGAACAAATTGGACCTCTTATGATGAAAGTTTTTTAACGATGTCTTATTAGCAGCCAGGATGCCGGACTGATGGAGGGGAGCATTGATTTTGTTGATCCCGAAGGAGGAATCCGATCCCAGACATATTAACAACTATAAACCAATTTCACTGCTAAACACCGACTACAAAATATTCACCTCCATAATAGCAAATAGATTAAAACGAATTTTAAATCTAAATACACATGAAGATCAAAATGGATTTCTTCCGACCAGACAGATTAGGAATAATTTAAGAACAGTAGTAGATATTTTAGAATTTTATGAAGCCCACCCCGAAAAACAAATTGCACTTATGTTTCTAGATGCAGAAAAGGCCTTTGACAATTTAAATTGGCAATTTCTAATTCAAAAAATTTATAATATGAATTTAGGCACTAAATTTGAAAACATTATAACGACTATTTATAATTCACAACAGGCCAATATTATAGTAAATGAGGAATAAAAATAAAAATAGAAATAGAAAAAGGAGTCAGACAAGGTTGCCTACTCTCACCCCTGCTCTTCATATTCTCATTAGAAACACTATTAATACGAATTAGACAGAATTCAGAGATAAAAGATTAAAGGTTGAGAAAGAAGAATACAAGTTGCATGTGTTCTCCGATGACATGGTCTTTTTTTTATTGAGGAACCAGTAGAAAGAGGATAAAAATTGATAAATGAACTAGAACAATTTGGAGCGGTAGAAGGACTCAAAATTAATAAGAAGAAAACAAAATTAATGACTAAAAATTTAACAGAAAAACAGAAGAACGATTTAAAAGAAGCTATGGGAATATAAGTGACAAAGAAAGTTAAATATTTAGGAATATGGTTGACAGCACATCACAAGACATTTAAGAAAATAATTATGACAAACTGTTGCTACAGGTAAAGAAAGATTTAGAATCATGGGGCAGATTGTAACTCTCATGATTGGGTAGGATTGCTGCCATTAAAATGAGTATTCTTCCAATTTTTTTATACTTATTTCAGATGATCCCAATCAAATTACATAAAATTTTTTTTGAAGAACTTAACAAAACAACTCTGAAATTTAATATGGCAAGGGAAAAAATCTAGAATAAATTTAAAGGCAATGCAGGATTTGAAGAGCAGGGGAGGGTTGGCACTTCCAAACTGGGAATTGGATTATATTGCTGCCTCTTTAGTATGGCTAAAAGAGTGGTTGAATTTAATGAAAAAGAGAATTCTATTCTTAGAAGGCCATGATCTGCAGAGGGGGTGGCACGCTTTTTTATGAGATGTAGGGAAAGTCAGTCAGAAATATTTCCATAGAAACTTAATTAGAGACTCATTATCAATTAATTGGAAAAAAATACAGAAAAAAACACTCTCTAAAAGTACCAATTTGGATATCGACAATGGAGGCGATGATCCACCCAAACAATTTGGATATTACTAAAATGATTAAATAAAAGGATATTTGTACACAAGGAAATATACAAGGAAATTTGAAATCATGACAAGAATTGCAAGAGCGGGGATTTAAAATTGATCAGTGGGTATACCTCCAAATCCATAGCAGATACAAACAGGATAGGAAAGAATTCGGAATTAACAATAAACCTCAGCAATTAGACAAAATTTCATTAGGACCAGGCAAAAAAAATATAACTAAATGTTATAATTATTTATTAGAAGTAGAATTAGAAGAAGAAACAGTCAAAGGGAGTATGATAGCCTGGAGTAGGAATGTAGGTTGTAGTATCACCTTAATAGAATGGTTAAAAGGTCTGAGGTAGAAACAATAAGATTACAAAATCCACAGTATATAAAGAAAACACTTATAAAATGTTCTACAGATGGCATCTTCCTCCTTTGAGATTGGCAAAGATGCACCCCAATATGAGTCTGAAGTGCTGGAAATGCAAAAAAAAAGAGGGAACCTTTTTTCATATGTGGTGGTCCTGTACAGAAGCTCAAAAATACTGGCAGAAAATCAGAAATTGGTTGGAAGATATAACAAAAGAACAGATCGAGTATAAACCAGAATCCTTCCTGTTAGGGATTTTTGATAAACAACTATTAAAAAAAAGCGAAGTATATAACAATACATATACTAACAACGGCCAGATTAGCTTATGCCCAAGGTTGGAAGCACCCCCATATACCTACAGAGGAGATGATTATCCAAAAAATGTCCAACTGCACAGAAATGGATAGACTAACCCTAGCACTATAAGGATACTTCAATATATTATAGTAGCTGGAACAGTTGGTATAATTGGTTAGAACAAAGATAGATTTTACATTACAAGGCAAAAAAGAATAAGATAAACTTATATGAGTGATATACAAACACATGTAAGGACAATGGTGCGCATATGACATAAATTAAGGGAAGAAAAGATCTTACAAACTGTCGGAAATGAGAATGTTTTTAATTGTTTTCCATCCTTTTTTTCTCTCTCCCTCTCTTTTCTTTTCTGCTTTTTCAATTGTGTATATGTTTTTAATTGTAAAACCAATAAAATTTGTTTTTTAAAAAAAGAAAACATTTCACTTCGTATCTAAGAAACTTCTTCAGCTCTGACTGAATGATAGGGAATGGAAGGATTTATATTGCTGGCAGTCATCTGATTATTAGCATTCTGAAGATTGGTTGTTAGTTCTCTGAAAGTCATTGAGACCACTTGGAGGGTTTATCTGTACCCTTAGGGTCACTTGAATCAGAGTGCAAATGAGTCTGGAACCTTCTTGGGATGGTTGAAAGGACAGTGTTTTAGACAGGAGGTCGGTGGTGTCATATCCCTCTGTCTCTGTTGAAAGAAGGCTGTTCAGTTTTAACGTAGACAGCCTCTTTGAGCCCTTTTTCAAATCAATGATCCTCTCTGTCCAGAATATGGACAGTTTAACTTTAAACCCAAGAATACCTTAAGGAAGGAGCTTGTTCATTAAACCAGACACAAATTGAGCAATGTGGGATATGCTGTGCAATGCAGTGAGACCTGTACAGATCTGTACATTGGGGAAACAAAACAACCACTACACAAATGCATGGCACAACTTGGGAAAACAAACCCAAATAATAATTTTGGGGAAATGCCCAACATAAACATGTTGAAAGGTTACTGGCAAGATTTGCACAATGCAAAAACAATTCAGTACATTTGTATATAGCTTAATACCACTTCCATAAGTCTTACTTTACTGTGAAGCAAAGCTTATAAACACCACTCAGAACAGATTGCATATGTTGCTAAAGCAGTAACTGATAGCCTTTCACATGGAGACAATTGCTGGAGTTTATTTTTATATCATGAAAATTATTCTGGTGGGTCAGCTTCTTAACAAAGCTAAAATTAATATTCATTACATCATTCTTTCTGTTTAATTCCAGCACTTTGGAAGCCCCAGTACTTCATGGTTTGGGTATAACACAACTTAAAATTTAATCCCTAAATCATGGTGGCCAACAAATTGCTTAAGTCCTTTAAATTGCATTTGTTATATTTACCTTATTTTGTGTCCTATAGTATTCATCCACTGCATACTGGTATTTAGGTTCATTGAGTCCAAGGAATGTGACCAATTTCCCACCAAGAAATTCACAAGCTATAAAGATATTGAAAAAAAAGTAGTTTGAACAAGTCATAGATTTTTGTGTGTGTGTGTGCAGGTATGCAAGTGTATACGTGGAGTATGAGTACAATCAAAGCATTTATTAGTAGATAGTGGTCAGTATTGGTCCACAAATTCTTCCTTTTCACATACAATTTATTTTCTGATTGTTGGAAGAAAAAAATAAATTCTGTGGCTGGGGCACAATCCATTATTAATTTCTTGATAAAGGTGTAAGAACATAGTTGTTCTTACATAGGAATATTACATAGGAATATCAACATAGGAATTGTTGATGTACTAAAAATTCTTATCTTACCAGTAAGAATGGTATTACACTTAGTTGTTCCTCTCCCCCCCAAATATACTTACCAAAAAATGCTGTGGCTACAATTTGAAGTGCCCAGCTTCGTAGATAATTACCCCAAGAGAGATTAGCCTATGAATAAAGCCAGAGGTCTGTTGGTAACAATACAGAGACTCATCTGCAGTTGCTACAAAGCAATCATACCATGTGGGTGCATTTCAGAGCAAGATCATAGGCTTCAGTTGCAAAAAGAGAAAGAGAAAGTTATTGCTGTACCAAAACTACAATCAAGTGGTCACTTTTGCTGAAATTTCATTCTTACATTATATAAAGAAAGCATCACTTTCCTGAGGAAAAAGTCCCAAATGAAATGTAATAGTAATAGGTCAATTCTCTCCCTGCCCCCAACCAAAATTATTTCTCTGTCTTATTTTCTCTTTTTGTCCTTTTTCATGAATAAACAATAGCCTCCTTGTACCCATGAAATAGAATGGCTATAAAATAATAGAGCTTGTAATAGAAGGTAAGCAGGGACAAAATAAAACAATCAAGGCTAGGAATTAATATTTAATATTACATGAGTAAAATATATAACCTTTTATGAGCAGCCAAGAAATCCATCAGGAAGATGTAAAGATTTTTGCAGACAAGATATATTTCACATACAAGTTCACCCCAACACACACAATATTAGAAGCAACATCTGAAAGGTCATCAATGTGATTCTGAAGTATTTCTGAAGTTCATATCACTTACTTCATTAAAAAGTCTTAGCATTTGTGTCACTGAGGTTGCTCTGCTCCTTTCTTTTCTGTTCTTACCCAGCTCCCCAAATACAACAAACCTGAAGTTAAATTAATGATTCCTTTATTAGGAGCTCCAGCAGGCCCAGCAAAAAGTTTGGGATTCAAATTTTTAACAACCGGTTTTGTGGGCGTGGCTTAGGTGGTGGCTGTGGCTTGGTGGTCATGTTATTGGCTGGGTGTGGCCAACTCAATATCACTCACATCGAGGCATGCATCTCCTCCCCTGGCCTCTCATGACTGTGGGGATGCTGCAACAGTCGTAAGTGTGAAAAATGGTCATAAGTCACTTTTTTCAGTGCCATTGTAACATTGAATGGTCCTTCCACACAAGCAAAGTACCAGCAAAGGAGGGGAAAAAACTCCAGAGAGGTTCCTGAGATAGGAAGTCTAGTCCTGCCAAGAATGTAATAAGGGTTAACGGGGAGGCAGTTTCTGTAAGCAACACCAGAATGTTTCCTTCCTGCCTTCCTTACAGGATTAGGCCAGTAATTTCTTCTAACAACTGGTTCTCTGAACTGCTTAGAATGTTAACAACTGGTTCTAGAGAATGGGTGAGAACTGGTAGAATCCCACCCCTGCTAATAAGTCTGTCTGGCAAGGAGATAGATAGTTGTCTGCCACATCTATTCATCTCTGCCCCCTACCCTTTATCCCCAGAGCTAGTGTGGGGCTTCACTAGCAGCAGTGGCTCTTCTGTCCCAAGGATCGGCCCACAGATTTCCCCTGCTCTCATCTCCTCTGTCTTCTGTGCATCCACCTGTCAGGCACTGGACCCAGCTGTTCCTCCTCTTCCTCATCAGCCACCTCCAGACCTGGAGGCTGTTGACTCTCCATCTGAGGGCTGACAGATGCCCCAGGCTCTGCCTCTGTCCTTCTCTCTCTGACAGCTCCATTCCCTCTTCCTCAGGTTGCCTTGATGCTGATCCTGACTCCTATGCCTCCTCCTCATCTGATTTGGCTGCTGGAGAGACCAGCAGCCGAGAGGCCGCAACATTTTCTTTCTTTCCTTTCTATAGCATGCATAAAAAACTAACTTCTTCAAATGACAGTAACAAACCCCAGATTGCAGGAAAAGCTTATTTTCCATGGCATGATCAGTCATTGTGTTGCTGTTGACTTTCAGTGGTAAAAAAAGAAAAAGATCCATTGGTTGCCCTGATGTACCAACAGTATTAAAATAGATGATGATGATGATAGCCATCATAAACTTACAGTGTCAAGTAATGGCTTCTGATTGTCCTCCTCAACATCATCTTCTGAACTGCATTCTTCCATTGTTTCACCATTTGCAAAATAAATAATCTTTCTAGGAGATTTATTTTCCTTTAGAGTATCATCTCCCAGTTCCCTTCCATCATTCACTATTCCTTCCTGTTCATCAAAATGAAAATCAACTCAGCCAAAACAATTTTAGGAAAAGATGACAATTTTTATTTCTTCTTCTAAAAATAGAATAAAAACATTATATTTGTAGCTCAGAGTTGAACTGTGGGGTCCTTAGGGCTCTCCGATCTTGGTTGTTTTTCTGTAGATATTTCATTACCAAACTAGGTAACATCATCAATGGTATCTTCATCTCCTAGATAGATAATTAATGTCAGCCAAAAGGAAAGAAAAAAGCAACCAAGCTCAGAAAGCACCAAGGACCTCCCAGAATAAAAACAAACTTGTTCAACTTTGGAGGTTTCATTTGAAGGCTTCTAAAATTAACTAAAACCTTGGAAACAAGGTTTCCAAGGAAAATCTGGTTTAAATTTTATGAATATTGTGTTGAGAACGTTTTGAGCAACAAGAAAAGGTTATTCAGTCGACATTAATCAATTGCCATGACCTGCTGTTTCCCCCCATTCTTTTATAGTGTGCTTGTATGTGTTGTTCAGTGATGAGATTCAAAAAATTTGAATTAAAAAAAAACTACTGATTCTGTAGGCATGGCTTGGTGGATGTGGCAGAGGAAGGATAGTGTAAAATCTCCAGTCAGAGGTGGCATTTGCCAGTTTTCTGAACTACTCAAAATTTTCGCTACTGGTTCTCCAGAACTGGTCAGAACCTACTGAATACCACCTCTGCTGTTGTTCCCAGAGATGTTTTATGTGTACTTGACACTGCTTTCATGTGTTGTAATACATGGCACATCATTTGTTCTTTCAATCCTCTGACAAAGAAATAGTCCTTTGAAATAAGTTGGGACATTTGGTACAATAATATCATCAACTGTAATGAACATTAAAAGATGAAATTATTACCCATTGTAATGTGAACCAAAAATCAGATTTATTATTGAGGCATTGATTTGGTATGATACTATGTACATTAATGCTTGAAAATAGTGAGGGTTTGTTGGCTATCTGTTCTTTTACTTTTCACTCCAGATGGGCTGGTAAATCAACACACACACATGCACACACATACACATAAAACTTCCATTGCTCTCTCATTTTTCACACAAAAATCACGAGTATGTTCTGTTCTTTGCACATGGTTACAACGTTGAAAAGGCTTATGTCAAAGGATTATCAGGATATTCATAAGCCAAATAGTGTCCTTATGATTAATATGTGTTTACTTTGTTTCTACCCATCAAGATTCCAGTCAACTTTCCTTATGACTGAAGGCCAAAGAAAATTAGAAAATGAAGCATGCTTTGTTCTTCATCTCTAAATCCACCCTTCAGGTACATTCAGCTTGTTTCAAAACAATACTTGACTATCAGCAGTAAATTTTCAAACCCATTAAGAAGAAAGATTGCATATCAGCACACATTTTCATAATTGTATGCATTTTGTTGTATACTAACAGTTTTCCCCAAACAACAAATTTATTCTTCAGCATTATCTTTCAAGTTATTGTTGTAACAAAGATTGTAAAGACTTTGAAAAACTCAAAGAATTTCCACTTGTATCAACTTCAGAGCCATTGAGATTTGAAAGAACAGAACAAGAACTCACCTTTAGAGGTTTTGGGGAATTGTCCATCATGGAAATAATATCTGATTAAAATAATGCTGAGGTAGAAGATGTATAACACATCACTGGGGGTCCATGCAGAGGAATCTTGGAAAGAAGAGCATTTCAAAGGAGGCCAGCTGACAAAAAGCAGTATAATAGACCAGGATATCCCTTTGTCAACAAGGGTTGGCCAAGTTTGAAATGTGGGCTGGACTTTCTCCTCTTCCGTAATTTAATTACCAAATCTAAATATTTATAGTGATAACCAAAAAGCTAAAGGAATGCAAAATGAGACTTTAAAAAATGGCTACACATATGATTATAAATACATTCCCCTTTTGGGGAGCTATCTTCAGTATCTTCTTTTCTATGGTTCACAATCCTCCCTCCTCCCTTTTAAGTCAAATGCTTTTGTGGTTTAGAAGTTCCGGGAATACAGTTCTTTTCCAGCAGATCTAATCAGCCAAAAGAAAAAACCAAAAACAAACACTGCACCTCTGTTGAAAAGCAACATTATCTAGAACTGTAGATGCTATGCCATCTATGGGCTGCTTTAGAGCATTGCCACGTCTTTAAAGACATACATAATTTGCTACATGCTAACATCTTAAGGTGTGTGAGAGAACAATATTAAGAAGAGAAAACAAAGGTTCCGGGGAGGCATTAAAAAATCAGTATGGCACTCCCATCCTTTTTTATGTAAACATTAAAAAGTAGCAGATAGATTACGTTTCTGTTTGCTGTGTGCAAATTGAGAACAAGACACAGGCATCTTCATATACATTTCCTCTTTGATATTTTCAATAGAGGATAGTGGTTGAAGGGATACCGCACTGCCAACTTAAAAATGTTGGATCCAGGTGCAAACAATGATGGACTTTTTGAAGTTTTTCTTCCAATCTCTGCATTTATTTCCAGACATGTCTCATGAAATCAAAAAGACTTGAATTCTGATCATTCTTTAACTACCAATACTCAGTCTCCCTCTAACATCATTAATTTCTTCTTCTCTCCACAATAACTCTGATCCATGAAATCTTCTGCTGGAAAATAATAATAACAATAACAATAATAATAATAATAAGCTTGTCTTTAAGTTGTCCCAAAACATTGGGTTTAATAAACAAATCTCACCGTGCAACAGTGCCCCCTGGAGAACCTATAACAAAGTACTATATTTTAGTACTTTATTTGTTTCTCAATAGCCCTCCATTTAATTCTTTCTCCCTCCTCCTGCCCTTCAATAGTAATAATGACCAACCATAAATTGCTTCCTGGCTGCAAATATATGTAGATTGAAAATGAAGAAAAAATAATGATTTAACATTACAAATCAAGTCCAATGAGGAGAGCTTATGTGAAAAGAATGCATCAATTCTGGAGAAAACATTATGCAGAATCAGAAATTACAGAACAGAGGCTAGCAGAATGTCAATTTATAATATGAAATAGTTATTTAGGAACATTAGAAGTTTTGTTATCCCTCTTCCTTTACATGGACAATCTAAAGCTGTGTGGAAAGGCATGATCTGAAACTGAAATCACTGCTCAACAGCCAAGATATTACAGTGGAGTTTGGACTGGCCAAATGTGCCACACTCACCATCAATAAAGGATAAATAGTGAACATTGAAGGAATCAAGATGGAAATAACATCAAAGAATGGGAGGAAATTCTCATTCTTCTGCAATGGAATTCTGGCACTGATGATATTACTTTATTTAAATGTATATGCCTCCCAACTCTCAGCAAGAGATAAAAGCAGCTTTTACAGATATTCCCACTCGAATTAACCCCTTGCTTTACCTCTAAAGTCTCACAAAAGTGTGTTCTCCTTATAAGTGATTCAACACTGAGTTGTAATAGTATTTTGTATTTGATTTTCACACATTGAGACATGTAAGAGAAAAAATTGAAAGTTGAAGTTACATTTTCTATGACTTCCACCGAATAGACCAGCTTCCTTGAATCCAATAAGGTTTTGAACTATATATTAAATTATATTGAATTATATTAATTTCAGTAACAGTGGCTACAGAGCCAGTTTACTGGAGTAGTTAAGGCATCAGCTTAGAAAGCAGGAGTCTATGAGTGGTAATCCCTTTAGGGGCCCTGATGGTGCAGTGGTTAGAATGCAGTATTGCAGGCTAATTCTACCTATAGCCAGGAGTTCGATCCTGACTGGTTCAAGGTTGACTCAGTCTCCCATCCTTCCAAGGTCAATAATATGAGGACCCAGGTTGTTGGGGGCAGTATGCTGACTCTAAACCACTCAGAGAGGACTGTAAAGCACTATGGAGCAGTATTTAAATGTTCCTGCTATTGCTATTACGCACAAAACAGTTGGGTGACCTTGGGCCAATCATTCTTTTTCAGCCACAGGAAGAAGGTAATGGCACTTCTGAAATCTTGCCAAGAACACTGCAATGACTTGTCCAAGCAACTACCAGGAACCAAAAACTGACTCAAAGGCACATCCCCACTAGAACAGTAATTAACTCTAATATTTAGGACTTGTTTCTTGATAATTTCCTGGGAAAAATAATATGCCAGTCGTTTTATTATGTATGAAGTGTTATCAGACTTACACAGCTTCTATAAAACTGTTGTAAGCCAGTGTTAGGCTTAGTTCATATATTTCTTAACCAGAAAGGTATAAAAAGCAGCTGCTCAACATGTAAAAAAACAGCATGTCCAATTTCCATCTTGTATAGATACCAAGCCCAGCTCTAGTAAGTCTAAAAATTCTGCAAACATACGAAGAAACAATTTGAAAATATTAAGAACATATTGATAATGAATAATTTGATCATTTTAATGAGAAAAGTACAATGGTTGAAAGTAAACTTTTATATACACATACATATAACTTAGGAGTGTAAAATGTTATATATCATTAAGAATCATATTTTCTATATTATATAGGATTCAAAATAATGGTAAACACTTTATCTTGAAATATCAAACAAGGTAAAGAGAACTTTAATTTATATTTTATTGATATATTTAAAGCCTAAAGGCTAAGATCAAGACAAAATGCAACAAGGATTGAAGAAGCATTTGGAAATGCATTTGTCTGCATTCTACAATGGCCAAGCATTAAAATTAATGTATTCTTATTCTAAACATAATATAGCTGAAGAGTTTTCAGAAAAAGACAGAAGTGTATGTGTGTCTGGATTTCAGTGCCCATGCGTGTATGGCACACACAGCCAAAATAATTTAAAATAGTTGAACCATCACAAATATTATATTCTAATTGTAGACGAACTAGGAAGCCTTTTAAAAATATTCCAACTTCCAATTTTAGTCAAGTTCCCAGTGTTTCCATCCTAATTATTGATCAGGTCCACACTTTTTTTAAATGTAGCGATTCTGAAATCATTAACCAATAATTAATTACTTGGGAAATCTTAACAAAGATGCAATGAAAAGCTTTTACCCTTCCTTCCCTCAAAAAATAAATACATGAAAAATCTGATGACTCCAGATTAGGTCATTTATATTTTGTAATACTTTTTAATGGTTGCAAACCTTTTTAAAGATATTTATAGTGAAACTGATAAATACTGTAATCTTTTGTCTAATTGTTAAAGAAAACATGGCTGTGCAAATGTAAGGAGCTGAATAAATAAATATTCTCAAAACATACAATAACTATAAATGTAATATAATCTATTACTAATCAGAAGGTTTATCAAGACTTTAGTTCCTCACTATTCATTGTGTAACTCAATTATATTTGGTCACTATTAAGAAGTGCTTAGATATCCTCAATATTTTTACATATTGTTACTGATTTATCTTGTTTTTATTTTAAGCAAGCAGGAAAAGATTGACTTGATTTTTGGTGACAGTCAAAATGTAGGATTGCGATAGGGCATGCACATCAATTTAATGAATAAACATAAATGTAACAAAATAAGTGCCTAAACATTTTGACCTTAGTAAGGATTCTCATAGATGCTAAGTGATATCCTCTAGTCACATTAAATATTCCTACCATCTTCAAAAACCAAGTCAGAGAAATTTACAGAAGTTACCATAAACAAATCCAATATATAAATTAACAGATTTTATGTCAATTATACCAAGCACATATCAATTGGTTTTCCACTTTGAAATTAAATTTAATCAAATTCCATGTGAAAATTCCTTAAACATTAATTATCTATTAATGATATTTTTAATGTCAGAAAACAACATTTATCGCTGGCAGCAAATATACAACTGTTGGCAACAAATTGCATACTGCAATTTTCTAATTACATATGTACATGAGGAAGATATATGGTACTGTTAACAAAGAAAATGTTCAAAGCAACCTCTTTGTAATTCTGTATATCATGAAATATTATTATTGAAGTCTTACAATACAAATCTCCCACATTTGAACACAAATGTGGAAACCAATAAGCAGAGATAAAAAGTACGTTTTACATTTCAGCTTTTACTGCCAAATAAGACTTGTTCTTGGCATCACCTTTTTGAATGTTCTGGTATCCAGCTTTCCAATTACATCAATAAAACTCATTTTATGCGGCAGTTTCTCCATCTTTAGCATGCTTTAATACTTTTTATTCAAGTTTTTTTCACATTACCTTGTATCATAATTCTAAATGTTTAATAAATGATATTTATTATGGAAAGCCTCCATTTTTTAGTGAAACATCTTTGCTGATTTGACATAGCAGTACTTAAAAGTGATTCCACAAAGAGCAACCTCATAGAATCAAACTTCATTTGAAATCACTTTTAATCTTATTTCATTTATAAAATTTGAAGTGCAAAGACGGCAGCAATCTATATTCCTACAGAGACTTAATTTATACTGTCTAGAACAGGGATGTCAAACTTGCCGCATCACGTTGTCATCGCGTGACGTATCAAGACTTCCTCCCTTCGCAAAACTGGGGGTGGGGGTGGCCAGCACATGATGCATCTGGCCTGCAGGTCCACAAGTTTGACACCCTTAGTCTAGAACTTTCCTGTGCTTAGCTGTATTTTCCTCTTGTTTGTAAATACTATTTATTCTGAATAATTCGAGGCTTGAATAATCTGTCTTTAAAACAAACTAATACATTGTCTTGTTTGCTTCATTGTAGTGCATACCTTACAAACACCAAACAGAGCCTCAATCTCATCCCTTGCATTCACCCTTATTTGTTCCAAAATCTAATGCCTGCTCATCTAAATGCTAACATCCATTATGGTCCCAAATCTCTTCCAATCTAGCTTTAATCTCTTCAATTTTTTCTTCTGAAAGAAAGTCACTCAACCCAGCCAATGAAAAGATGTGTGTATATATATGTGTGTTTGGGCGTGTATACATACACACACATACAAAGATCAAGTTGAAAAAAAATGTTTTGTTACAGTAAAAGCAGCCAGAAGAATTAGCACACAAGTCAGGCAATAGTAACCCTAAAGTTTACAGGACACAGTTTACAAGGAGTGGTTCTTTGCAGTTGAGGGTCTTATGAGATCTGGCATCCTGTGTCTTTTTGAGGCTTTATATCTGGTTCTTTCACGGGTTTTACTTCTTCCTCTGCCTTTGGTTTAGCCTATTAATAAAAGAAAAGTAGAAAAATGATGTTGCCTTGGGGGTACAATAAAGTAAATTTGAAATAATGTCCGTTTTAAAATTTGGTAATAAAGCTTAAGCTTTTCAATACACAGCCTTTGAAACAAGGTAAAAGCCCCATCTTTCACAAGACTGTGTCACCTTCCCTTCTATCCCTAGCATTTCTCTTATCCTGAGTAAGAAAGGATAATATAAAATTTATATTCCAATATAAAAACTGAACAATACAGATAACACTGGTGAAAAAAAGCAACCTGTTTGTGTTCTTACACTGTCCTCCTTTGGCCTTTTGGTGAGATCAAATGCAGCAAGGGATTCTGGGGACCACTGAGCATGCACAGCTGGAAATTCAAAAGCAATTGGCTCAACTAGACCATAGTTTGCTTTCAGCTCAAGCTGGGGAGCCTCTGGAGGAATCTTCTGGAAGTAACTAAAAGAAAACCAATTTGAATGTTAGCAGTCCTAGTTCTTTTCCACGTAATTCTGTCTAGTTTCGGAGTAAATTAATGCTACACATAGCTCACATAATTTTAACTGCATGAAATTCACAATCTGTACTCCACTTTCACAAATGTGACAGGTGCTAAACACACTGAAGATTATTTTTATAACCACATTACAAATAAGTCAAAACAGAATCCAAGACAAAGAAGAGTTTTAGCACTCCAACTGGCTGAATGGAAAATTGATTCCCCAAATTACTTCATTGTGGCCAGTCAATGTTAGAGAAAAAAATCTAATTTTCATTATACTATACAGTACATTATAAATAATGTTAATTGTAGAATTAAAGAATTATTCTGCTCAAGAATGCTTCATTTTTAGAACTGATTAACATTGTAAGTCAGTCTCTCTCTCTCCCCCTTCCCTCTCCCACACACACACACACAATTTCAGTGAAGAAACCACATGTTGTTTAGTTAAAAAAAAAGACAGAGAGAAAAGATGGGAAGAATTGGCAGGCAAGGAGGAGAAATGATGTACCTACATCGTACTGCAACTGTACCTGTATCAGATATTATCATATCATTACATTTTCATTCTGACATTATTATGCCTGTTGTCATCGCTTTGTAACTGTGGCTTGCTACAGTTGTCACTGCAGCTAGTATCTGGTTTCAGAAAAACTACATTCCACAAGGTTCCCAAGGGCAATTTGTTGATGTAGTACCCTGATGCCAGCGGCAAACCTCAACAAAATTGTGCATTTGAATCAGGAAAGTTCCACTTTCCAGTGACATCTGCAAATATTTACTGTATGTCTGCACTATTATAAGGCAATAGATTTGAAGCAAATCTCTCACTGATCGATTTGCAATCAGCAATACCATCTTTGGTTAATTCCTTAATTCTAAGGAGTTTTAGTGGAAAATCTTAGAATAGCATTCCCTTAAAACATATTTGTAGAGTGGGGTGGGAACACTGCCTTTGAGCCAGACCTGGTTCCTGGCGACTCCCACATGAGTCCATGCAGTTTTCCTAGTGGCATTTTCAGAAGTGGCCTGCCATTTACCTCCTTCCTAAGGTTGAGAGAGAGACTGACCAGTTCAGGGCTACCAATTGACTTTCAAGATTAGGCCTCAGGTTTTTCCCCATAGTCTCTCTAGAATAATTTGTTGAGGTAGTCCAATAATGGGGTCCGTAAATATGTTTTTTATTGGACTCACTTTTAGGGGATAGACAGGCATATATACCTGTACTGCTTTATGCAGACAATGTGATAATTCCATCAATGTGATAATTTCCATGAGAAAAGCCATGAAGTTGTCATTCCACTTTGCAAGGAGATTGCCTCGAGAACCACTTGGAAGCTACAGGTAATCCAGAATTCAGTGGCATGAACAGTTGTGGGCATTTCATTGTATGCCCATGTAATATAGTTTTTTCATGAACTGCAGAACTTACCAGTGAGCTTCTGTGTACAACCCAAGTGCTAGTTATTACCTATAAAGCCCTTCATGGCACAGAACTTGATTATATGAGAGACTGGTTGTTTTCTATACTGTCTGTCCATACCATTCAGACAGAATTGGCATTCTCCAGTCCCATTTATTAACAGTGTCATCTGATGGGACCCAGGAAGTAGGACATCTCTCAGCACCTACCCTCTAGAATGACTCCACTTTGACCTTATTTAAATGAGGCCTTAAAACCTGGCTCTTTCCCAGGATTTTGATTATAGTGAATGTCATTTCCCAAAATAATTGGTCTGCTAGAATTTATGATTTTTTCCTGGATGTTTGCTTTTATATTGTCTGAGATTATATGCCATCCAAAAAGAAGATAAAATTGGGTGGTCTATCAACTTATTAAATATGTTAAAAAGACCAGACACTAAACTGTATTTGTTTGAAAAAGATATTACAAATATACTTACATGAATCCATTTTCTCGCTGAGACTTTTCTAAGGCATTTTTCACTACAGTTCCTAATTTCAGAAAGAAGAGATGTCCAGATGGCTTTGCTGTAGTCCCCGGCCCTTTGGTTTCACCATATTCTTTGCAAAGTTTTTCCGCCTTGGCATAAACTTTACAAAAAAGCAAAGAGTCAGTCTACGGTCTTCCTACTTTTTTGTATAATTTTAATAAAGTGCAGCACTTCACTTTATAGTCTATTGTATTCAGTCAAGATGCTGTATTCAGTCAATAAAATATTAAGACAGATACAAGTATATTAGGGAAGTTGGGTAGCAGCTACAATTATATGGAAAAAGAACAAGTTTTGGAAAAAAGAGTATTGCTTTATGTTTATTGTTATGTTTTTCATTCAAAATCTGATTATAAAAACAAAACTACAATTTTTATGAACATATATTGTAATATATTTTTAAAAAACAGGATATGATCGTCTCCCTGCAGATTAGACTGTCACAAGAAAATCTATCAGTCATCCTTATACCTCTCAAGAATTAAAGTTCTGCTTTGATTATTCAAATGTATGATTTCTTGAGTATTTATTCATTTTAATGTTTAAAAATTAAAGAAGGGAAAACACTTTTTTATTCTATAAACTATGAAAAAGCACTTACATTTTTCTGCTTCTTGCAGAGACCTAATAGATTCGCCACATTTATCGCTGGCCAAGAGGGTCTGACCATGGTAGCAAAAAGCCTGGGGAAAGCAAGACTTTCTTTAATATTTTTGGCATGCTCTGAAATTACCTTAATGCCTTACTTGCTTCAGCAGTGAGGGCAGAAGAGTGAAGAAGAGTGAACTTCAAGATTTGGAAGACACAGAGCTAAGAGAGAGCAATTAGCTGTTTCTATAGCTCTTACTGTTATGGTACTCTGCAAAATAAAGGCAGGCTGTTCTAGCTGCACATGTTCACCAACACATTTACAGTAGCAGAAGACTTTGATATATGGCAGTTAAGTACAATCCATCAAAAAAGAAAAGTACTTGGTTTTATGTTCTCAGCTATCCTAGCACATAGCAAAAGAAAAAAAAAACATGCATGAAAAAGGGTATTTACAGGTGAAACTCGAAAAATTAGAATATTGTGCAAAAGTTCATTTATTTCAGTAATGCAACTTAAAACTAATTTTAAGTGAAACTAATATAAGAGATAGACTCATTACATGCAAAGCAAGATAGTTCAAGCCATGATTTGTCATAATTGTGATGATTATGGCTTACAGATCATGAAAACTCCAAATCCACAATCTCAGAAAATTAGAATATTACATGCAATCAATAAAATAAGGATTGTATATAGAACAATATCTAAAAAGTATAAGCATGCCTATATACTGAGTACTTGGTTCAGGCACCTTTTGCAGCAATTACTGCCTCAATGCGGCGTGGCATGGAAGCTATCAGCCTGTGGCACTGCTGAGTTGTTATGGAAGACCAGGATGCTTCAATAGCGGCCTTCAGCTCTTCTGCATTGTGCAGTCTCATGTGTCTCATCTTTCTCTTGGCAATGCCCCATAGATTCTCTATGAGGTTCAGGTCAGGTGAGTTTGCTGGCCAATCAAGCACAGTAATCCCACAGTCATTGAACCAGGTTTTAGTGCTTTTGGCAGTGTGAGCAGGTGCCAAGTCCTGCTGGAAAATGAAGTCAGCATCCCCATAAAGCTCATCCCCATAAAGCTCATCTACAGAAGGAAGCATGAAGTGCTCCAAAATCTCCTGGTAGACAGCTGTGTTGACCCTGGACTTAATGAAGCACAGATGACATGGCCTCCCAAATCAACACAGACTGTGGAAACTTCACACTGGACTTCAAGCATCTTGCAGTGTGTGCCTCTCCATTCTTCCTCCAGACTCTGGGTCCTTGGTTTCCAAATGAGATGCAAAAGTTGCTCTCATCAGAAAAGAGGACTTTGGACTACTGAGCAACAGACCAGTTCTGTTTTTCTTTAGCCCAATTAAGAGGCTTCTGACGTTGTTTGTTGTTCAGGAGCAGCTTGACAAGTGGAGTATGACATTTGAAGCCCATGTCCAGGATCCATCTGTGTGTGGTGGCTCTTGATGCACTGACTCCAGCATTAGTCCACTCCTTGTCAAAGTCCTTTTCCGGCCTTTTCCTGAGAATCCTCTCCAGGCTGTGGTCATCCCTGTTGCATGTGCACCTTTTTCTTCCACACTTTTCCCTTCCACATAACTTTTCTATTAAGTGCTTTGAAACAGCACTTTGGGAACATCCAACTTAATTAATTAATTAATTGATTGATTAATTGATTAGGCTGATTGTTGCTTAGGAAAATTATTTGACTACAGAGATTATTGTAATTGATTGATTGGTGTGATATTGGCTATACTGATTACCCAAAATTGTTCCATTAATTAATTTAATCAACGTACCATCTTAACAAACCTACCATGCCAAGAAAAAAATCCAGTGCCAAACCACAACCTAAAGAGAAAGTAATCCCCACCAATGAATCACGAGACTGCTGCACATGCCTTAAATGCTACAAAACTCTAAAGGATAATGAAACCTCCATCAAATGTTCTCTATGTAACAAATACGCTCATTATGACTGCTTGGGATTACCCGAGCAGATGATTCAATACCTAGAATCATCCAATGAGTTTCCATATCTCTGCAAATCATGCAGACCCAAACTGGATCTGTTTGAAAGAGTTGATACCATAGAAATACGAACAACATCCCTTGACACCATAGTAGCATCCCTGGACGCCTTAAAAGATTATCCAACCTTATAAAAAAAGACACAACGCAAAAACCTGAACATCCAATAGCTACAAACCACATCTCTACCCAACAACCACAACACAATCCACAAACCAATCTACAAAAAAACATAAGCCAGTCAAATAATGATATCCCAATCCTCATCAGAGAAGCTGTTGAGCGTGAACGGAAACATCCAAATGCCATCTTATTTGGTCTAGAGGACATCAATGACAATGATGACATCACAACTGTCCGAAACATCATCAGTGATTATCAAGCATCAAGCATCTCCCCTAATGAAATACTTGACATTTCCTGCATTGGCCGAGAGCTCAAAAACAGAGACGGCTCTGTGGTCCAACGCTTCTGTAGGGTCATCTGCAAAAATGAATCAAGCAAACGTAGATTCATTTATACTATAAATTCACTTGCCAAAAGCAACACCAACCATAAGAACCTCCGTTCTCTCCCTGACCTAACTATACAGCAACGTGCCCGCTCCAGTGTACTCCGCACTGAACTCAAAAAATGTCCAGACAATGGAGAGAAGGACCTATACATTAACTACCATGCCGACTGTATCAAAAGTAAGTCAGACAACCCGCAACTCAGCTTTAACCTTCAACCACAACCCTACCTCAACCAATCCACCATCACCCAAGACTAGGCATGCACGTTCCTAACTACCTCAATTCCAACTACTGCTGGTCTTAAATGCAAGCTACTCAATGCAAGAAGCCTTGTGAATAAAATACCTGAATTTCTCCTCTTACTAAATATGATTAAATTCGACATCATATTTGTTTGTGAAACATGGCTTCAATGCATCTCTCCCTGACTCCATTACCACAGTAAGAGACTATCATGTTTCCCGATCAGATCGTGAAATCCGTAGAGGAGGTGGTGTTGCTATTTTCTATAAAAAGTCCTTACATCTAAAAAACATCCAAGTTACCCAGGAACTTGCTTTTCCTGAGACCATCAACTGTGAACTATCCTTAAATTTCACATTTCGATTCTTACTATGTTACAGAGCACCTGATTATGACATCGAACATGTAAACAAGCTAAATTCACTACTAACATGAGCAACATCCTGCCCACACACTTTTATCTTTCTTGGTGAGTTCAATTACCTCATATTAACTGGAACCTAAATGAATGTACAACTGAACCCATACACGCAACCTTCTACAATGCTGTTACAAATCTGGGACTGGAACAACTAGTAACCAACAACACTAGACTTAACAACTGCCTTGATCTCATCTTCTGCAATAGTTTGAATTTAATTTACGGAATACAAACTAAAGAACACTTTTCCAGCAATGACCACAATATGATTGACTTTTGTCTCAACATACACCCATACAAAAATCATCACAATGATGTAATCCCCAATTATAACTTCAAAAAAGGCAACTATGATCTTATAGACAACGATCTCTCATCCCTTGATTGGCAGTCTCTATTCATGGATGCAATACTGTTGAAGACCATTACAACATATTTTTACTTGAAGTCAAAAGAGTCATCAAACTATATGTACCAACAACAACTCCCAAAACAAAAAAAAAAACAGATTACCCATAACAAGAAAACTTCAATCCAAAAAGAGATCACTCTGGCGGAAAAACAAATCTGGTCACGTTGCCAATTTCAAAAGCCGATATAAAAATTTATGCCACCAGATAAAGACCGAATGCATCAATTATCACATTAAACAAGAGGAAAACCTTCTACACATCAATTCCACCTGCATTTTTTACAATTTTGTAAACAACAAACTAAAAGACTCAAGGTCCATCCCATCCCTGATAGGACCTAATATAAAAGACTGCAACAACGATACCATTAAAGCCAACCTCTTTAACACATTCTTTGGCTCAGTATTTACAAACAGCAATGGATAATGTTCAGTATTTTGTAGTCGAACCACAGACAACTACAATGATCTAATACATATCGATTTTATAGAAGACAATGTTGAAAAAGAACTACGCAATCTAAAACCATCTCTATCTATTGGACTGGACGGAATATGTGCCTACTTCTTAAAAAAGCTATCCACTGCCATTGCAGAACCTCAAAGCATTATCTTTGAAAAATCTTTCAGGACCAGCTCCTTGCCTAACCTATGGTCACAAGCCATGGTCATCCCCATCTTCAAAAAGGGAGACCCCAGCCTAGTTGAAAATTACAGACCAATCTCCTTATGCTGCATCACCTGTAAAGTCATGAAATCAATTATTAACCAATCCATTATCCTCCACTTAGAGCCAAACAACCTGTTCTCCAGTAAACAATTTGGTTTCAGAAAAAAACTATCCTGTAATCTGCAACTCTTTCACTGCAAAAATACACACTCAATCAGGGCAAAACAATAGACTTAATCTACATCGACTTTTGTAAAGCCTTTGATTCAGTGGTACATGACAAACTACTCCTAAAACTAAAATCTTATGGTATCTCTGGACAACTGCATAACTGGATAGAAGCATTCCTGTCAAACAGACAACAAATGGTCAAAATTGGGAGTGTCCTATCAAATTCTGTACCTTCAATAGTGGTGTCGCCCAAGGTAGTGTTCTAGGACCAACTCTCTTCATACTCTACATAAATGACCTCTGTGATCATATTAAGAGCAACTGTGTTCTTTTCGCTGATGATGTAAAACTGTTCAATAGCACAGACAATACTACTACCCTTCAAAAAGATCTTGACTATGTATCAGAATGGTCAAACAAATGGCAACTTCAGATCTCAACAAATAAATGATCTGTCTTACATATTGGCAAAAAAAAATCAGAAAATAAAATTCAAGCTGAATAGTCAAGATCTCGTTGATGATCCAAGCTCTGTAAAGCACCTTGGAATACTCATCTCTAATGATCTAAGTGCTAGAGCCCACTGTAACTACATAGCCAAAAAGGCATTAAGAGCTGTTAATCTAATCCTACATAGCTTTTTCTCTGGTTATATCACACTACTAACTAGAGCATACAAAACATTTGCTAGACCAATACTCGAATACAGCTCATCAGTCTGGAACCCACATTACGTATCTGATATTTGCACAGTTGAGAAAGTCCAGAAATATTTCATAAGAAGACTTCTCCATTCCTCTACTCGTTACAGAATACCTTATGCCACCAGACTTGAAATTCTAGACCTAGAAAACCTTGAATTACGCTGTCTTCGATCTGATCTAAGTATGGTATATAAAATCATACATTGCAATGACTTACCTGTCAATGAATACTTCAGCTTCAACCATAACAACACAAGTGCACACAATAGATACAAACTCAAGCTTAACCACACCAAACTTGATTGCAGGAAATACGACTTCAACAATAGAGTGGTCAATGTCTGGAATACTCTACCTGACTCTGTGGTTTCTTCCCCAACCCCCAAAAACTTTAACCGTAGACTGTCTACTATTGATCTCCCCTCTTTCCTAAGAGGTCTGAAGGAAGTGTGCATGAGCGCACCAACGTGCCTACCGTCCCTGTCTGATTGTTTCTTTTATTTTTCTTATATGTACCCATTTCATGTATTCAGAACTGTGTATATACTTATACCTATTATCTTTTAAGCGATTGACAAATCAAATAAATAAATAAAAATAAATAAAACTTCTTTTGCAATTACTTTTGAGGCTTTCCCTCCTTATGGAGGGGGTCCATGATGGTTCTCTGCACAACTGTCAGGTCAGCAGTCTTTCCCATGATTGTGATTCCTACTGAACCAGACTGAGAGACCATTTAATGGCCCAGGAACCCTTTGCAGGTGTTATGGCTTAATTAGCTGATTAGAGTAGAACACTTTGAGCCTAGAATATTGAAACGTTTCACAATATTCTAATTTTCTGAGATTGTAGATTTGGGGTTTTCATGAGCTGTAAGCCATAATCATCTCAATTATGACACACCACGGCATGAACTACCTTGCTTTGCATGTAATGAGTCTATCTCATATATTAGTTTCACCTTTTAAGTTGCATTACTGAAATAAATGAACTTTTGCACGATATTCTAATTTTTTGAGTTTCATCTATATCCTGTGCCATATTTTATTTCCTTATTTGACACAATACTGCACTGTTCCCTTGCGGAAACAGACTCATGAGGCAAAGAAATGTCCATTACTTCAAATGGTTTATATTTATCATTTACTGTTGGGTTTACTATTAATCGGTAAATGGGATTTTTTCAAACAGAATATACATGAAAAATATACTTTACAGATAATAGGGAATGCTCTTTGAAAGAAAATAGCAAATGCCAATTTGCCAAACAGCTGGTTTGGTTGACTATTTGAAGAAAAGTATGCTTGCTTGAAATTCAGATAAAACTTAGATATGCAGATTTGGTCAATAAAATTTAAAGTCTTGAAGTTAAATCAAGATTAAATCAAAGGTCTACTACATTTCACTCTTAATCCCAGGAAAAGCTTGTGTGTGCAAATTAAAAACCACTTGTCTTCTGCTGTTTGTCCAATAAGATTAAACGGAGGTGAAAACTCCAGGCTGTACCTTTAAAACGTAGCATTTGATAGGTCCCAGGATGCATGTCTTTTCTGTCCCAAGACCTGGCTTTTGGAATAGCAGCTTCCTGGTGATAAGAGCATTTTGGATCCCGCTGTCTTTTAAAGGAGTTCTGAAGGCCTGGCTTTTCCTCCAAGCTCTGACTCAGGGGATTGTGTGCCTTTAGAACACATCTATATTAAAAATGCTAAGTATACTGATCCCCTGGTGTCACTATGTTTTATTGTTTTGGATTTTATTGTTTCAGAATCATTATGGGTTGAGCTGCCTTTGATTTTATAAATACATGAACTCTAAAAGACTTACCAAAATTGCTTGAATAACACAGATTGCTATTTTATATAACAATTTCATAGCCCTTTGAAAATTGTTTTTAAAACCCTGAATACTTACATAAGCCATATAGAAGCATGACTTCAACTGAAGATATCTTCTCCATTTCATTGTATATGCTGGATCCAAACTAGATAACGTTTGATCTAGGAAAAGATAACATTATTTTTAAAATAGCAACTATTCATTAATTTATTTGCAATCATCTTCATTTTAGCCATTGCCTATCCACTGCAGGATGAAGGCCTCTTCTGCATGTTTACAACCAATACGGTGCTGAGCTTTCTTTTACCAATTGGACCTGCAATACTTGTTGATATTGTCGATCCATCTTGTATTTTAGAGCCCTGCTTAAAATCAAAACATGGTCTGTAAAGATACATTTGTTTATGAATCAGAGATATATTCCAAGCCACAAAAGTGAAAGATGTATGCTGACTTCTTGCCTTCAGTCACCATAAAAACAAGTAAATAATGATCAAGCTAGTTTACTTGGCCACAGATTTCATTTTTTATCCATGGTACTTCACTGGTGCTCTGTCCACAGATAAGATTCTATGCCTTAAAACTGGTATCAAATATTAATCAACTTTTAAGTAAGCAATAATAACATACCTGCTTTTTGATAGAAATTGGCTGTTTCATAGGCCAGGGCTGCTATTAGACCAGGATTATGTTTCAGCTCAATAGCCCGGGCAATTGTCACTAAGACAAAAATAAGAAGCTACTGTAAACATCTCCTTGCATTCCATTTATTTCTCTATTTGCATAAACATGGACAATGTGGTGACCCGGGGCTTAGCACAAAGGCAACACAGTCATATAAGCAAGAAGTGTCCCTTTAATACCTCCAACTTTGCCTCCAATGTCCAGGTTACCTTCTGCTGGAGAAAAAACTCTCCCAAGAAGAGTCTTTAAGTGGAGGAAATTGAGTCCGAAAACAAAGTACATACAAACTGTAAATAAAAAGCCACACAAACCACGCTGCAATAAACTTGACAAGGCAGGAGAAGAAATTGCAGACTTGAAAGCCCAGCAAAGCACACACAGTTCAGAAGATGCCAGGAATCCAGACAAGCCTCAAAGATACCAGATAATTCACGATTTGCTCCCAACAACTTTGCTATGTGGCAACCTCCTTTTTTTAACAGTGTTCCCAGCTGCAGCTAATGAAGAGAATCAGGACCCTTTCCTCCCCCATAAGCCATGCAACTCACGTTGCTCCCTTCTCCATTCCTCCCTGCATGCCCTAGGATGAAGAAGGAGTAGGCCTGGGTCTTCCTCTGAATTCCCTCTCCCTTGCTCTACCTCTCCCCTGCTCTGCCCAGCCAGCCTTTGCCCTTCCCCAGTTTCTTCCACAGCCAACAGAGCCACACTCCCACTCCCTGTCCGCTGCTCGACCTCCCCCTCTGAATCAGATTCCAACAGGGCCATGACAATTTGTTAAACGCATAAAACCTAGTTAGAAAGCAGTATATTTCTTTCTCTTTTTTCTTACTTCTAACGTTGTGAGAACTGAGTTGAGACACCAGCCTATGTGAGAAGTGAATGTCTGCCTTGAATTTATATTCTCATGTTTGGAGAATGGGATTGTTGCATATGCACATTGTTTTGTGTGTGACATTATAATCAATTCCATTTCCATGTTCATTGTACATATGTGTGGATAAGAAGTCCTTACAGTAGACAGACAGGAGAATGGGAATGGAAATGTTCCAATTCATGGGAATTTTCGATTCTTGGGTCTGAGTCAGATTGCCATGATGCCAGCATGCAAAAGCAGGACTTCAATTTGCTGTGGCACATTGATAGGGGAAGTGGCCTGGCTTTCTGAAAAAGGGGAATGGATACAGTAACCTCATGATATAGATTCCCATCTGGCGAAGCTTGGTGTTAAAGCATATTTATTGTACAGGCAATGGTTTCACTGAGAAAACAGATGTTCTTAAATGCTCATAGGGAATGTCCAGGCACTAGAGTCAATGATACTATGTGACTTCACTGACTTATGGAGTAGGGAAATGGAAGAGGCCATTGAAACCATTGCCCCTATACAGTGTTATGGATTCCAGATTTCTTTTTAATACTTTGTGAACATTAACTAATTAAAAAATGAGGTTACACCTATATCATTAGTATAAGGCTTGCGATTTTCTATGACACTATTGCATACATCCTAAATAAAAAAACTATTTTTGTTTTCTGTGTGGAAATCTGCTTGTAAAATGTGAGATATCTAGTAAAGCATCTATGCATAGGTTAATCTCTATCTAAACAAATATATGGCTGTCAATTACTTACTAAGCCAAAGTTCTGCTGCCATTTTAAAACTTGGAACATAATTCCTAACTCACCACTTCACCGCTAGAGGTGTTGTTAGATTTTTAAGATCATCAGAGATACTTTTGCCACCTATGCCTGACAAGTATTATATGTGGGTAGGCTTGCATTTTGGGATGTTTTTTCCCTCCGAAATTCATGACATGCCTGTTATTTAACAATTTATTACATTGTACTTTTTATTAATAATTCCATGGATGCTGCATCTGAAAGAAATTAAGGGCCAATGTAATACATTATGTCTGACTATGTTCTACAATTTAGTTCTCCAGCAGAACAAATTGTTTCAAAATCCTCAAAAAGGAAGCCCCCAACATTTCTCAGATGCAAAGTTAGTAATATTGCATAAATACCTTCTTGTGCTTCAGCTTGACATTGAATAATATAGGAATCTATTAGTCGACCTTCTAAATCCCTTCCCTTTTCTACAGGAGTGATCAATTTAGGGATATGGCTTTCCTAAATGAAAAAAAGCACTTTAGTATTGAAAACAGTGGCTGTATTTCATTATCTAATGAAGCAACTAAACATTTATGAGAATTTAATAACTACAAAACATACCCACATGAAAATTGCAACCATTCTACCAGATATCTATCAATGGTTTAAGAATCACATCTAATATTTTAAAATCTCCTTTTTGGAACACTGTTTAAGGAAGAATTTTTAAAACTTTCTATCTAAGCAAGGAATAATGGGAAACATGCATCTACCATGTAAATTTCAAGGTGGAACAATTCTAAGAAGATAGTCTATGCATTCTACCTGATAATCTGAAACTATTCTTAACCTTATGAATTAAATAAGCCTTTTTAAACAACACATGAATCCTAATGAGCTACTTCTAAGAGGAGCACTAAGAGCTGTGCATGCTTCAGAAATGTTTTGGAAAAAGTGTTTCAGAATCCACATATGCACTGCATATTTCTATCCATTATTCATTAATGCTACCTTTCTTTTTTCAGGCTTTTATGCCAGCTTTAAAAATTGCTATTTTAATCTTGCATTCAAGACAAAAAAATGCATTTTTTGGGAGGGGGGGGAAAGAATTGTTTTACCTTTAAATGTCTGAAAATCCCAGCTGCTATTTTCATACTGCGATGGACATCTTTTGCTTCATCTTCTGTTACGCTAAATGTTAACAATTCATTAGTATTGAAATACTTTCAAGAGTTTTAAACATAATCCATCAAATTACTTGACATTATTGCTAGCCAAGTTCTTTTGCTATTTCTACAAGTATTTTTTCTTTATTTCATATTTGCTCAGCAAATAATATATTTCTAAGAAATCAAAAAAACAATTCAGTAATACAGAAAACAATTGTAAGCCTCTTTGATCCATCTAACCCATTATTGTCTACTCTAGGATGCAGAATTGTGATGCACATTGCTCAATAAAAGTCTGATTATCACAGTACTCTTGTACCTTAACTGGAATAACTTCCAGCAAAACAGCGGCTAATGTTTTACAGAATAGGATAGGATAGGATAGGATAGGATAGGATAGGATAGGATAGGATAGGATAG
>BLBF01000018.1:35654428-35709642 GCA_015471245.1 Laticauda colubrina
AGGATAGGATAGGATAGGATAGGATAGGATAGGATAGGATAGGATAGAACACAACAGAACAGAACAGAATAGAATTCTTTATTGGCCAAGTGTGATTGGACACACAAGGAATTTGTCTTGGTGCAAATGCTCTCAGTGTACATAAAAAGAAAAGATACATTCGTCAAGAATCAAAAGGTACAACACTTAATAGTCATAGGATACAATAAGCATATCATACTAGGAAACAGTCAATAAAATCATTAGGATACAAGCAACATTACAGCCATACAGTCATAAGTGGAAGGAGAAGGAAGGATGAGAGGATTAATAGTAACAGTAATGCAGACTTAGTAAATAGTTTGACAGTGTTGAGTGAATTATTTGTTTAGGCATTCACTATTTAATCAAATTAATTAAATTACTACATAAGGTATTAATTACTAATCCAAATGAATTGTTTGGTATCTAAAAGCTAAGACAGTGATACCAGCCAAGTTTCCTGCAACTACAGGTGGTCCTCATCTTACAAGTTCATTTAGTGACTGTTCAAAGTTACAACAGCACTGAAAAAAGTGATTTATGACAATTTTTCACACTTGTGACTGTTGCAATATCCCCATTGGGATCAACATTCAGGTGCTTGGCAACTGGTTCATATTTATGAACATTGCAGTATCCGAGAGTCACGTGATCACCCTTTGCCAGCTTTGGACAAGCAAAGTCAATGGGGAAGACAGATTCACTGATAATCATATCATTGACTTAACAATTGCAGCAATTTGCTTAACAACTGTAGCCAGAAAGGTTATATATAAATGGAGCAAAACTCACTTAACTGTCTTGCTCAGCAACAGAATTGTTGGATTTTGTAGACTGAACTACTAAAATACATAAATCAGTTTTCGAAATAAATCAACTGCTGATTCTCAGGACAAGTAAATCACCTTTCTGGACATATTTTGAAAAGAAGATGTCATTCATGTAGGACATTACATAAGGAGAATATTCCCAAATAATTAAGACAAAAATTATTACTCTCTTTTATAATCTGATATTGCAATTCAAGCATACGGCTGGGCCCGTGCAGTTTCACAATGAGAAAGTTGAAGACTATATAGATTGAAATGGTTTTACTCCCAATAGCAATTTAGCCTGCAATCTTGTGAACAGTTTAGCAAAACCAAACCCACCAATTTCAAATGGGCTTAAGGTATGTTTTTATTCTTCTGACATTACACTAATTAAAGTGAAAATACTTACTCTTCTTTCCCAGCTAATCTTGATGCATATTTAGTGTACCACAAGGCAACATTAAATCCCATAGAAACTAATTCAAACACAGCATCTTGCTGGGCACTAAGGGAAGAAAGGAAAACAATCTGAATTTTGCAGAGTTTATAACACTTCTGAAGTACAAAACATTGCAATACTTCTACTTATCTTTTAGACATAAGACACAATGCTACCAAATATCTTTTCAGGAATGTCACATTGAGTTCAAAGAGTGCTGTTTAATTATTTTTCATTCCTTCCTACCCCAGATCATGGGGGGACCAAACTTCCAAAGTATTGAAATGTTTACATAGAACTTAAACAGCTTGAAAAGTGGAATTGTTCTGACTGAATTAATTCGTGTTTTGTTTTAGTCTCGTCAGGAATGTCCAGAGTATAGTGTTTTTACAGTTCTTCCCTTCAGAATGAAAATACTGAAGTAGTAGTCAATCAAGTTACCACCAATCTTTTAAAACATTTAATTGAGCACTACTATTAAACTACAAACAACATGTTTTTTATAGAAATGGAAACTTTGCTTGATCCAATATAACACTAAAAATCACCCTGAACTAAAATTAATTTAACTAAGCATATACTGTCACAAAAGGGCTTGTTTTTAATTATACAAATCCCAAGGAGATATGTTAAGAAATAATTATATTAAAATTACAAAACATATATCACTATCTTGCCAGTAATACAGGCAATAATTTTATTAATCAGTTGTATTTGTAGATACAATATAGCCCATTAGACAATGAAAAAAGAAAGATAAAGTCATAACAAAATCACACATGGAGATAATTGAAAACTAAGATTTCAGCTGATCCCACTGATAAAATATGTTCTGTTGTAAGATGGCTCTTTCAATGTATGAAAGAAATGTAAGAGCATTTTTTAAAAATTCCATAACATCATCTTGGTAACCCATTAAAGGCCCTGTCACACTGCCCAACGGATGCAAAACGTTTGTAAAAAGGACACAGCGGACGAGAAAAATGTTCCGTTGTTATCCGCTCTCAAAAGGGGCAAAAATTTGCATAAACAGAGCGGATAACACGGAAAGGAACGGACGGGGGGAGGACGCAGAGCGGATGGAAAGTGGATGCGGAATGGAAGCATCCTTTTGCATCCTCTAGACATCCTTAATATCCGAGATAGGTCCCCTCTGTGAACGTTTTTTCTGTCTGAAATGCTTTCTTTGCGTGCTGCTTCCGCTTTCATCCTTTCTCCGTCCGTGCTACTAATGCTGCGCGTCCGTTCCGTGTCCGTTCCGCTTCCTCCCTGCGGAGGAGTTGCGCGGATGCGCAGCGGATGCCTAGCGGACATAGTGGATGCGTAACAGATGACAGCGGATGCAGAACGGATGTCCCCCGTATGCCTAGCAGATGCAGAACGGATGCGTTTGATACATTTTCCGCTCAAAAGTTTTGAGCAGCTCAAAACCTTTTGAGCGGATGAAATGTCAATAGATGGATGCTGGACGGATAGAGAGGAAGCAAAACGGAGGCAGTGAGTACAGAACGGAAGCATCGCGTTAACCAACGGATGGTAAGTGTTTTTCTCCGTTTTACATCCTCTTTCCATCCGTTGCTGCAGTGTGACAGGGGCTTAAGTTACTCTTTGTACTGTCTGATTTTTTCAACATAGACCACCCTGTCCTTGAATGGCTGGGTGGACTGGACATTAACATTTGAACTACTATAAGTCCATGTATTTGTCATATGCTAAATAAATAAATATTCTTTGTACTAAGAACTACCTTAAAATTTGAAAAGCATACTATATGTATACCTTGGTATTTGTCCTTGCAACGTGTCTGTCCATTTAAAATTCTGAATGTATCTCAGTTTGCTATCCTGTGAAGAATTATCCAGGGCAAGTATAAAGCCTGTTAAAATAACGCCAGTATTAAAATAGCACATTCCCTACAAATCAAAATGTACTTTAAATAATCATTTTGTCTTCAGTGTTTTTTCTTTATTTTTTTCTACTGATAATGTGACTGTTAATATAAAACTTTTTAACATTTAAAATGCCTGGTATTAAAAATTAGCTTCAGGATTTCTTTTAGCTGATTGGGGATCAGTTTTATACTACACTTGGGGGTCATTTCAATGATTTCTTTGGTTAAATTCAAAGTAATTGACATTCTACCCTCAGAACAACATCAGACAAAGAATTCCAGGAAATGAGCCCAGTAAGACAATGCACTAAGTATTGGGGGGGGGGGGGGGGGAGAGAAAGAGAATGATGCTCTCTTGTGTCAAAAGAAGTTGATGCAAATGGAAAGCCCTTCTTCTGCTCATGTGGGGGTCTTACATTATCCTGTATCATTCCAGAAGCCCTCCCAATGTCTTTTGAAAGACAGGGGGAACAGATGGTGAAGTCCCATTACATGAAAGAGATTCAGTTTATATATTATAACATACAGTATATACTCTATACATACTAACTGCAAATATGTTTTCCAAAAGATAATCTTTACGTAGCTAAGACTGCATTATCTAGACTCCATTTGTCTTTTGGAAAACCTCCATGTACTCCACCCTAGAGGTTGGTTGGTTAGACAGCCTGTGAACTATTATTATTGTTGAGTGCTTATTGGCTTTTCCTTGGCAAACATTACAGGCTTTTATCCATCCGCTACTTTTAATGGAGAATTTTAATAGGCTGTTAGCCATTCAAAGTTGCATTTGCAAGACAGGTGGCCAGATAAATCAATTAAATAAATAAAGATATTTGAGTACATGTGGAAAAAATTTGTACATGTGGAAAAAATTCAACGAGAGTTTGCTATTTCATCCTTCCAATTTAACTGATTTGTTTTATCATATGCTTAAATTACTAAAAACAATAATATCACTGAAAACCCCAGGATTATCTTCCACAAATTATTCATAACAGCAAAACTGCACTTGACCATCAATTATGCCTGGCATCCACTCAGGAAAAAGATTAGCAGCACTGTATTCAGAGAATTTTGCCCACCCCCACAGAAGCCTCTGAGAAAAAAAGGCAAGTTCTTTATTTTATGAGTGGGTATGAAGGAGCAGTGGTGTTTCCCTTTCCTTGCATTGCTGTGGTGAAAAACAGAAGAAACCAGGGAAATGTGCATGATTTCTCTCTTCTTTCAAAGCTTTTTGAAAGAATTAATGAAAACATTTTTGATTTCTATAAAACTTTGGACAAATAATGAAATAGTAGGTAATATTCCTTCTTTTTTATCCTTTTGCAGTTTTCTGCAAATCAGAGACACTTTCATCTTCCTTGTGTTCTTTAGTCATCAAAATGTCTTGGAAGTGGAGTGAGAGAATTGTCACTATCATAATTAAAATAATGCCAGAATTAGATGGCCAGTTACATTTCTGAAATCAAGGAAAAATATCTAACTTGAAAATTAAAAGAATAAGCTCTCTGCTCATATAAACAGCTCTGTGATAAATATAGTCTGATGGTCTTCCACTAATTACTGAACACAAATTAAGCATTTTTGATCAATCACAAAAGCAGCCTTTGGATCACTGATAATGTGTATCAGTGCCCTATTTCTACACAATGTCATGAATTTTCTACAAAAGGAAATGCAACCTTTTGGAAAACAAGGATTATAATTAATATGGGGAAAGGGGGGAAATGTCTGAAAATAAAGTAGCCATGGCATTGTGCAGTGTATCAATGACATGGGCTTGGTTGCGGATTTTCTATTTTCTTCCTCTTTATCAGTGGGTGAGGAGTTGTTCTTATTTTTAAGGAAAAATATGTAAAGCTTTTTTTAAGAGTTAAGCTCTAGTTTTACACTTTGATTTTTGTGTTTTCACACTTCACATTAGCAGCTTTTACTTCACCATTAGGTTTTGGCAATTGGGTCACTAAAATTTAACAGCATAGTCAGAGCAACTTCACCCTCCCAAATAATCGAACTTTTTTTTACCTTCCAAGAGTGAAAAATAGGAATCAGTTGCATTTTTCATCATCTCTGGATTACAACTTAAATCAGTAAAAAGTTCCAGGAGTCGTGCTCTTGATAACCTTAAATCACTATATTAAAGGGGAAAAAGACCAAAAGATATATCAAAGATGTGCACTATTTTTTCATATTAACTTACATTTTGCGTATGTTCTTACAATCACTTACTTGCAGATTTTTGTCGCAGCTGGAGTTGTGGCTACTCCATAGTAATTGAATGAGACAGGAGCTGTAGCCTTTAAAGGGTTTCGATGAAACCAATGAGTCATTCTCTTCCTAAAAGTTTAGAATACAGCAAGACTAAAATAAAGAGAAAAAGTTATTGATTCTATATATAACTACAAATACAACACTTAAAAGTCTGGTTATTTTATACATTACAGTTTTCTATGGAAAGATATTGACACACACTTATGCACATGTTTGTTAGAGATAGAAAATAAACCTAACCAGATGTTTGAATAAACATATAAAGGATTGATCTATATGAAATTAGGTCTATATGTTTATTCTATTGAATAAACATATAAAGAATTGACCTATATGAAATTATATTAGTTGTGGAGTACAGCACTGAAATTTTAGACTCTCAACAATTGTGGAAGAAAATCACTTGTTTTAAGAATAATCAATACAGTTATTAATTCAATTTATATAACTGTTTCTGTCACATATGTGACTCTAGGTGGCATAATAGTTACATCTTGTTTAGTATTAATATTAGCAATAAACATAAACAATTAAAACCTAAAACTTTTTTTAAAATTAAAATTAAGGAAATGCAAATCTCAATAGAATTTTGAGAAGCATTGTAGATGTTCCTAACGATGACCAGAGTTTTAAGTATTTGCTCCTCTTCAGGAAGTACTAATTTTCATTCAGTTTGCCAAAGATGAATAGGACTATGGATATGATCTGGGTATAGAGGACTTCTGCTATGGGTCACATTATTTTCACATGATTAACAGCCAGTTGTTGCTTCTCCCTTAGAGTCTGCTGAAAATAAATATGTTTGCAGAGATAATTGAAGTTCACTTAGCTAATAGAAGAGAAAGTAGAGCTATCTATAACATGACCAACTCTAAAATATAACATTGTAAAATATTGACTAGTGTTATTTATGAATTTAAAATATGTTTTTCTAATAAGGTCTACTTTCTGTGTGTTAAACATTTTTTTCCAAACAAGAGTTATTTGGCTGTAGAATTCAAACAATCAATCATAAATAACTTTTTACTTTCTAGTATAACTTTCATAATAGCTTCATAAAATAATGGCTTTAAGCTGTTTTCTGCAGAGCCTTTGCATCCCTTAATATTGTAAAATGTCTTATGATTGCTAAGACAAACTGTTGTGTTGTCAGAAATGTATGCAGATATGTTCTGAGTGCTGGGAGAGAAAAAATGTCTTTCATGAAGAACAATGAAGTTCTTATGTTGTGCAGTGGTGTGTGTAGTTTTTTTTAATGACTGTGTTTGACATGTTTATTGTTTTTATACTTTTTTTTTGCTTCTCCCACAGATTTAAACACCAGATGACATCACTGCTGTCAGCAATGGTAGAAACTTTCATAAGAACACTGTGAAGAATCTTGGAAGCCACATCTTTTTATCTTTTTCTTTTTTTCTATTTTTCAACTTTTTTTCCCCTTTATATTCATTTCTGTTAGTTTTTATCTTTATCTTTAAAGTTTAAAAGTTTAAATTTTATATAGAGACAATCAAGTAAAGGAACTGGACATGGAACAGCTGTGACAAGCAATCCTAGATGATGGTTTTTTTATGAGAGTTACAAAGCAGATTGTGTCAGGATTCCTCCAATACTTCATCTGTCTGAGATAACTTCAAAGTGAAATCTTTGAAGACTCTTTTTAAAGTTGTAGAAAAGTTTAATCTTGGCTTCTTTAAAGCCAGGTGATGAAAGTTGAAATCCTGCAATGCCATAAAAATTATGTAAAAGTCAGGACAATGCAGAGCAAAAAGAAAGATTACAAAGTTGGACAATTTGATCAGAGATAAACTACATTGCTATTTCTGATATCTCCTAAGGGACTTTTTGCTGAACTGAATTGAACTGAATTGTGGAAGATGAAGATGATGGTTTCTGCATTGTATATAAATTAGGCTGAGGGGAGAAGAGTTTTTTTTATTTGTAACTTTAAAACAGAGTTAAAAGCTAGCATATTAGTTTATGTTTGGTGTGATGAAAATTGGCCTTTGTTGCCTTTTTCTGTTTCCTTTTTTTCTGCAGATTTTGCACGTTTTTTTTTCTAGTTTAGTTTGTCTTTGTTTTTATTACATTTAATAAAACTTCACTTTTTTAAAAAAGAAAAAATTCATATTTATGTGGGACAAAGTTTTTTCCTTCTGTCCTTCCTTGAAAATGGTTGACAGTTGCTCAACTCTTCTAGATTGAAGTAACAGTTTGTTAATGATAGACATATCACTGCCACTTCTAAGCAGGAAAACATATACCTTCAAGCATTAATTATCCAGTAAATAAGGAACCAATTCTTTCTGAACATTTTAATCTGCCAGGAAAGGCCAAGAAAGGTTGGCCCTCACTTCAGATGTACTCTTATTCATTGAGATCCAAAAATTGAAGAGAATTCAGAACTGCAGGGGTTGTTATGGTTACATCATCAGTTTCTGTTCCAAGAGAACATAAGGAACCAGTATACTCTACTACAATGTTGAACTGGGACACAAGAGATTCAGATTAAAATCACTCAGATGCACAGTCTACAGAATTTGGAACCAATCAATCTCTAGGTTCAACATATCTCAGATGGTTCTCAAGGGAATAAAATGAATGGAATCCCCTTCTGTCAGGTACATTGAACAAGAGGCGACAACCAACAATGAATTTCAGGTTGAGTGAATTTGCTTTTATCTGCAAAGAACAGCAATTTGCCAGGACAAACTCTCAACTGCTCAGTGTCTCCACTCCCATCATTCTACTGCAGAAACGCTGCCTTGTGCAGAAAAACAATGTTGGCCTGTTCTCTATAGTGGAGATCTTAAAATAAGACATTCTTATTTTAATTGTCATAGTATATTGCTCCAAGTAGACTTTAGTCCCTGCTTGATCTGACTGCCCCAATACATTATTTCCATTTGCACAGAAATTACAACAACCTCTGAAAAAGTAACTTGTGACCCATCTTTGAAGTCACTGTGATCATGTGATCACAATTTGAGTGCTTGGCAATTGGCAACATCTACTATAGAAGGAAGAATTTTTTTTGGCACAGTATCATATCCCACTTGTTTTCAGAATTCACAGAAGAATTTATTTTGGAGTTGCTATTGGGACTTCATAGCTGTCAAGGTTATCCTCCTCAATGAGCTCATCTTTATTTTTTAGGATACCAACCTGATCTAATAATCTTGAAGGAATAAGATAAAAATCTTATATCAGAGGAGAGTGTAATTTCTATTCAGTACTCGTTTTAACTTCTGCTGGTTAAAAAGTCCAAGAATGCCTGATTTGTGTAATACTATATTGTATCAAACTGGAAGACTTAAGAATGGAATATATTATATTGTATCAAACTGGAAGACTTAAGAATGGAATGTACAAGTAGTCCTTGATTTACAACTACAACTGAACCCAAGATTTCTGTGCTAAGCAAGACAGTTAAAAGTTAATGTTGCCCAATTTTATTACCTTTCTTGCCACTGCTGTGAAGTGAATCACTGCAGTGAAGTGAGTAAAATGCTTACTAAATGAATCTGGCTTCCCCATTGACTGTGCTTGTCTGAAAATAGCAAAAGGTGGACACATAACCTGGGATACTGCATTGTAATTTTGAATGGCCACTAAATGAATGGTTGTAAGTTGAGGATTACCTGTATTATATAGCCTTAGATATTTTCCCAATGCAATATAGTAAATAAGTCTACCTCCTTTCTCTAAGTATATAAGACATAAGAAACTTCTGACATTGCTTGCTTAATAGTCCCAAGACAGAAACTTGAACAAGACAAAGATTTTCCTTGTTGTTTATCCTGCCTTGACTACATGTAGTCATAGTAATAAATCAAGATTTTCCCATGTTGTGGTTCAAACACAACAGCCAAAATCTAAAACTCTATATAAAGGAAAAGAGGCATATACAGATAGTCCTTGACTTACATCCCCAATGGAGCCCAACATTTCTGTTGCTAAGCAAGATAGTTTTTAAATGAATTTTGCTCCATTTTACTATCTTTCTTGCCACATTTATTAAGTGAATCACTGCAGTTAAGTGAGTAACATGGTTAAGTGAATCTGGCTTCCCCATTGACTATGCTTGCCAGGATACTACAACCATCCAATACATTGCCACTTGCCCAGCATCCAAATGTCCAAATGTCGGTCATGTGGCCATGGGGATGCAGTAGTGGCCGTGAAGGTGAAAACTGGTCATTAAGTCCCTTTTTTTAGTGCCACTAACTTTGAATGGTCACCAAACAAATGGTTATAAATCAAGGACTACCTGTATAGAACTTTTGCTTTAAAAAACAAAAAATGGAACCTTTAAAAAGAGCTTGTCTCAGTGCTCGGAAATTCTGCCCATCGTATATTGTAACACACAGGCCTTCTCTGGCGTTACAGTAACTGAACTTCCTCCCAAGCAGACAGCAAAGCGAACAGCTCCACGTCCAGCATTAATTCAAGCCACTCCCAAAAACATATTTGATCTCCGCCTTCTCTGCTTAGGGTGGAGCTGCTCCATTTACCTTCTCGATTTCCAGTGGACCCTTGTCAGCAGCAGCCACTGCCATACAGCTCTATGGAAATCAGTTCAGGAGATGGAGCCGCATCCCCAGAATTATGAAAGGAAGGCGGCAAGGCCCGAGTCTGCCTCTCGGGGGGCTCTGCTGAAAAGCAAGCCCGGCCAAGCTTCCTTGCGAGGGAAGAGACTCGCCTCTTCCAGCCTTCTTCTGTTCAACTGGCAAAAGCGTGGGGCCTAAACCCATTTCAGCAAGCTATTCGGTTTGGGGATAACCTCGAACAAATTCGGTCTCTCGTTTTCTCTCCGGCTATCATCAATGACTTTGCCAAATGCTGGTTTGAGTTGGGTTCAGCTGTATTGGAAACCTGGTGCTCCCTTGTGCTTCGGGATTGGTGGTCCCACTCTGACAGAGACTGACAGGCCTTGGAACCTATATATTTGAAAGACGCTGCGCTACACAAGCGAAGCACACGGTTTGTAGCAATTGCCAGCTAAACTCTTTAAGCACAACCGACTAGGTGCAAGTAGGAAGCAGTATGCCAATCCGAGCGGGCTTTCCATCGGATATGTAAATCCGGCTTCTTTGGGTTTTCACCCACTGTTTAAAAAATGCCCCCCAACCTTATTCGTTTGCTGAGGTCTCAACGGGACTTCCTTAAGTCTCAAAGTCAGCCTCTTTCCCCATACTGATCGTTGGCACCTCTAAGTAGTCTCATTGATTATAGCGAAGGAAGCCCCGCTGGGTTACCAGGCCAGAGGCCACACCTACTCATAGCTGGCAAAGCCTCATTGTTCTCCGCGTTAAGTACAACTGCGATGTAAACATCCCGAGTAGCCTGCCAGGGACTAACCCTCTATTTTTCTCACACTCCCTACGCGCTGTTTTGCCCCCTTCCTAAAAATACCATCCTAATTTCCTCAATTAAGACTGCACTCACTTTAAAACGAGCTGCTCCCGTACTATATCAAGTATCCACATTTCCTCCATTTCTGTTTATAGCGACATCAAGCCTGCTTCTCTTCTATTTGCTTAAAAAAGGGCTTCTGTTTACATCTATTATTTTACAGAGTCGTGCTCACCCTCCTCCCAAACTTTTTCCTGTCTTGGAACACCAAACAATAGGCAAAAGGACGCGACGAACAAGCGGAGGAAGAACAAAGCAGTCCGAGTTAAAACGATTGCCCATGTTCACAAATGGTTTAAGGTTCAAGTCTTGCAACAAAGGCGGAAATGATTTGGTTTAATTCTATTCCGTTCTCGAAATTGTGCTGTGGTTGGAGGTCGAGAGGTTTGTGGAACGTGATAGTAAAATGAGAGTAAGACATCTTTTTAGAGGAAAAGCGGAAAAGGAGAAGTAATTGCTACTGAAATATGGTTTTGTCCTGAAGTGGCCCAGAAATATCCAATTGATCGTGTATATATATAAGAATAGACGAAATAAAGCTTAGGAATGCAAGGACGTGGGGAAAACAACAGCCATTCGTTTCGAAATTAACTCTCAACTGAGCATATTTCACAAAAGAATTAAAGGTAATCACTACACTGAATGCATTTAATTCCATGACCAACTGTCTGTGCAAGGCTGGACGGTGGAAACAATCGGAGAAGCAGGAAGCCGCTAAGATTCATCACTGCCAGCGTTTCGGTGCAGTATAAGGAGAGAAAATACAAGCGCCTACGATATAATAAATAGAAGCTTCCTAACCACTCACCCACCTCGGAAGATTCTCTAGTCTATGCCAGAGATCCCAAAATTGGAGAGGAGTTAAAAGATAACTTCGGTAGGGTGACCTCGGCAATTAAAAAACAAAACAAAAACAAAAAAACAAGGAAACCCGCCCGATTCCCTAGGCGCCAATAGCCGAAAATCACGTGACCTTCCTGGCCCCGGCAAGAGCTCGCTAACCGGGCGGAAGCGCTTCGCCGTGTCATGGTAGCAACGAAATGGAGCCGGGCGGCTCTCGGCTCGCCAAGGCGTGAAGGAAGGAAGGAAGGAGTGCATGGTTTTTCTATGCCAGCCCAATTACTCGACGAAGCAGAGGGACGAGTTGACTGCGAAAGTCAGTAGTATCTAAGGAGCTGGTGATGCAAATGATGGAAATCGGGCAACTGCCTTCTTTGCACCTGGTACACGTTTCTAGATGCAGGAAAGTAGTGATTAATCAGCCCCCCCCACCACCACCACCCTTTTGTTGGCTTACTTTGAGGCGTGAAGGAGAAAATGCGGGGAGTGTGCAAAGCCAGAGGGCCACCGAAAGGGATGGCAGCCTGGCGGACCTGATGCACCTGACTTGTGCTGATGAGAGGAGGCGGCGGCAGTAGCAGCAGTAGCAGCAGCAAGTGAGCCTCCAGAAAATTTAAAAGCATCTCTTGGTGACGCAACGCATCGCATCAAAAGGCTATTGGCAAGGGGCGTTATAAAAGCGAGCGCGCATAAAAACGGAACTGATCTCACCGCGTGTAAGTCGAGGCAGCTGGACTCCCAAGCAAGAATATGTGAGGCATGATTTTCCCCGTCCCAATGCGAACTTGGGAATTTGGGGAAAAAACCTTAGTTTCCTGACAGTTCAGGTAAACGCAGAGAGTAACAAGTGTGTGCAGAATACCATATGTATTCCTCTCTTTCAGGATCGTAATGAAAGAGAATGCACAATGCACGTGCATTCTGTGACAGCGTCATCAGCGTGCTTCTAGGTACAAACACATTGAAAGCCACGTTGTTTTTGAAACGGGGTGATGTTTTTTTTGCTGTCTTGGGGCTTTTTCGAAAGTTGTGCAGTTTTCGGTTATAGCGGTTTGCCAGAGGTCGCTCATTTGGCTGAAGTGGTGCCTAAGCAGAGGATTGGACTAGAAGACTTCCAAGGTCCCTTCCAACTCTTTGTTTATTCTGTTCTGTTCTACTCTACTGTAACTTTACAAAGAGTACTTTGTAAAGTTTTTGCTTTGTAAAGTTTTTTTTTTTTTTTTTTGCTTTGTAAAGTTTTTGCAGCAAATTACTTTTGCTGGAATAGAAGCTCACAAGGAACCAAGAAACTCGCCTTCGCAAAGTTTACAACAGCTTAGGTCTACGTACGCACGCGCAGACGGGAGCCAATGGCGTCCCCAAGTGCCGCTGCGCAAAGCGAGGCGGCGTTGGGTACAACCGACCATGCTGGGGGGCGGGGCCTCTGCCAGGTTTGGATGAGAAGGCAAATGGGCTTGGTCGGGGAGTGAGCGGCGGGTGTTGCTTGGACCGGAGCGAGCGGCCGTTGCCCGGCGAGACCCTCTCCAACTCCTCGCTCTCCCGGCTCCCATTCCCCGGCGCGGCCGCGGATGAAGATGGAGCCCTAGCTGCTAGGACCATGTCGGAAGCGACTCGGAGCCTTCTGCAGCGCTGGGGCGCCAGCTTCAGAAAAGGGACCGACTTCGACTCCTGGGGGCAGCTGGTGGAGGCGATCGACGAGTATCAGATGTGAGTGGGGGCTGGCGGGCGGCGGCGGCGGCTTCAAAGGGACGGGCCGGTTGAAGGGGGGAGCTGCTGAAGGCGAAGGCGGGGACGGTGGTGGGGGAAGAGCCCCTGGGTGGGGCGAGAAGTTGGGGTTCAGGCACCCGTGGGGCTGGTGGCGGGTCTGGGCGGAGCCCCGAAGGGGTGACCCGGAGGGCAGGCAGGCGCTACAAAGCCTCTGGGTGGGGCGAAGGGCAGCTGCGGGCGGTCGAGGGCGAAGGGCTGCTTCAGAAAGACCGCAAAGGGGAGAAGGGGGTTGTGCGAGGGTCCCTCTGGTCGTCAAGACTTCGCACTGGAAGGCTTTTGTCTGGCGCGAAAGGCTCCGTGGACGAAGGGAAGAAGGGGCTCTTGCGTCGAGGCGACAGGATTGGGGAAGGGTCGCTTCCATTGCTGCCCCGCCTGAATACAAGATGCAGAAGGGGGAGGAGGAGGAGGAGGATGCTGAGGCTCTTGCTGTCGATCTGCATCTATTGCTGCTTTGAAATGTAATGCTTTTCTTTTCTTTCTTTTTTTTTAAACAAAAAAAAAACATTTTAAAACATAAATTGCCAACAAAAGGATTCTGCTAATGTTATTATGATGCTTCTCCGGGCTCTGAACGGTTGTTTTTGTTTTTTTGTTTTAGGTTGGGCAGCTTTGGGATGTCTGAGGGAAGTTTTGGCCTTGAAAGCCACCTGTTGTTTCTAGATCATTAATTTGAACTTTGGGATTCTTTCAGGGTCATCTCTAGCACAGATGGATAATGTTAGTAACAAATGGGGAAAAAAAAAAGATTCTGTGGATTAATTGCTTCTGTTTCTGGTGATTTAAAATTGGTATTTGGCAGCTCCAGTCCAATTCCTAACAAGTCATAATAAACCTAGATTTCCATATAGTATTTGGCTAATTTTTATTGAACTGCCACATGAAGATATTTTGTAACATTAACGGCTTGTTAGGAAGCAATTAATCTATTGTCTGCTGTTGCTTTTGAAAACTCCACATGGTTTCAGAAACCTCATGGTTAGGGAAGGAATTTAGCTGAGAGAAAGAACTCGGCTCTTGGGGGGGGGGGGGAATTAATATTTCTTTGGCTTCTGACCATTATATATCATATTGAGTAGTTGATATCCATTAACTCTTTTGCTTTCAGAATATACAAATTTGTTTTATTTCTAACACAAAAGTGTTCTCACTAAATGGCAGTTAAGGAGCACTTGCATACTATTTTTTGCTTGCTGAAACTACTCCAAGACCAACATATGTTATGCTACAACATCATGATACTTACTTCTGACTACAGCTTAGCGAGTGCACTTATAGCCCTGTTGGCTCAGAATTGTAAAATTATATTGCACATGTCTAATAAAAGATCAGACATTTATATTTAACTTTTTATAGATTAAAAATAACCTGAGCAAATAGGAAACAAAAAAAAATATTTATTGCTTTAATTAAAGTGTAGAAAGATTAAACTGGGAGGGAGGATATTGAATGTGTAAATGTTTATAGCATTGCCCTTGCCCATCCAGTTAGAATGTGCAACATTGTGTGAAATCTTGATCTATAATTGTATGCATTTCTAAGAGCTTTACTGGATCAAGGCCTAAACTTCTGTTATATAGTGCCATAATATGGCTAATCATATGGCTAATCAGAGACATGGTAATGTCTCTGACTGCAGACTAATGACTACAGACCAGTTGCTCTAACATCTGTAGTTATGAAAATCTTTGAAAGGCTTGTGCTGTCCCACCTGAAAACCATCCCGGATCCACTGTTAGATCCCATGCAGTTTGCATACTGAGCAAATAGATTGAGAGGTGATGTTGTTAACATGGCTCTGCATTACATCCTACAACACCTTGAATCTCCAAATACATATGCAAAGGTCCTCTTTGTAGACTTCAATTCAGCATTCAATACCATCATTCCAGACACTCTTCTAAGTAAATTAAACCAACTAGCGGTACCTGAACACACTTGTATGTGGATCATAAAGCTTCCTAACAGATAGGAAGCAGCATGTGAAGCTAGACAGAATCACATCCGATTCCTGTACAATCAGCACAGCCCCCCCCCCCCCCAAGGCTGTGTGCTATCTCCACTTCTCCCTATATACCAATGACTGCATCTCAAACGATCCATCTGTTAAAATACTGAAGTTTGCTGATGACACAGCAGTGGTCTCATTTGAGACAACAATGAATCTTCCTATAGACAGGAGGTTATACAACTTGCCTTGTGGTGTAACCAGAACAATCTGGAACTGAACACACTCAAAACCATAGAAATGGTGGTAGACTTTAGAAGAAACCCTCCCATACTACCACCTCTTACAATACTAGACAACACAGTATCAACAGTAGAGACCTTCAGATTTCTAGGTTCTACTATATCACATGACCTAAAATGGACACCTAACATCAAAAACATCAAAAAAGCACAACAAAGAATGTTCTTTCTGCACCAACTCAGAAAGCTCAAACTGCCCAAGAAGCTGCTGATCCAGTTCTACAGAGGAATTATTGAGTCTGTCATCTGCACCTCTCTGTCTGGTTTGGTTCTGCAACCCAACAGGACAGACATAGACTTCAGAGGATAATTAGGATTGCAGAAAAAACAATTACTACCCACCTGTCTTCAATTGAGGACCAGTATACTACTGGAGTCAAAAAGAGGGCTGTGAAAATATTTATAGACCCCTCACATTCCTGACACAAACTGTTTCAACTCCTTCCCTCAAAATGACGCTATAGAGCACTGCACACCAGAACTAGACACAACAGTTTTTCCTGAAAGCCATTACTCTGCCAAACAAATAATTCCCTCAACACTATTCAACTATTTACAAAGTGTACACTACTATTACTGTTTATCGTCTCACCACTCCTTATCACTCATCCCCTCCCACTTGACTGTTTCTTAGTATGATTTGATTGATGATTGTACCCTATGTCTATAAAGGGTTGTACGTTAATGGCTCTTGATTCTTAATGAATGTACCTTTTCTTTATTTATACTGAGAGTATTTACACCAAGACAAATTTCTTGTGTGTCCAATCACACTTGGCCAATAAAGTATTCTATTCTATTTTCTACTGTTGATCTCTAGCTGGAATTTAAAGCATTTTGATTTTGGTGATACTATGACTGCATCAACTAGTAGGCATTGAAAGCTGTATCTCTGAATTTATCCAATCCCTTTTAAACTGCCTGTAACTGCTGGTGATTATCACATCTGATACATAGCATCCTATGATTTAGATTTAAAGCATGGTGCCAATAACATTTTCTTAAACTATATTGCCTTATCAAAGAGTGACACTATTGTTTTATAAAGGTAAGCTTAAATTAGAGATCACATTTTAATTTTGCATGTTATTTCTGAAAAAGGAGGGCAACTAAGTACTGTGTTTCTCACAAAATAAGGCCAGGCCTTTTTTTTTTTTTTTGAGCCCCGAAAAAACAGCTAGGGCATCTTTTCAGGGGTGAGTTAATTTCTCCCCCCCCCCCCCCACCGTGTACCAGCACCATCTCCAACAACAGCATCTGAGTTGCTCCCGCTTTTCCCTCGTCCCCATAACAGGGGGAAAAAAAGATTTTGAGGTACCTGGGAGTGCCATGTGCTGCGTTTTGGTTTAATCCCGAGTGGCTGGGTGGGTGTGAGAAAAGCCAAGCAAGCGTCTCTGCTGCTGCTACCCTTGTTGCTCCAGCCTCGGGCTCTGCAAGTTTGCAAAAGTCCTGGTGCGCAGCCTGTTCCTGCATTCCAAGCGCACAGGCTGGGCTGCAGCTGTCCCTCTCTTGCCAGTGCCATCTCCAGTAACAGCAGCGGCAGTGGTGGGAACCGTGGAAGTTTCGGCAGAGGCAGCTCCCCTGCCCAAGAAGCAGCTGAAACGCTTCCACGGTTCCCGCCGCTGCTGCTGCTGTTATTGGAGACGGCGCTGGCAAGAGAGGAACAGCTACAGCTTGGCCTGGGTGGTTGGACTGCAGGAACGGGCTGTGCACCGGGATTTTGCAAACTTGCAGAGCCTGAGGCTGGAGTACCAAGGGTAGCAGCAGCAAAGACGCTTGCTCGGCTCTTCTCACATTCACCCAGCCGCTTAGAATTAAACCAAAATGCAGCATGCAGCGCTTCCTGGTACCTCAAAATCTTTTTTTTTTTTTTTTGCCTGTTGTTACGGGGATGGGGGAAAAGCGGGAGTGACTCAGACACTGTTGTGGGAACCGTGGAAGCTATGGAGTCCTGAGAAGCGGCTGAAACGCCGGACATTCACGCCGACACCGCCTGCCTGCTGACCTGGGTAAGGGAGCACTCCATGCTCCACCATGATTGGCTGTTAGGAGCAACTGATGGTGAGGCGTAGCTGCCCACAGGGCACTCCTAATGGCAAGTTCATCATGCCTTCCCCCCCAATTTTGCATATTTTAAACTAGGCCTAAATTTGTAATTGTATTCGAGTCCAAAATTTTTGTTGCTGAGACATTTGTTAAGTGAATTTAGTCCCATTTTATGACCTTTCCTGCCAAATTTGTTAAGTGAATCACTGTAGTTAAATTAGTAACATGGTTGTAAAATGAATCTGATTTCCCCATTGACTTTGCTCATCAGAATATTGAAAAAGGTGATCACATGACATTGCAGTCATATGAGTCAGTTGCCAAGTGGTTAAATTTTGATCACGTGACTATGGGGATGCCGCAATGGTTATGAGTATGAGAAATGGTCATAAATCACTTTTCTCAATGTAACTTTTTTCAGTGTAACTTTGAAAGTCACAAAATGAACTGTTGTAAGTCGAGGACTACCTGTACCAGTTAGCACATTAGTGACAATATAAGATTTCTGTGATAGATAAATGCAATTAATGTCATATTTAATGTAGATTTAAAATAAAAATGTCATAGTAAAGATAGGTGACTAAAATTTTTCTTGTTATGCATAATTCCCAGACATTCTTGTAGTTGTAATGAATGAGCCAGTATCATTTAGCTGTTTTTTCCCCTTACATCTCAACATTTTCTTAAGTGAGAAAAAGAAACTGGTCCAAACAGCAAAAGTAACAATTATCATTATTATTAAAGGTTGTGTTCTCAGGAAGCCTAGTTTTTGATGCTAGGACCCTCAACAGTGATTCCCCATTAGTAACTTAAATGTGAGCATAAGGCCATTTTCCTCTGAAATTCATGCAGGAATATTTTCAAACCTAGTTTTAGTTGATATGAGTATCCACATCAGTGAAAGAGAAGTGAAATTTGGAAGTTTGAAGTAACAAACTAGTAACACTAGCCATTTCCAAGAAATACTGCATAGTGCAATCATGTGGGCAAGATTTGGAGTTTAAGCTAGGTTCAAGTTGTACTTTTGCAGTTTGATTCATTGTATGGCCTTACACAAATTGCCATCGTTTAGCATCAATTTTCCATCTTAAAAAGATTAGTGATTTGCCTCAAGGTTTGCTAACAAAGTGGAATGTTGGTAAGAAGGGAGACTTTTTTAGTTGGAAAAGTTTATAACATTTTTTGGAAAAGTGATGAAAAAAAGGATGACAGTGCTTCAGATTTGGTTCCATAATGTATTGGGAACGTTTATGGAGTATGAATGCAGCATCTTCCTATAGTTCTTTAAAGAAGGTGAATCATTTACTGTGACCATCATTTACTGTAGCAAATGCAGAAGATAGCTATACAACCTAGATGAAAGATATCTCTGCTATAAAGTGTTGCAGACTGGCATTATGCTCATACCCTAAGCACATTTTTTGAATTGTTTCCAAATTTCTGTATAATTGACTTATGCTTAAAATATATATTTAACATATTTGTATTAACTTTTCCCTTAAAATTATGACTGCAACATTCTATGATAAAACATTACAACACTTGAATATTGTCAGCCTACATACAATTCAAACCCTTCTCTATTAGGCTAGGGAGTTTCCTCTATAACTTTCCTCTATAAGAAAGTTGAAAACAGTTTCTGAAAAAAATAATCTTTCCTTTCTATACATAAAAGTTTTTTTCATGACAGTTTATGGAGAAAAATTCAAATGATTAAGAACTCATTTGGATGAATTGTTTTTTACTTGTATTATGCAGCTATTAGGAACTAAAAGATATCTGTATCTTGGCTGCCATAGCTTGCTGTTTAATTTTTTAAACTTTTTGGTATAACTGTAAATAATATGCAAATAAAAATAAGGCAATTTTATATTACATGGCATTGCATTTTATATTTTTATAGGATACTTCTAACTAATCAAATGGATTCTATTGAAATTAATAGGATTACTTGCTTAGTGGGCATGACACTGCCATTTTGGAATTGGTAAAAGAATATATGTGGATATCCTCTTCTCTGGAAATTTCTGTATTAAAATGTATTTTGAAGGAAGACTTTTTTTTCTCCCAAAATATTACATTTTCTCCAATTGTTCATTTTTATGGTCAAAATTAAGTGATCTCTAACTACCATTGTTACTTTAAAGATGGTGTTTGGAATCCTGTGTGCCTCTTCTTGAAGTTAAGAGAGAAATTGAGATTTTCCATGGAAAAATAGAAGCCACTGGATCCATCCTTATTGGTTTCAATCCTTTAGTCCAGCTGCAAATGTAAACCCTTGTATAGATAACTCTTATGTTTGTCTATTCTATATTTTGCCAATATCCTTAAACTTGTTAAGATTTTATATTCATACTACATTTTCTATATTATCATTGAGGACGAAAGTATTTCTTACTAAAAATCTATTTTTTTGAAAAAAAGTGTTTTTGTTTCTAAGTTTATCTGAAAAAAAGTATGATATTGTTATCTCTATTTCTAGTACTGTCTACTAATAGATGTGTTAAATAGAGTTCATTTCCACAAGTAGTTACCCTCTTTTAGTATTCTGTGCTTGTTGGTACATTGAAAGCATATTCTGTCCTTTGTCATTTATTGTAAGCTGCCTAGAGTGATGTTAGGCAGCAGACAATTATTTGTTATAATTGTAAAGTATATCGTCATCTTGACCGATTTATTTAGTATTTATTTTACTGCACATGAAGTTTAGAAAGAATATTGCAATAAAATTTAGGAATTCCCTGTGGTCAACATAAATACTGTAACAGTAGTTTTTCAAATCTCTGTCTTTAGAGAAGTTTTTATTTATCAGCTTTTCTGTTATGCCATCTATTTGTGTTTTAAAGGATTATAGAAGATGTAAGACAATAATGTCATTTGGCCAAAACATCATATGCTTTAATATGGTTCTGCGTGTATGAAATTCATGTTGATACATTTCAGTAATGGTGGATGGCTGTCTTTCATGAAATATTGCCTTTTATTGCTGTTCTGTTCAACAGTCAAGTTTTTTAAGGAGCCAGGAATACATGCAGAAAATCATTTCCTTTGGGATGTAACTGTTGGGGGTCTCATTACTGCAAGGGTCTTCAAACTTGGCAAGTTTAAGACTTGTGGACTTCAACTCCCAGAATTCCTGAGCAAATATGACTGGAGGAGAAATTCTGGGAGTTGAAGTCCACAAGTCTTAAAGCTGTCAACCTGCATTACTGGGTGTTAAAGTCATTGAACATACAAACAAGTGAATATTTATCTGTGGTTATTGTTTGTTTGCGTATGTCAGGTCCTGTTGACTTTCTGGATTAGTTGTTGCAGTTTTTGTGGAAAGATTTTTCAGAGGTAGCTCGCTTTTGCCTACTTCCTAGCGATGAGAGAGTGACGAGACCAAACTTACGCTGCTGATTTTGTGCCTCATGATCATCTGGTTTCTAGTCTGGTATCTTAACCACTATAGCAAAGTGGTTCTTTGTGGTTAGCTAATGGATCTTTGTTTTTTCTAGTCTAGAAACTTATTCCAGGAGGCGAGAAAATAGAGATTCCTTCAGTGATGCATCAAACAAATAGGGAATAGGGAAATAAAGTGGTTAAATATTTGATGAAAAAGGGAAAGTGCCCTAAAAACCCACAAATAGATTAAATTCTTGCTTGTATAGTTCTTGAAAAAAGCCCAAAGTTCTAGATTACCTTAAGATGTTTATGCCAAATGTATATTTAAAAGCAAGTTCTGTTGAAATGCACTGCTTCATTATTTGCGCTAAGGATCAGCTGAAAAGCCAAATATAAAAGGATACATGATGTATGTTGCTCTTACATGGGTCTCCAAAGGAAAAATAATTTCAACTGATCTATCAGTTTTTATGCAGCAAATATATTTTTATATATTAAACACTATTAAGCTTCAGGTGGGGGAATGAGGTTATGTTTGTTTTAGTGTTTCAATGAATCTCAAACAACCCAGTCTGTGCATGTTAAAAATTAGGTTTGAAAGATCACATCTAGTCATGTCATTGGTTGCTTCATATTCCTGTCCCCCAGTATTTTTTCAGGTATCTAAATAAAATTGTAAATCTCTCAGTTTGGAAGAGAGGGAGATTTTTGGATAATGCAACTTGTTGATTTTGGGAATAATGACTTGGAGTGTCTAGAAGTATAGATATTTATTTTCTTACCCAGTTGTATTTCTGACATCTCTGTATAAAGCCATCTAGGATCAGCATCTAGGATCAGCATTGCCTGTTACATGAAATAATACTGTAAACAAGTTACAAACAGTATTATTTACTTTTGTAACTATATCACATATATCATTTCATCAAATCAGAATTGCATAAATTTGGAGAAGCAGTTTAAAGATAAACTAATGAAAGCATTATGGTTGCTTTGATCATCTGTCTGTACGTTAGTGCAAAAAATTTTTCCTTTTTAAATGTATCGGATGGATTTAAATTTATAGAAGATGTGCTGCTGTCTGATACAGATTTACAAAGATAGTTGATGCCATAAACATGCTGGTATTTTTGTTTTTTGCTCATTTTGCTTGTTTTTTTGCAGTTGGAAAAGATGTGGAAAATTTGGATTGCCATAGCTGCAGTAGTTTACTTACTTTTATTTTGGGGTGAGGGCAAGGGGGCAAGGTCACCAGGGCAGAATCTCCCTCATAGTCAATATGAATGAATATTCTCCATTCTCTATGCATAAAAGATCACTAAAGATTAAAAGTCTTCTAGAAAATAGATAAGTTGGTTTATATTTCTTCTTTATTTCTTCGAATCAGAAGACACATTCTGCCTATAATTTGCTTAATATACTATTCAATTTATACTTCATAATTATTTATATATATATAAATATATATAAAAAATTTGTTTCCTTTACCTCTCTCCAGATTAGCAAGACATCTACAGAAAGAGGCAGTATCTCAACCCAACAATTCAGAATTCACAGAAGATCAAAAGGTATATAATGTTATATGTTGGTGTAAGTTAATTTCATGGTGAATCTATTTTTAGAAGGAATTAATTTGTTTCTTTGCAGTCATTGATATAATTTGTTTTTCTCGGCTATGGTTTACAAGTACTGGGCTTGTGTCACACTTACCTGTGTACATCGTTAAATGAAATGTGAATATGTGAAAAAAGAAATTATAATACAGACAAGTGTGTTATGAAATACTTGTTCTATAGCAATATGTAATTTTAATTATATATAGATGGATGGAGAACTCATCAAATTTGCAGATAACACCAAGCTAGCAGGAATATCCAACACTAATAGCCAACACTAGAAGATAGGCTAAAGATACAGAAGGATCTTGACAGTCTTGAACATTGGGCGCTATCTAACAAAATGAAATTCAGTGATGAAAAAAGGTTCTACATTTAGGCAAGAAAAACAAAATGCACAGGTACAGTATATGTGGTACCTTGCTCAATAGTGGTGACTGTGAGAGGGATCTTTGAATCCTGTGGACAATCACTTAAATATGAGCCAGCAGTGTCCTACAGCTGCCAAAAAAAGCCAAGACAGTTCTAGGCTGCATTAACAAAGGGATAGAATCAAGATCACGTGAAGTTTTAATACTGCTTTATAATGCCTTAGGAAGGTCACACCTGGAATACTGCATCCAGTTTTCGTTGCCACAATGTAAAAAAGATGTTGAGACTCTAGAAAGAGTACAGAGAAGGCAACAAAGATGATTAGGGGACTGGAGGCTAAAACATATAAAGAACTGTTGCTAGAACTGGATACGCCTAGTCTTATGAAAAGAAGGAATAGGGGTGACATGATAGCAGTGTTCCAATATCTCAGAGGCTGCCACAAAGAGGAGAAAGTCAAGCTGTTCTTCAAAGCACCTGAAGGCAGGACAAGAAGCAATGAGTGGAAACTAATCAAAGAGAGAAGCAACTTAGAACTAAGGAGAAATTTCCTGACAGTTAGAACAATTAATTAGTGGAACAACTTGTCTCCAGAAGTTGTAAATACTCCAGCACTGGAAGTTGTTAATAAGAGATTGAATAACCATTTGTCTGAAGTGGTGTAGGGTTTCCTGCCTAAGCAGGGTATTGGACTAGAAGACCTCTAAGGTCCCTTCCCAACTCCATTATTCAACTCTACTCAGCTCTACTCTACTCTAACTTTACAAAGAGGTATGTATCACTTTTGCTGAATTATTATACTTTTTAAAGAAGAGAAATCTGGTTTCTTATCCTGAAAGCTGAAAGGCAAGTATTTCAGAGGACAGGTTGCCAGAAACACATTGCTGCTTCTCCACAGGTTTCTTCCATCAAGAATTCTATAGCCCAGCCTTTTTCTCAGAAGCATCTTTCTTTTATGCACAGATTGCCACGTCTTGTTATGCTATTCCTCTTATGTTAGGCTGTTAGGGAATAAAGAAACAGTTAAAATGCTGCCTCTTCGATTGTGGTTGAGTTTTACCATTTATAAAATGTCTCTGATTATTATTAAATATAACTGGTGGTGGGATTTTATTCACATTGTTGAGCCTATTCTTCGTCCTATGAACTACTGCTCCACCCAGATCTAAACTTCTTAATTTGGAGGCTTTGAGAACATTTTTGAATGAGAAGCTGCAACTGGATATTTTTTTGTCCTGTCCTCCCCCTCCCCCCTCTCCAACCTCTTGGTTTCATGGATGGAAAGGGCCTTTTACTTATTCTCAGGCTTTGTTGGATCTTTGCCATTAAGTAATGAATCCTTCGTGTAAAAAGTATATGATGAGATATGGAAAGAAGATTTCCCTACCTTGCCAAAGCATATCTTACAAAGGCATGGATTTACAAAGGTTGTTCTTAAAAATTGCTTTACATTTCTGAAAAGATAGGATTTCATTGAAACCATAAAATTCTGCATGAAATCTGAAATGTGTTTGCTTGTTTGGTGGTACCTAACAAATCTAGTGATTAAGGAATTTTTAAGTTTTTTTAGAAAAATATTAAGTGGGTATAAACATTCACTTTGTTAATTTAATGTGTTTAATAAGGTATTTTCATTCATGAACAGTGAAGTGCCTTGTTGGGGATAGGATCACTTAGAAAAACATTACTGTAGCTGAGGCTTGCTGTAGTGTTTTAATTTTTTTAATATTTGTGTTGGGTGTGGTTCCTGAGAAACAGTTGTGAATAATACTTTTTGGTATCCTGCCACAATTCAGAAGAGGCTTTTACTTAAAAAAATTATCTTTAAAACTTTCAAGAAAATCTGTACAGAATACTTTCATTCTTCAACTCTCAAGTGCCTTTTAATATATCCTAAAACTTTCTGGTTCATAACAAAACATAATTACCAAATTCAAGGAGTAGTAATTTTTTTTAAAAGGCAAAAATACAGTCTGTTAAGCATACTCGCTAAACTGGAAAAGGAAAATAGGCTGAAAGCTCAGTTACTTTTGCTTTATTGTAAAGGATAAGTGGGTGAGAATATGATAGAGGAAAATAGTATCTTCACCCTTACTGTACATATATGAAAGTTTCTGCTTTCATATATATAGTCACATTAATGTATGAACATTTATGTCTCCATAATGGAGTCTGCTAATTGTATGGCATTCTGTTTTATATCACAGTGCTAAAGTTGCATTAAAAATGAACATATTTGTGCTGTGTATGAGGACACAGGAAATGTAATTGTAACAAGCAGGTTTTGGGCGCGCAGTTTTGATTTGTGTGTTTGCTGGCTCTAGAAGCTTTGTCAAGGACTTGGTTTTCTTTTTTCTGTTCTACCTATTGGGTTGCTGCTCCCTAGCCATATATCCTGAACAGTTATTTTTGTTTACTTTTCATATAAAAATATTAATACAATAGGTAGCATCAAATTAATCTGTCTTTCCTTTGTTGCAGAAAACTTTAGCTAAGATTGCAACATGCTTGGAACTCAGGAGTGCAGCTTTGCAGGTATAATTCTGGTTTCTTCTGGGATTTCTGGTGTCTTTATGGGTTTCATTAAATATTAAAATCTTAAAGAACACTTTTTGTAAAAACGTGACCATGGGGCGTATATTCCACTCATTTTTCGGTTATGTGTGATTTATTACAGTGTCTGGGTCCAAGAAGAAAAATTAAGCAGTAGCTTACAATATAAATCTTTTTTTTTTAAATTGACTGGAACAATATAAAATACTAGTTTATACTGGTTTCTCTAATCTTTCCATTCAAGCAACTTGAAAGTTATAATACTGTAGTTATCTTCTCCCTGTCTTCCACTAAGCGATGTAATATTCACAAAGTACTATTGTCACTTGCATCCACGAAAGAAAAATGTTTCTTGTTAGCAAAGATGTATTTTGAAGCTGGTCAAGAATTGAGTATGAAATCTGGTTTCATTGTTTCTTTTATTCATTATTTATTTATTACAGCATATTAATAGTATATACCACTTGATTCTAATACAACTCCAGAAAGGTAGAACCAGAGCAGTGTTTTACAATTATTTTGCTCCTTTCCTAATGGATGATTCCAGTCAAGGGGGGAAGGGGAGGAGAGGAGAGGAGTCTGTGGCTGCTCTCTTGTAAAATACCACAGGGCTCACTTCCTACCCCACCTCTCTCCTTCCGCTTAACGTTTATAAGTTATTGTTATATATCAACTGATGGTCTGGGATCCAGCATCATCAATGGACTAAAGATATTCGGCTTTACGTCATTATTCAAGGTCAGGCTACTAATGAAGTATGGTCCTTCTGAAGACTTTGAGATTTTGAATGGGAAAGAAGAGCCTTAAACAGGATGACTGTTTGTCCATCAAGGCTGTCTGTCTGCTCCAGTGGTACCCCTAAATGGGTCTTCCTGGAGTTGTGGTTTGTGCTGGAATAGCAGGTAGAAGTTGTAGTCAGTGAAGTCTTTGCATAGCTTTGGCTATAGTACCAGTTGTAGCCCTATCTGGGATAGGAGGATATTGCGACAGTGACTTGTCATTTGTCACCACCTGTTCAAACTATTGCAATGTGCTCTATTTGACTGCCTTTAAAGACCAATTGGAAGCAGTAGTTGGTCCAAAAGGAAGCAATCTGTGCCTTCACCACTGGGAGCACATTATACTAATGCTGTGGGCCTCTGATATGACACCAGGTTATCAGCAGGACCACATTCATCCATTGCATTTGACTCTCTACATTTGATCTGACTGAAAAAAAGCTGCTAATGATTCCTCATTTTAGGGCAGTGAAGGGAATTGAGGTTTGGAGGCATTGGTCTTTTGGAATGGCCTCCTAGTTCAAACATGCTGAGGGTCTGAGAGCCATGATGTTATCTTGATTAGGTTAATAGGCACTCTGTGTGTGTGTGTGTGAGATCAATAAGATTATGGAATTTTTAATTATTTATGGTCGCACATTTTTATCCTTGTAGACTATAAAAGTGGCACTATTTAACTGTTATAACTCACTACAAAAGAACAATGAATAATAATTGCAGATGTTAAATACTGTTTTTCTTGCAGTCTACACAGTCCCAGGAAGAATTTAAGCTGGAGGATCTGAAGAAACTAGAACCAAGTAAATGTTTCCCTTTTTTAATTAAAAAAGTATAACAGAAATGCCCCCACCAGAACAATGGATTTCACTAATCTGTAACTTCAGGTTTTATACAACAGAATGCCTTTTCCTTGCAAATAATTACATTATTCTTCAGGAAACTCAAGTTATGTAGTATCTTTTTTTATATTAGTAATGTCTTAAAGGTTCCTGTGACTACTCTGTTTTACCCTGGAAGGAGTCTTCGGAATATAATCTTTCCCAGTAGTTTCTGCTGGGATGATTGAGTTCTTTAGTAAAAGAAGTTGGAATGTTGCTATCAGAATGGATTAATTGGCAAAAGGATTGCCACAAATTACTAAGGAGCTCATTGCCTGAGCTTTTTTGGCAGACATAGGAAGTACTATCATTTGTTTAATTATCGGCATTTGAGAATATCTGTTTTTCCTTTGTTGGCAGAGTTGTTCCAACTGGAAAAGCAAAAAACATGGCATTTATTTTGCTAATAGCTTAGAAACATTTTTCCAAGCATATGTACTATTGCTATGACTTTATCATTATTTATACACAGACACATATAAATGTACCTGGTATGTGAGAACTATCATTCTCTGAATTTCTTAATGACATATTAATTAATTTGTTCCTGCACAATATCAATCATAGATATTGCCTGAGTTAAATCTACCCTTTCAAGACAGACATCTCTGTCTTCTAAATATAAAACAAATTCTAATAATTGGTTTTTTCTCTCCAGAATCATGTTTACTTAATAGCAATAACATTTAGACTTATATACCACTTCACACTGCTTTACATGCCCCTCTAAGTGGTTTACAGGGTCAGCATATTGCCCCCCAACAATCTGGGTCCTCATTTTACCGACCTTGGAAGGATGGAAGGCTGAATCAACCTTGAGCTGGTGAGAATTGAACTTCTGGCAGTTGGCAGTATTAGCCTGTAATACTGCATCCTAATCCCTGTGCCAGTATGGCTCATATAGAAGTTTCATATTTAACATTTGCTAATTTAAGTAATCTTAATTATGTATGGAAAATATAACACAAATTTGCTGCTTTCTTACTGTGACTATTAGGATTAAACCCTATCCTTTTTATATAATTGTATAGAATTTTGTTGGCAATTATTACTGTCTTTTCTTACAGTCTTAAAGAGTATTCTTACCTATAATAAAGAATTTCCCTTTGATGTTCAACCTGTTCCACCAAGGTATGGAAAAATTGCATGCAGAAAAAACTTATGTCAGAAATTGAAAAATTTCCATTTGTGAAAGGTTCAATAGATTTTACCAGTCACTGGATCCTATATCTCTATATTGGTTGAATTTCTTTTGTAAAAGAAGTTAGAAGTCACTTCATTTTTATACTGTTTTTCTATAGCTTGTTTTTTGCACTCCTGTTCTCTGTCTTTCTTGTTAGTGTTTCTCTCTGTCTATCATCCTTCGGGCTAAGTATGTTAGTTTTTGTCTTTACGTTCCATAAAAATAATACAATAAAGTTACATTAAAAAATTGCAAAATATAGGTCTGCAGAATGTAGAAGTTTTAAAATTCAATTTTAGGCTTCTGATAGTTGAATGGAGGCCATAAATACAGGTAGTCCTTGATTTACAGCCATGATTGAGCCCAAAATTTTTGTTAGTGAGACTATAAGTGAATTTTGCCCCATTTTACAACCTTTCTTGCTACAGTTGTTAAATAAATCACTGCAAATGTTAAGTTAGTAATATGGTTAAGTGAATCTGACTCCCCCATTGACTTTGCTTGTCAAAAGGCCACAAAAGCTGATCACGTGACTTCAGGTCACGTGGTTGGTTCAAATATGAACCAAATATGAACCAATTAATTGCCCAGTGTGTCTGAATTTTCATCACAGGATCATGGGGATGGTACAATAGTCGTAAGTGTGAAAAAGGGTCATAAGTCACTTTAAATGCTAATGTAACTTCAAATGGTCACTAAATGAACTGTTGTAAATTGAGGGCTACCTGTATTCCCAGTATTACATTCAGAGATACAGTACTGGCAATTCCTATCCAACTCAGTCTTCAGTTGCACTATGATGTTTTCTGTTTTTTAAAAGAAAAATATTAGCACCTGGTGAAGAGGAAGATTTAGAATTTGAAGAAGATGAAGAGGAAGGTGGAGCTGGAGCAGGATCTCCAGATGCATTTCCTGCCAGAGTCCCAGGTAAGAGGCCAAACCGAATCAAATGGAGCAGAGGACAAAAATGAGAATGTTGGAATTATAGTCTTTGAAACGGAGAATGCAAGGACTGGATGGGGCCTTGAAGGTACTCTAATCCAGTCACTGAATTAGCTGTTACAGTCATCTGGCCACCACTATCTCCTACTGTTAGAATTCTTTCTCTGTTGTCTAATTAAAATCTATTTCTTGTACTTTAAACCCATTGTTTCTCGTTTTGTGTTCTGGAACCGTTTTGCCCCATCTTCTGCAGATATTTGAAGAGAGTTGTCAAATCTCTGTAAAGTTTTCTGTTTCCAGTTAAACATAACCGGTGCTTTCAAATGTTCCTCATAGGTTTTTCTTTTTCAGGCCTCTTTTCATCTTGTTTTCTCTCAAACCATGTGCAAGAATTATTATTATTATTATTATTTTGGGGGGGGGGCGGGGAGGAGATCTACAACTGGATGCTTGTTTGCTAAACCCCTTTCCTGAGTAAAAAAACCCCTTTCCTGAGTAAAAAGCAGCTCAGCATGCCCTTGCTAGAATGCTTATGTGCTAAGATTTTATGAGATGCCATAATTGTTAGCTGAACTAAAAACTCTTTTCCCTTTATCACCTGGAGGTAAGCTGAAAGACAGAGAGCAAAGGAGAAACATGGAGTTTTCTTAGAAAAGCCTGCCCAGTAGCAAGAAAGCTTGCTTTGTGAAAGTCTATACTAATTTTGTCAGCTCTCAAATTCAGATAAGGTTTGAAGTTTATCATTTTATCAATGCAAAATCCCTATGGAAATTGGTGCTTCATATTTATTATTAGCCAATGGTTGAATAAGTTTATTGATTATAGATCTTTACTAAGCAGAAAAAATGACAGGGTATAATTTAAGCATGGCTAATGTACAAACCCAGGAAAGGCATGGCTTCTCTGAGAGGTACTGACAGGTGCGGTGAATGTACCCTACCCTTACTCCAAAGTACTTTTTCATCTTTTGCATCCAAATCTCTGATAATTTGGCTTAAGTGCCAAATTGATAACAAGAAAGTTAATTAGGGCTACATGACAGCATGGATAAGGCAAAAAAGCATGAGTGATTGTTTTTTTTTAAACAGGGGCTCTATGTTGGTGAAGATTACCTTTCTTCTACAATCCCCTCCCCCTGGAAAATATACCCCATGTAACAATCATGGTTTAAAAGTAGCACCAGTTGTGCATTAACAATTCTTATAAAAGCTCTGGCAAGGAAAACCTGTTATTTGCAATTATTTGCTGATAAAAATAGGTGTCTCTTGAGGCTTCAAGTAAGAGCCTGATGTGGTTAGGAACTGTGTGATATTTCATATTCATATTTAGCCATTAGTTGGAGTTTTCAAATTTGATTTAAAAGCTTGGGATGGGGGGGGGGGTTGAATATTAAAATTGACCAGTTTTGGACAGCAGTAAATGGTTTTCAGGAAGTGTCTGAAATAAGTGACATAGTTCAATCTGACAATAGACGTCTGCCAGTGAAACAGCATGAGTAGAAGTCAGTAGCACTCTTTGCAATTTGCTTTGTACTAACCAAATGTATTTTAGAGGACTGGTAAGATCTTTTAAGATCTTATGAAGCTAAAAGAGGAAGAGTTGATAAACTTTATACTGGTTCCTTTGAAAGTCCATTTATGTAATATTAGATTTAGCACAATAATCTCTTTCATTACAGTAAATGATAGTTATTGCTTTCTACAGTATGCCATGTCTCAAATAGCTAAACTCCCAACACAAGCTTAAGTTCCAAGAAATCCTGTTTTGGGGATGTATTCATGTATTACTCAAGTAGACTTTGCCATGAAACCGCATGCATCATTCACTCCAGATAAGAATAATTGGGTACAATCCTGACATATGTATGCCGATTAAAGTGGATAAGTAGAATTTTTTAATAGTTGAAATACCATGGTGCTGAGATGATGCCATTTAAAAATGAACTTTGAGATAGCTTACACATATGGTACTAGATTTAGGAGACTGTTTTGCTGACATTGTAACGTCCATTTTATGTACTTTATTGTACAATCTGTTTCTTTTCATGGATCCCACATTGCATTATTTTGCTGCCTAATCATTCATGGTCTTGTCTTATCTTCTACTTGCATGGCTCCATTGTGTAACCATGTGCTACATCATTCAACTAATCCAGGAGCCAATGAAGGTATGATAGTGTTCTAATGTTAATAGTTGCTGTTTATATATGATAATCATATTGCTGTTTTATTATTTAATGTAAATATGAAAACTCTTTTATGCTAAAATTTGCCATCTGGCTCTTTTTTCCCCCAAATAAAAGATAGATGATGAATGTCTATCCTATATGCACAGAATCAAATTGTACAAGTTTCTAAATTGCTTTTGATATGGAGAGAATCCATCTTTTAAAAAATCAGTTGGTATGCATGGATATTGTAGAATGTTTTTTTCTATCAGAAATGCAAACTTATTTTTATACACTATGATGATTCATGCAGATTTGTACTCGGGTATGTGTGTATGTCAAGAGTGAGCAATGATGTTTTGGACTTTTGTTCCCAGTGCCCCAGCCATCGTAGCCAATGCATTATAGAACTTATCATCTAGAAGACTAGTTTTGGCTTTTATGTCTTACGTTCCAGCAGTGGTGCTACTAAAGAACCTGGGTTACACCATTTAAAAAAAAAATCAAATGTCCCCGTCAATAAAGAAGGTTGTATGGTACTGGAATTTTGCTGTGTTTATTGTTTACAGTAAACTTTAAACATACTAAGTTTCAATGTCTTCACCCAAATCTCACCTCTGAATATATGTATCATAAGTTAAAAACCATCACAAGTCTAAAATATCTGGAAGGTAAATTATATTGGCTATCTCTGGATTGTGTGGTGCTACAGACTTTGACAATTCTGCATTTGGCTTTAACTCTTCTCCAGATTGGTGTTTAGCAAGTGGTTTTGGTCTAATATTTAAAAAGAAAAACCTTATGTCTACTCTTGGCTCTCTCTCAACTGTTAACTACTTTTCATGATGCATTTGTCTCCATGTTTATTTGCTCATGCAATTCAACTGACAAATTATTTGCATAGAGAATTTAATAGACAATAGTTCCTCAACCCTTCTTGTTCAACTATGAAACGATCCTACTTTTCTTAGATGCTGTAATTTACAATCAGATCATATGAATAAATTATGCCAGAGATAGTGTTTTATGATGTTAGTATCAGATATCCTTTTTGTTGACAGAATTACTAACAAGAGAGAATGAAAGTATTAACAATGCTGAATGACTTTATTATTCTGGTCTATTTTTCCTTCAGGTACTTTATTACCCAGATTACCATCTGAACCCGGGATGACATTACTAACTATCAAAATAGAAAAAATTGGTCTTAAAGATGCTGGGCAGTGCATTGATCCCTATATCACAGTTAGTGTGAAAGGTAGGTATATTTTTCTTAACTGATTTGGCTAGGCATGTAATTTTTGGTCCTTTTTATCCAGTATTAGCTGGAACTGAATTGGCAAAATATTTGACTATGTAATCAGCATTTAGAGTTTTAAATATTGAGATTTGTCTTTTTCCCCCCATAGAAACTCTTCAATATGCCTTTCTAGAAGTACCATATCCCGAGTTCTTAGAGTTTTGGCACCCTTAGTTAATGTGATCATGATCTGGATGCTTGACAACCCATTTGCATTTATGATCAGTTGCCAAGCACTATGCAATCATGTGATTACCATTTGCAATGTTCCCTACTGGCTTCCCCAGAAAATCAGAGGGGAAGTTGACAACCCACAAATTGCTGGGTTAAGTTTATCCCATCTGTGCACTCTCCCCTGACCCTCCTATGCATCTTCTCCCACCTACTCTGCACCCTCTGCACTCATGGCAGAACCCACATATTCTTTCCAACCATGTGGCATCTTTTGCACACCCTCCTCAATCTGTGCCTATCATGCACTCAAGTTACACCAAACCTCTCGTATACTTCTGCTATGTCTCATGTATACTATCCCCCACATCTGCATTGCTCCTCTATTGTACCCCATAGCACCTTCCTTAACTTGTGTGGCACCTCTCACACATACCCTTGCACCCTGCCTGATCTGGGCATTGCCTCCCACACACCTCATGCACCCTTCTTATTTAGCACTTTACTCCCTTCTCCACTTAATACATCCACTTATTTGTCTGCCAGATCCTTTCCTGCCTGATTTTGGTTGTTAATACAAGTAGTTAAAGACTACTTGTATTAAAAGATTTGCATCACTGTTTTTTCAAAAAGCCTTTGTTAAGAAATTGCTTTTTGACCACATTGCTTCGAATTGGAAATTCTAGTCCCAATTGACATTGCAAGTTGAGGATTATTCCTATTAAAGGTTTCCATCTGCTATTTTTTCAAGGAGCATTGGTGAAAAGTTGGGTTTGTCATAAGTCTACTTCATTTCTGTTCAATAAATGTTCCTCTAGACTGGACACACGATCAAATATTTTATCACTTTGGAAAGCACTTTGGAAACCAAATAAGCAATGTTACTTTACCATAACCAAAACACAGAATTGATTACTCATGATTACTACCATGTTTTTGGAAGTGACATTCCTGTAAAGAATCTTGTGAAAAGATATTGTTTGAACTGTTTACAAAAAGAAACAATCTTTTTCTTTGTAATGCTTAGACTGTTGGATAATGAATGTAATGCCCCTGGGAAGTAGTCCTTGTTCAATACAGCAAATGTCACAACCGTTTTTTCCCTTCTTAATGCTTAAATTTTATTCTCGGGACAGATCTCAATGGGATAGATCTTACACCTGTACAGGACACCCCTGTTGCTTCAAGGAAGGAGGACACTTACATTCATTTTAATGTGGACATTGAAATTCAGAAACATGTTGAAAAATTAACAAAAGGTTTGTTGCATGTAGATTTGAAAATCATGTTGAACTGTGATCAATAGGACAAAGCATAATTTAGATCAATAACCTGGGGAGAAGGCATATGTGGTTACCCCATAGTGCCTTAACCAAACTATTTAAAACTTTTTAAAGATGTTATTTATGATTTGGGATGGGGGCAGATCAAAAGACGGTGGCTTCAAAATTCTTAGGTTGATTCTTTGCAAAGGTTCAGAATCTTCAATAAGGATCATTTTTCTTCAAGGCAGTTCTAACAGTATTGTATTAACTATGCCAGTCTATGAAGAAGTACAGTGATGTAATTTGAAGAGCGTTTTAGAGTTATTTTCTCTCCTACCTTTCAGGTGCAGCTATTTTCTTTGAATTTAAACACTATAAACCCAAGAAAAGATTCACCAGCACAAAGTGCTTTGCCTTTATGGAGATGGATGAAATTAAAGCTGGACCAATTGTTATAGAACTGTAAGTAAGTGTGTGCATGAAACACAACAAACAATGTATTCCAGAACATCTGCTAAATTCTTTCAGATCAGTCATGGTTGGTCAGAAACAAAACCTGGAATGTTTTGGTGGTCCCAGGCTTTGGTGCAAATCAAATTAGGGGTGACTTTGATGGAGCAAATATGACAGAATTAGTATGCATATATTTTCTATGCATCATCATCAGTGGTGCATGGGTCTATCCATCTGCCTCCTATCTTCTCAGTATCTTCTCCATTCCAGTTGCTGCTATCTACATGTTCTTGTATACTGTTGTTTTCCTTAGAGCTGTATATTTCAATCCATATTCAGAACAAAACATTTCTGTTTTATTCCATGTATTGCCAAAATTTTAGTTGAGGACTGACCAAAAACAAAAATCCCATGCATATCTCTAAATGTAAGTAAAATTTTGCATAAAGCAGGTATCCATATTTGCTATTATACAAATGACTTATGTTGAAAGGTATGCTTGGAAAGTAGTGCAGTTCAATAATTTTCTTCTTGAATATGAAGATAAATGCTAAGCTTCCATAATGCTTGATTTGTATATTATTTTGTGATGGCTGAGCGATATCTTAGCTCTGAATCCAAGTAAAAATGTGCATGTTTAAAAGATTTAAAGAAGAGGGTTCTACCCTCCAAAATGTAAGATATCAGAACAGATATTAGATTATGTGTTTGTGATTCTAAAACCTCTTTAGCTACTTTGGCTTAATTTAGAAGAAAACTGGTAGAAAAGTGAAACAATGATAAAATGATTATCTGAATAATTAGTATAGAACAACTTTTGAGACAGTTTTATTCCAAACTAATGCCATTGAATTTAAATGGGGCAATTATTGTGGAGGTACTAATTAGGATTAGGAGTTGTAGCTATTCGTTTTACCTAGTTCTCAAATTATATAAAATCCTTTTAAGTAAGAAGAGAATCATCTGTGGTAGGTTTCCAAACAGCATTAAGATTAATTGTGATATTTACTTTTTTTATCATTATAGGTACAAAAAGCCCACTGATTTCAAGAGGAAGAAACTTCAGTTGTTGACCAAGAAGCCACTTTATCTTCACCTTCATCAAACACTGCACAAAGAGTGACTTTTGTGAACTGAACCACTTGCCACAAAATCATAGTAGCTGCATATGTAGCACTTGTTTTTCAGGAGGAAGGAAGAATTGAATGCGTTTACCTTGTGGTCACAAATGACCATCAATGCTGCACACAGTGGATCAGCATCCACACTCTGCATCCAAGCCCAGTTTCTTTGGAATGTATATTTTTTATCTCAGATGTTCCAAAGTGTGTTGCAAGTTTTTCATAAATGGGCCGGTTATTAACTTCAGTTCTGTAATTTGATTTCTACAGTTATATCAGAACCCTTAATTAAAGCAGTTGAGGAATCCTCACCTGCTGAACCTGATACAGCAATAAAAATATGCCAGTATCGAAACACTTTTACTCTTCTACTGTATTTTGTTTGTATCATTTTCCTAAGTTCATTAAATTTATAACGTATTATTACCATCTGAATTTAATTATATAAAATGTCAAGAAGACACTCCCACTGCCCCATGTTGCATCCATTTTTTAAAACTGTCTTTCTCAAAATTGGGAACTAGCAATAGCACTTAGACTTTTATACTGCTTCACAGTGCTTTTACAGCCTTCTCTAAGCAGTTTAGAATCGGTATGTTTCACCACAGTTTTACTGACCTTGAGCTTGGTGAGATTCGAACTGCCAAATTGCCGGCAGCCGGCAGTCAGCAGAAGTAGCCTGCAGTTCTGCATTTTAACCACCAGTCATAAAATTAGTTATGGTTGTTCTGAAAATTAGTAAACTCATTATAGTTGGTCCTCAGCTTACAACAGCAAGAATTGCCATTGCTAAATGACTCAATCATATAGATGTGCAATTTACATTCCCATGTTGCTTAACAATGGCAATCCAAGTCGTTCCGGTTGTTGTCATTAAGGAAGGACCTCATGTGGCCTTCCTTGACTTCCAACTTCCTGCCAGCTTTCCAATTGACTTTGCTTGTGGGAAGCCAGCAAGGAATATCTGAAATTATGACCATGTGACCATTGCTCACTGTAACATCATCGTGAGTGGGAACCTGACCATGGGGGTAATGCAATGGCCAGAACTCCAAGGCTCTATCATATAGTAAGTACCATTCATTCATTCAGTTCTGTCATAACTTTGAACAGTAGCTGAATGATTGGTCATATTACCCAAGGACTACTGTACCTGTGCACTTGTTCCAGGTAATGTCAAATGCTATAGAGTTTTATTATTGGGAATAGGCTGAAACTAATGGTTTAATTTTTTAAAAAAACAGTGATTATAAAAGAAATAAACCCATCCTAAATTGCTCTAAGAAAAAAAGCTGAACTGTGCTTCGAGTTCAAGGGTGTCAAACTCGCAGCCTCTGAGCGAGATGTGCCACGTACTGCCCCCCACCCAGTTTGGTGAAGGGAAAAGTCCCAATACACGTGATGATGCGTTTGACATCCTTTTTCTAGTTTCTAAGTTTACACTGCATTATGTACTTAGAGATGCTATCTACATGAAGGGAATGTACAAATGTCATGAATTACATATATTCTGGATATTAATATCTAACAAATATGTCTTAAGGCTGTACCTGATGATTCTTAACAGTAATATACTATCCACCACAAACCAACGTTTCCTAACATTGGCAAGTTTAATAAGCATAAGAATTCCTGAGTCAGCATGCTTGGCAGCAATATTGGAAAGTTAAGATACCCATACATCTTAAACTTGTTGAGGTTGGAAAACACTGATTTAGATCAATTTCAAATCTATTGCACGCAACAGTCCAAATTAAGGCATCCATAAGTGAATATACTGCTGCTGCTTGAACTCATCTAGTGAAAGCCCATTATATCAGTATCTGGCTCTGCCATTATACAGTTCTATTTGAATTTTTTTTTAACATTCACCAGAATTCAGTATTCCCGTAAGTTAAATCCATTACTTTACAAACTCCACTCTAGAATATAGAACAGGATGAAATAATGCCATCACATCTTTGTTATCATAAAGCTAAACTTTCTCAAAATGAAATCAATGATTCCAAACTTTTTTTTCTAAAGTAGTGATAAGTGCCCTCCATCCTAACCTCTCCATGTGATTGCTTTTTCTGTTGGGTCTTTACTAAGCTTTTTTTGTTGTTATTTTCATTTCTTTCTGTGTCAGGATCGTTTAGAATTTTTCCTAAATCCAAATTTGTATGGTACAAAAGTGATGGGGCTTCTCAGCCAAGTAATGGATAAGATGTTTAAGAGTAAAGACCTTGAGACTGAACCTTGCAAACATCAGAATAATTGTATCCACAACATTTCCACATTGTATTAAGGAAGTGAACTCATTTTTTAAAAAATGATTTGTTCAGTAATCTTATCTGCTGAAATTTTTTCAAGGCAATTACAAGATTTTTTGGTGGAAATGACAGATTAATTACCCTGTAGTTCCAAGGGCATTTGCCGTCCCTACTCTGACCTTCACATGTTCTCCAATATTTCTTAAATATATGATAAATTGGCTGAATTATCAGCAAGTTCCTTCAGTATCCTAAAGTGCAATCTGGACAGATACCAACATTCCAATGCCATGTTTCAATATGTCCCTTCAACCTACTTTTTGCATTTGCTTTTTGAAATGTGTAGCCTGTTCTTGGGGAAGATTGAGCCAAAATAAAAACTGGTAAAAACGCCTTGGTCATCTTAATTGACCAAGTAAATATTTTTAATCTTTCTGAAGAAGTCGTTTGCCACAGTTTTTAATATCCATTCAACCAACTTTAGTTCATGTTGCAAGTTACTTGCCTAAGACTAACTACTATTCCAGGCTACATATTTCTCATTGTGACCTCTTGACATGAACTTTTTGTGCAGCTTTTTGTGTACTGGCCTTTTTTTCTGTTTGTTTTTATTTTCATCTTGTTGGAATTCTTTGGAACCATGTTGTTATTAATATATTAGGAACTTTTTATGACCAGCAAAATGGCAATTGATTTAATAGTATTACAAAGAAAATAAGGAAACGTGGGACATGTCAGATGAAAAGGAATGAAAATGCCTTTACACAATGATGCATGTTGGATCACTACTCTAAAAGTATATATTTGGATCTTTAAAACAGCTTTGGACACAGTCCCTCACTAACAACTTCGCAAATTCAGGAAAAAAAAGAGGGGCACTCACATAGATTGGCAACTGGTTAAAAACAGACTTATGCCACCAGACTCAAAATTCTAGACCTAGAAAACCTACAACTATGCTGCCTTCGGTCCGATCAAAGTATAGTATATAAAATCATACATTGCAATGTCCCACCTGTCAATGAATACTTCAGCTTCAACCATAACAACACAAGAGCAAACAATAGATACAAACTCAAAGTTAATTGCACCAGACTTGATGCAGGAAATATGACTTCAGCAACAGAGTGGTCAATGTCTGGAATATTCTACCTGACTCTGTGGTTTCTTCCCCAAACCCCAAAAACTTTAACCTTAGACTGTCTGCTATTGACCTCACCTCTTTCCCAAGAGATCTGTAGGGGGTGTGCATAAGTGTACCAACGTGCCTACCGTCCCTATCCTATTGTTTCTTTTATTTTTATTTTTCTTATATGTATCCATGTCTTCATAACTATGTTTTTACTTATACCTATTATCTTGTCAGTAATTGACAATAAATAAATAAATAAACAAAATAAATATTCTTGTATGGGGAGATGCTCAAAGTGAAGTTTCCCAGAAAATAGTTCTGGGATCATTCATTTGTGTCGAAAAAGCTCATTTTAAAATTCATTTATTTGATCACTCAAAGGACTGAAAGAGCAAAACAATCTCTAAATTCTGTCTAACCCAATATGTTAAATAAGAATTGATATTGCCCTGCAATGAAAACAATGGGTTTACAACCTCTGCTGTTCTCCAACTTGATTCAAAAGGAGGTAACCCAGAGTTGAAAATAAAGTACTTCTAAAAAAACAGGACAGGATATGCTGTGTACAATCATAGGACAGGCTGTCAAAACAACTGAAAATTGACAACCTGCTGACATCCAAAGCTCAGTTTATTTATTGCCATTATGTAATAGGTATGAGCAATTAACCTTATTAGAAGTATAAGCTAAATTTAGATGCCAGGGGAGAAAACTATTTCCAGAAATTAAGGCCTAAAGTCAACTCAGAGACAGTATGAGTGAGTATAAAGTCATCACTGATTTTTATAGCTAAAACAATACCTTTAGCTGCACAAACTGCTTTCTATTTTTAAACAACTGAATAAGATTTATAACAAAAAAAATGAAAACAAGGGTTTAATTGGTTTACCCATAACTGTTTAGAGGCCACAAAAGGCACAGAACATCTAAGTTAATTAAACTGGTTTAGAAAAAGAATGTGGCTGACCATATAGAAAGAAAAATCTTCAATTAGACACCTGACATAATAGAGAAAAGAACAAAATAAATTCAAAAGGGAAATGAAGCCTTAGAGAATCTTATTCTGTTCCCCTCTTTAAGCAGTAAGAACAAATATTTTTAATAATATTAAGTTTACCAAGATATAAAACATAAAAGAAAATTAAAACAGCAGGGAAATGTGGGAGGAAAAAGGAGAAGATAAAAAAGTGTAGGGGAAAGGTGAAAAAAGAAAGAAAAACATTTTAACACAATAGAATCAGATAGCAACATTATAGCCTCGACCTTTTCCTTGTGCATACTAATATGTACTAGTCATTTCTATAACAACAAGTTATCTAATCAGCAAAACCCAATGTCAAGTAGTAAGAACAAATTTGATGTCAAGGCAACCCAATGCTCTTACAGATTAAAAGGATCAGCATTAAGAGAAGAAAATGTTGTTCACATAAAGTGGTTACTAAATCTTGTAAGAGCTGATACAATATCAAATGTACTGGGATGTTTTGGGGACTATAGAGTAGTTGCCATCTTATGCTAGGGATAGAATAATGACTAAATTTACCAAAACCACTTTTCTCTTAACGATATTGCACATGCAAGAACTGAGACAATTTCACATAATACCAATTAAGAGTCCTTTAGGCTATCTTTACTGGAACCTTGTCACTTTTTTCTTAAAAGGAGAAGGAATATTTTTATGATCTAGAAAAAAATGTCAGTACAACACAGAGATTAGAGAGAGAATTAGAGATCTGCTCAATGTCATGAAGTTCTCTCTCCATCAAGGCCAATTTTAAGCAAACATTCTCTAAAAGGGAGGGAGCTGAATGTCAAAATCCTGGTGAGGATGAGTGACTAACTCCTTTATTGCCCCCACGCCAAACTTACAAACTGGAAACACTAACTCCCTGTTACCCATCTTATATCATTTATCTCACTGAGATCAAGTCCAAAGAAATCAGGTTTAGCACAAACAAGAGTCTTCTGCTCATGATGACAGGAAAAAGAATCATTTACTGCTTCCAAAAATACCAAAAAAAAAAAGTTAGATCCAGAATTACTAACCAAGGAGCAAATTTCACAGCAATGGAGATACTCAGTAGTGTACCCTTGAATCATTTCTCACCAAATTCATCATCGTTTAACTAAATCACCAAATTTAGCTTTGGAGCTTGCAGGAAAGAATAATATATCAGAAGAGGATCTGGAACTAGAAGTCCTTTCTTCTTCAGAAATCATGGGAATGGCGGTCCTTCGGGTCCCTCGAGTGATTTTACCACTTTGTCAATTCCTTGCAAATATTGAGTCTATCCTGAACTGGTAGTTCCAAAGGGATTTGGTCTAGGACAGACCAGCTAAAGGTAGTATACTGGAGTATCAAGGAGAAAAACCTATCTGGAACTAGAAATGAAGGCTGCAAAAGAAGGAGCAGGGGCCAATAAAGTATGTAGATTTCAAAGGCTTCCTTTGAAATTAGAGAGCCACTACCCAGTCAAATTAATGGATATATCTATCTCATATCAAACAAAATATCTCCACAAGAATATAATATTGTAACAAGGGCCAGCGGATGCCAAGAACAAAAAAAATCATTACTAGAAAATGAGACAGATCATTTGCAGATTATAGGAAACTATTACTTTTCATTTTACTGTCTTTCCAAGCTATCCTAGAATGTTATTAGATGAAAAGCCATGTTAAGAGGTCCAGATCTTACAAGATTTATCTAATGTTGACTTTATCTTTTTGATAGGAAACATGTATAAAAGTTCTAACACTTCATGGAGATTATTCAGCTTCACTGAGTGAAAATGGGTGCTTTGTCAGGAAATTGATCAAGTTTGAGGTTGGCCATCTTATTTATTTATTTATTTTTTGCTGATAAACATTTACCTAGCTTCACTAAGAGTAATCTATCTATATAGTCACTGAGAGTTGACAATGCCCTAATAGCACAATGATTTGACAGAGATTGACTCAATCACTGTTCTGTTGAGTTCAAATGGACATCTAACATCAAAAATGTCATCAAAAAAGCACAACAAAGAATGTTCTTTCTGTGCCAACTCAGAAAGCTCAAACTGCCTAAGGAGTTGCTGATACAGTTCTATAGAGGAATTGTTGAGTCTGTCATCTGCACCTCTATAACTGTCTGGTTTGGTTCTGCAACCCAACAGGACAGACACAGACTTCAGAGGATAATTAGGATTGCAGAAAAAACAATTACTACCCACCCGTCTTCAATTGAGGACCTGTATACTGCATGAGTCAAAAAGAGGGCTGTGAAAATATTTACAGACCCTTCACATCCCGGACATAAACCGTTTCAACTCCTTCCCTCAAAAAGATGCTATAGGGCACTGCACACCAGAACAACTAGACACAAGAATAGTTTTTTTCCCGAATGTCATCATCACTCTGCTAAACAAATAATTCCCTCAACACTGTCCAACTATTTACAATGTCTGCACTACTATTACTGTTAATCTCATCACTACTTATCACCCACCCCTCTCACTTGTGACTGTATGACTGTAATTTCGTCGCTTGTATCCTTACGATTTTTATTGAATGTTTCCTAGTATGATTTGATTGCTTGTTGTACCCTATGACTGTTATTAAGTGCTGTACCTTATGATTCTTAACGAATGTATCTTTTATTTTATGTATACAGAGAGAATTTGCACCAAGACAAATTCCTTGTGTGTTCAATCACCCTTGGCAATAAAGAATTCTATTCTATTCTATATCAAAACAAATGATAAACTCTCAAAGCGAATAAATATGGTAAAGCTTAGAAAACTATCCGTTGAGATGATAACCAATAGGTTAGTCTAAGATGATATTTTATTGCAAAACTCAGCCCCAATGATCTGGCCCTTTCATCTAAAGTATTACCACTACCTTCCAAAAAGTGATTTCCCACCATTGGAGACACATTTTTAGTCCATTTAAAAATGAAGAGTGTACTGGCTTTTATGCTGGCTTTTGCCTGGCAAACTATATTAATAAATATGTCCCTCACAACCTAAATAGAACAGACCATCTTCCCGTAGGTGAAAAGGCTAAGATGACAGAAATCCAACATTTAACAACAGCAGAACAAACTCTTGTTCCAGATGCAGCAGGTCAGGAAGCAGACCCAACATCTGTGGGACTCCAGTGGAGTGGAGAGCAGAGCACAAGGTGTTTTGTTGGTGGGGGAGGCCTGAGCAGGTCCCATGTAAACTGGGAATGTGCTGCAGTGCAGTGCTGCAGTGCAGTGTAAACTGGGAATGTGCTGAGTCTGTGTTAGGCCTCCCACATGTTAAGGCCGTCTCCGGGGTTACACCCAGTGGCCAGAGGGGAGTGATTTCTACAACCTGCAAAATTGCTTAGTTGGAGAATGTGACTGATGACACACCTTGGGGAGAGAGGGAAAACAGGGTCAGAGCTGGACCGTAAATTATGTGGGATCAGAGTTGGCTTCACTTGGAATGTGCCGACATGAAGCTCTTAATACATGATTTAATTAGGTCATTGGTCAGAACCCTGACATCACACACTCTATGTTCCAATTAATGGCCACAATGGGGGGAACAGGACATGTGGTTGTAAAGTGAGGTGATCATGAAGGTGCCTCATTTAACAACCATGACAACTTACAACCAGTTATGGGGAGGGTCCATTTTGGTCATCAGTTGAGAATCTGCATGGAGACAACCTTGATGATGTAACAGACTTTACGAGCACATGATCCGTTTTTTGCAAAGGGACCACACTGAGTAGTCATCAACTTGCTGTATGATCCCTATTGAGCCCAAAATTTTGGTTAAGCAAGACAATTATTAAATAAGTTTGTCCCATTTTACGACTTGTTTTGCCATGGGTGTTAAGTAAATCTGGTTTCCTCATTGGCTGTGCTTGTCGGAGGGTTGCAAAAGGCAATCACATGACCCAGGAAACTGCAATTGACATAAATACATGCCAGTTGCTAAGTGACTGAATTTAGATCATGTGACCACAGAGATGCTGTAACGGTCATATGAAAAAAGTTGTATGGCACTTTTTTCACTGCTGTTGTAACTTTGAATGATCACTAAATGAATCATTGTCAGAAGAGGACAACCTGTATTCTATCCCAGATACGGCAATAGTCTTTAAATAAGCACTTTATATCAAAGCACTGGTTTGATAAATTTTGATGGATACTTAATATTCTGAATAATTAATCCCCTTGGTAGTTCTCCAGGAGGCATTTTCTGAATTAGGATTCATGCTGCAATACACAGGTAATTGAAATGCTCATAACTACCCAAATGTTGTTGAATGTTCAGCAGCAACCTATTCTAACTGTGCTATGTGTCTGTTACCAGGTATCAATTACACTAAGCTTGAAAGACAAAAATTACTGATTACTTATGAAAGTTGTTCCAAGTAACAAAATGTATTTCTCATACAACCCTATAGTTGGAGCTTCAGACAAAAGGGTGGTTAAGATTTTTATAAACTGGCTAAAGATTGATTTCCATTAACTTAGAAGTTTGAAATTTTGATCTCGTTAGACAACTTTCATTCCACGTGGACAAAGAAATTGGAGACTGTTCTGAAACTGGTTTTATGTCAGAGACACTATTGTTGTTGGGACAAGAACAGACTATGGTTGTTTTTAAACAAAAAGAGAATTGCAAACGGAATACAGCAAAGCACTACGTGGAATGCAGTTGAGGGACAATAAACTTTATTTTCAATTATATTTTGAATCAACACTTTAACCAGATTGTAGTTGAGGCGCTTTGGCATCCGGCCATCAACTACACTGAAGGGCAACTTTCAGAAAACCCAAGGACTTGTCCTTGTCTGTCTGGAAATACTGCATCTGTGGGCCATGTGTTAACCTTGTGAGATATGCATAATGAATTCTTAGCATCTTTCATTATTAGTCATTTTCTGGATGAGCAGAATTTGCAATAAATCTGCTTCTGATAAACAAAGACCCCAGATAAAACAAGCCATCGCTAAGTTTGCATTTGCAGCCTTCAAAGTGTGTGCTTTACTAATAGCAAATGAATTATGGATTGATTTGGGGCTGTTCTGTTTGGAGCAGAGAATTCTGTAGTTTTAGAGTTCTGTATCCTTCTTACAAGATTGTTCATGTTCTTTCCTTTTTTTACTGTACTTTATTTTATTGCTTTTATTTTGACATGTTTGGGAGCTCTGTGACATTCAATTTCAGTATTTAATTTCAGTTTGTATATGGATGGAGTTGAGGCTTATCAGTGAAGTGGCCACATATGTTGATGGTATCAGCTCTTCAGGATGGTGCAATCAAAAAATGGATTGTAAAAAGCTTCCAAATCAGGCAAATGAGCTTCAAACTAGTAAAAGCAAAGTTATGTATGTTGGCACAAAACAACCACTAACCTTCATTTGCAATTATGCATTTGCAAGATCTCAGGTAGCAGAGCCTGAACTGGGGAAATAATCCTGGAGTTACAGTGAAACAGTTAGATGAAAATGCTAGTTTAATTAGCAGCTGCTGTTTAATAAAAAACCTATACTTGGAATTAAAAGAGAATTGAAAAAATAAAGTAAAATAAAATTGTAATTAAAAATATAATGGTGCCCTATCTTTAAAAAAATCTATGGTGAAGCCACTTTTTTGTATAAAACGTTTCTTACAAAATGAAGCATCCAAAGAACTTGTTAGGAAACTGTTGCAACTCCCCACAAAAATAAACTGCAGTGTGTAAAGTTCTTTCATTTGGAACAAAGGGAAGAGTCAGTAATTTTTCAACCCTGGCAACTTTAAGATATGTGACCCTCATGCCACCCTCAAAATAATCAAGCTTTTCTATTATCGGTAAATAGGAAATTCTAAGAACAGGGCAGAATATCTATATTCAAGGAATAGAGATACTCTGTTCTAGAAAGGCCTTTTAATGATTATCATGTATTTGATAACACCCAATTACTGTTTCATTAAAAAGGAAGTGAAAGTTTTGTTTCAAGGTAAATAATGTCTATTGAACTTCTGCTTAATCTTCAAATCATGGTTTAGTCTTTCTTTGGCAGAAAATCCTATATTGTAATTCTATGAAGACTAATAATTGGCACTCCTTGGCTTGCCCCCTGTAAACTATCACTTATCCTGCAGTTGCTGTTGAGAAAAAGGCACGTATACTTTGGGCTCTGTTCCAAGCCTCCAACATCATATAGTTCTTAAAAGAATTGAACTGTCACCCAAAAATTTATCTACTGTGGTTTTTATCACCGAGTGGGCAGACTTAGAATTAGTTTTTGAACTGTAGTTAGGTTATCTTTTCTATTGATAGAACCTTGAATATTATGAGTAGATGAAAGTAGAATGTATGTATGTATGTATGTATGCATACATATATATGCATCATTATACATGTGTATAAATCAAAATAAGCATACAAGCACAGAAAGTTCAATTCAGAAGTTCTGTCAAGTGAAGACTGTCTTATCTTTAACACTATCATTCTACCCATCCATCTACTTTTTAAAAAACTGCATTATTCAATACTACTCCTAAAAATGCATCTGCCTTTATACAACACGATAGGAATTTTAAAAGACAGATATAATGAAAAAAAAATTCTTATGTTAGAAAATGATTTTCAGCATCCTTTGATTCAATAATTATGTTAAATAAATTGCCCAGTTATTTTGTCTAAAAATGACATAACTCAACCTGAGCCTTTAGCTGGGAGAAAACAACAACAAACTAATTATAAATTTTGCTGAAATTAACAGACTTTGTGTGTATTTGATTTAGTATTTCTAAAGCAGCAGAGGGCTCTCTTGTGTATTTTTATCCTTGATTCTTTCTTACTACAGAATCAGAGTGTTTACTCTGGGATACTTATTCTTTATAACTACTTTCAACTTGTTTAACCATTAAAAATAATTTTGTATATAGCAAAAAAGAATCTTGCTTTATTGGTAGATTTGTCCTTCCAAGCTTTCTTCTGGTACTTTTACGCCAGATCCTTTAAAAAGTATGAGTTAGAATCTTTCTTTATGTAAACCATTTGTCTACAGTGACTGTAAGCTATATATGAATGGTAGCTTTGCTTACTGAAACTATTTCCACAGGAAATGTTCAGATTATAATTTTAAATCATTTAACATCATTTACATAGGTTACATTATTTAAAAACTAACTATACATGTATTTCTCATATATTGCACGTTGAGAGCTGCGAGTTGGTCACAGCTGTAAAAGCAGGCTTCAGGCTTATCACAGAAACATTCTAAGTACATCCAAAGAGGATGAACAAGTCCGATTTAAAGGTATCAAAATGCACATTACTATAGAATTATTTTTTGCCAAAAATAATAAAAGAAAAAAAGGAAAGAAAAAGAAAGCTATACTGAAATCAAATCTAGAAGGAAGATTCAGTGGCTGAAGCCACTGAAGCCTCAAGCACATGAAACAGTCCAGAAATCTGAAGTCATGGTTTCTGTTCAGGAAGATGTGCCGAGTCTTGTGAGCTAGATGGAGACTGAGAACAGGGAGCGCTTTCTTGGTAGTCATTGGGCCTTGCAGGTGGCAAGTCTCTTACAGGAGGAGAATAATCCCTTAAACCTGGTGGAGGTAGTCGTGGACCTGGAAGATAATCTCTGGGGGGAGGTGGCTGGAAAGGAGGTGGCCCACGGATATATCCTCTCTGTTCAGGAGGTGGCAGTGGAACAGGAGGAAAATCTCGTATTCCAAATGGAGGACCGGGTGGATAATCTCTAGGGATAGGTGGCGGAGGAAGAGCTCCACGAACTGAAAGGACAAAAAAAAAAAAAAATGAAACTGGGTAGTTCAAAATCAAGTTACCATTTGCCATCACTTTCACTTTAGGAAAGCATGTTTCTAAACTTTATGCTTGCATATAACTATTCAAAATAGGCTGTAAAAGTTTTTAAGGAATCTGTGCTCTTTATAGCCTTTTGACACTTAACAACCTTTTTCCGTTTTTATTTGTTTTTATTTGTTAAAAATCAATTATGCTTTGTTCAACACCGAACAGGCCATCAAAGAAACCTATAACACTCAAATAGGTGTCACTGTTACATCCAACCCTTGCATTTTCTGTCTATAACACAACTTCATATTCTACACAAAATAATATTCTTTTGAATACTAAGAATGGAATTTTTTTTAAAGTGATATGTACTAAACTGTGATATGTACTAAAAGGAATTTGAAAGGTATTTAGCAATAAAGCAAAATAATAAAAAAAAACACAGTATGCAATGGAGTCCATACCTAAAGAGAGAGGAAGAGGCCGAGGTCCATAGGGCAGGCGGGGTGGTGGTCTGAACTGAATAGGAGGTGGCAAAGGCCCAACTGCTGGGGATGTCATCATGGCTCCCCCCGGGAAAGATGGTTTACAACCAATGTTAACCTGTAGAAGACTGCAGTGTTAGTTATCTATAGGGCATTACTCATGAAACATAGAGAACATAGTGTTGTGGTTAGCTGGTAGCAGGTGAAGATGGCTGAGGAGAGCGAGGACTCTGATGAGGGGCCAGGACCATTAGGGAGTGGACTGCTGCCTTCAGGGATTGTACGGGCTGGCAGCAGTGATGAGGAGGTTCCTTCTTCTTCTCTCGTGTCGCTACACTTTTCCCAGCCACTGTAGAACACAGGCTCTGGCACATGGGGTGTAATCGTGGAGATCATGTGATGTACAGGGTTGTGGTAGCAGGGTGCAGTTTAATAGGTGTTCCATTGTCTGGGGAGCCTCCCCGCAGTCGCATTCTATGGATCTATGATGGTTGTATTCCCATTTCTGCATCAGGGCTTTGCACCTGAGGAGCCTATGCCAAGTGCAGCATGAAAGATTACTCAGAGGAAAGAACAGTTACAGCAGCACAAGCAACTCGGGAGTAAGGATGCAAGTAATGGCCCCTCCCTCAAGAGGATAAAAGCCAGGTTTGGAAAAGCGTTCTTTGCAGATAGCAAAGAAACTCTGAAGCTCAATTTGTGGACATCTTAGTTCGTGTTTGGAGAATATTGTAAATTAGTTCTTATCTCTGAGTTTTTGGCATCATCGACAAATAACTTGACAAGGCTCTTTCTTGTCGGAGATAATTAGTGGAAAGCAGCCTTCAGAACTGAATTTGTTATTAAATCTTAAAAGGTGGGGGCTGCTGCCTTTGTCTGTGTTTGCTCTTTGGGAACCCAGTTGGGTCAGAACAACTATAGATTAAAAGTACTTTAAGAAACATTGTTGCTGAAAAGATCTCAAATTTCCAAATTTAGAGCTTGCTGAGTTTTATGGAAATTTTCTTTTTCAAGAATATTCTTGTCTTCAGACATCAAAGAAGTATTATCTTATAAAAGCATTCTCAAAATCTCAATCCAAACCTGAACTAGACACTCTTCTAAGTGCATTCCTTTATAATACCAGTCAACCCAAATCCCACACCATCGATAGAAGAAAATGATCAGAGGTACTCAAGGGTTAGAAAAGCCTTAAATGTCAAACGCCACCATTTATGAAGCAACTGGATTATATTTTCTATATTGCCCAACAACGCATTTAGCTTTAACAAGTTGCAAAGCCAAGAGAAGAACTGCAACCCAGAGTGAGTTTTGCAGCACCACATCTCTAATGCTGAGTCATGAAGCATCCCATGCTTTTTACATCGTCCCCATCAAATGCAGGAGAAAGGCACCATTCCCAGCCTCTTGGTACTCACTGCAGTTGCTTCACCAGAGGAAGGTGGGGGAGCAGAAACGTGGGTGACCTCAAACTCTTTGGTAAGATTTTGCTTTGGAATTGCACCCCAGCAATACAAAGATGGGGTGAGAGACAAATAGAAATAGATACATATCAATTACAAGTAAGGCATGATATGGCATATATAAAGTAACAAAACAAAGATTCTGTACCGTATATCATTTCACACAAAGAAATAGCAACCTCCCTACTTACTATTCCATCAAGAACTGCAGTTGAGGGAGAAGATGTTCTTGGCCCAGAGTTGACCAGTGTTGTTACAGAAGGACCAAGATCTGGAAGGAGAAAAAAAAAAGACCTATTTAATATTGCTTGAAAAAGATGCTACACTTTTAAAATATAGATGGAATCTCTTGCCATTCTTACCTGGAGCAGACATTCTTCCTGATAGATCAGAAGGCCTTTTTTGGACTGGAGGGCCATCAGTCATAGTATCTGAAGGATTACAATGTAGTTTGGTCGAGAGATTATCATTTTGCCAATTAATGGCTGTACAACACGGTGTCCTCCAGATATTTTAGACAACAATCTCCCAATTCTGACTATTGTTCACGCTAACTGAGCTGATAGAAATGACAAAGGGTATCCTAAAACAATCTGGAAACACCATGAGGCCACTCTATGTTTCTTTATATATCTTCTTTATAAAAAGAGATACATCTATTTTTAAAGTAGTGTAATTTAGGAAGTAAGTACAGTATTAGTCTACGACTGATAGGCTTGAATTCAGTATGAGTTCTGAAAATACAGTGATTTTATGCCAATCATCTTTCTTTCCAAAACATCTTATAAGATTGCTATATGAAAAAAGGCAGAGCATTATGCACATTACATTGAATTCAAAGAGAAAATGTAGAATATGTATTTAAGTAAATATACAACAGTGTGTAATATCAAACTAAAACATGGAACAGGGATTATAAAAGGAATTTATCACTAATACATACATGCTTGATAAAGTTTAGCAACAAAAAGCAAAATATTTGAACTATATCATCTGAAAAATCAGTAAGTTAATCAATATAGTATGAAAGAAAAATAGTCTAAACTTTGGGCAGAAACTTCCACACATAGGATTTAGTTAAGTATTCCTGTAAAGGTCTTATATGATTTAGCATTGGAAGACTCCTAGGCAAAGTCCTTTCTCAGACAAGTTCAAATAGAAAATTCTCATGCTTGTTTTTTTAAAGCTATTATCATTCTAAGTACAGTTAGTCAACTTATGACAATTGAGTCCAAAATTTCTGTTGCTAAGTGAGATGTTTGTTGAGTGTCATTTTATAACTTTTCTTGCCGCAATTGTTAAGTAAATCAATGCACTTTGTTAAATTAGCAACATGGTTAACTGAATCTGGCCTCTCCATGGACTTTGCTTATTAGGAGGTTGCAAAAGGTGATCATATGACACTGGGACACTGCAACCATCATAAATATGGGTCAGTTGCCAACCGTCTGAATTTTGATCACATGGCCATGGGGATGTTGTAACAGTTGTGTCAAAAATGGTCATAAGTTGCTTTTTTCAGTGATGTTGTAACTTTGAATGGTCACTAAATGAACTGTTATAGGTTGAGGACTACCTATACCTCCTCCCCACTTCTTATTTTGACTTAGCTTGAGGGGTAAAAACACAAGAATAACTTGATTTAGTTACTGAATTTAACAATTCAAGAAAAGCATCTGCTACACTGGGTGGATTCATATATTGTGCTAAGCCAAGGGTGAGCAGCTTTTCAATTACTGGGAGAAATTATTAATGTTTTTCAGATAACTAAGATGATGATGCAAAATGGTTATTGCCAATATGCAATATTTGCAGAAGTGCAGAAGGTTTTCTAGTCCTAACCATATATGATCTCATCCAAGATACAAATATGATGTCAACCTAATGGAGTACAACAGTAAGAGAAATGAAGAAATATTAACCAGGTCTATCACACCTGAACAAATATCATTGGTGGAACATTGGTTTCTACCAAAATTTCCAAAATTCACTTCAAATGAGTGGGGATATCCTCATAAAGAGAGAGACAAAAGCAAAGCAAATCCTACGGTGCAAGTGACAGTCCATTTTCATATTGTAGTCCCCATTTAGTGACTATTCATGGTTATGATGAAAAGTAGCTTTGTGACTAATGTGCATATCAATGATCCTTGCAATATTTCTCTCTGTCATGTGTTCACCATTACAAGCAATTAGTATGTGTTGTCCTGTGCTTGATCTATGTCCCGCACCCACCCAAAGCAGAGAGATTACCTAAACAACCTTTCTTCCTAAATGGTTTTTTCTATGCAGCATGCCACTTCCCTAAAAAGAGCTAAAAGTGGGTTAACAAGCTCAACCAAAAGCTTAATTTGCAGATCCTGCCTGAAATTTACAATACCCTACTCAGTCTCTCACTAAAGGCTTTCTTTCTTTTGCCTCCTAAATAACTGCTTTCTTTTGCCTCTTAGGGGGCTGCCTGTGTGTCAAGCAAACAGCCGGCACTAGTGCATTCTTTTCAATGTGTATTCCCCTTTGTGTGCTGCTTACTTCGTTATAATCCCTTCCTCTCCAATAAATATAATCAATTTTCTTCTGGGTGAGCATTCCAAAGGTCAAGGGAGTGGGGAAAAAGGCTATAAGAATTTCTCATGAGTTGAGTTTCTGAAACCTTCCCTGACAATTGAGCTCACCCAGCTGTTTAGGGTCATATCCTTCTTATGCTGCAAAGCAAAGGAAAGCCAAAATAAAATTGTAAACACAGTAGCAGGCATGTAATTTTTTGCTTAGTAACCATTTCACTTAATGACTGAGTTACCTGTCCCAATTGCAGTTTTAAAATGAGGACTACCTGTTCTGTTGTTAACGCCAGAGTCCTTTTTAGATTTATTTATTAAATTTAAATCCTGCCCATCTCAACGATAAGGCAACTCTGGGCTGCTTACAAATGGTAAAAAGGTAAATGTACTAATAGTTAAAATTAAATTATGTATATCTGTTTAGAAGATAGGTAAATATTAGTTTCTTGCTGCAGAATAATAATTCTTTTTTTTTTTTTTTTTTTTAAAGACTGCTTACTAAGTTCACCTCTTGATCCATCTCTTGGATTGGCAGAAGGAGGTTGTACAGGGGGTTCCATCATCAGTGGTGGGGAAGGAGCACCACCACTCACAGGTGAGGGCCCAAAAGACCCATCTCGACTTAATGGACCTGTTATGAAGTAGAAATAATACAAAGGAAATGTGGCAAAGTATCTATTTAGAAGAGTACTTCTAAAATGCTAAGTTTAAACCCAAGGGAAACAACTATACCTCTGCGAGGTAAAGTCTGATGGTGTGGCCGGCCTGCATTCGGTTTAACAATTATTGGTCTCTGAAGGGAAGCTATTTTCTGATTCACCTCTATGATTCTAATAAGAAAAAAGAACATTTTTAGTGGAATTCCAGCCACTTTTTAAAAAGGTAATTCTTCCTTAGTGTTGTCTCTTAGATACAATGATCACGTCCATAAAACATGCTTACTTTTGTCTCAAGCTGGCAGATTCCCTTTTTTCTTCAACTAATGCTCTCTCTGCAGAACGTGCTATGAGCTGTAAAATATATAGAAGTACATAAATCCGAAACTGTTAGTCAAATACCACTTGAAATCAAAGGATAGTCCACTAGAACAGTTGTTCAGGAATTATCATGAGCTTAGAATAAATAAGTGTAATGCGACAAAATGTTCAAAGCTGAAATGCTGTTCTTAAAAGAAAATCTACAGCCTTACCCAATTGTCATGGGCTTTCTTCTCATGAGCAGCAATCTTAAAATATTAAAGAAAAAATGTTTTAATTTGCAGAACATCTTATAATGTAGTTTTCTTTTTCAGAAGAAATAGCTTGAAACAGCTCCACACCTGATTTTTATAAGACTGCTCTGTTTTTTGCAATTCTTCCTCCATTTCCTGAATTCTCTGCCTGCCAAAGAAGATGAAGAATTATTTCTAATCACAATGCTTTCCCTCAAAATCAAAAGTCAACATATTTACGTATCAGAATTACTTGTAAATTTTCACTTCTTCAATAGCCAGGACTGCTTTTTCATCTGCAGCAGAAAGTTTCTGTTCTTTCTCTTGACGTTCATACTCCTCTTGTGTCAATTTCCTAGGACAAAATAAAAAGTGGCATAATGAAATAAAACCAAGTTATGTCCCACATGGCAACATTCAACTGCCAATACCAAAAAGCAAGTAACAAGAAGAGGTGGTAGGAAGACAAAGTAATACTGAAGAAAGCGATACAAGAGTATTGCCTCTTGTAAAGGAAGAAGGAAGAGAGTGTCCTTTTCCATTTGGCATTATCAAATATGCTTGCACTTTACTTTCCAGCAAAAGGACATAAGCATGAGAAATCAGCAGAGACAAGCTCATTTAAAATGCCAATATGTCCCTTAAGAAAACACCTCATCTTACTTCAGAAATCTGAAACTTCTGTAACAGATTCAGAGTTGTGATTGTCATTGAAGAAAAGGTAAAAACACAGTGTTTAAAGAAACTCACAAGCCTAAAAAAATCCAACCCTGTTATAATGAAATAAAGGTCACCGTATGGACAAGTTTTGGGTTTCATAGAATACTATTCCCCTAATGAAACATCTTGAAGGCACACCTAGCAATTCTTTCTTACTACTTTATTAAGTTTCCTTTCTCTTGACACTGCTGTCATTTTGTAATATGAATATGTAAGCATTCTACTGAATGTATTGATTTTAGAAACAGTTTATCCTGCAGGATACCAAACATAAATAGCTTTTCAATGGATAAGTAAATACTTAAATATGATGACCAGGATTGGAGTGTGTGCTTGCTTAAACTGTACAGTTTCCTCCATTTTTCCAGGACTGCTAGCAGGTATGCCTTAACATCATCACTCATGCCACTAGTTGAAAATTGCTGTAGTAGAGGCTAGGAGTTGATGGGGGGGGGGATCACAATTTAATTATATTATAATCCCTATGATGATTTAAAATTACTTACTTTTGAAGTGCCATCTCTTTCTGCTGATAAAGTTCATTAAGAATCTCTACTTTCTGTTGGAGCATTTTACACTCACTTTCTAGCTGAGATTTTACTGTTTGTGTGGAACATGAGTCATGCTCTAGCTTTTTGATTTGCTCTGCAATAAAATAAATTACAAAGTATT